>OZ010796.1:518083510-518683510 GCA_963932465.1 Maratus speciosus
GACCCCAAAAACAAAGTAAGCCTTATAGAGAAAGTTTGGAGGGGAGACCGGAGAGCGAACATAAACAATGTGTGTGGTTAAGCGAAATTGTGCAATTTAGAGCCCGCAGCACCGCGGCGCATGTTCGGAGGCAGGCCCACGCCTCCCTATTCATCCTACGTCATAATGCCGTACATCTCACTTGTTGCAAATTTTGTCTACTTTCTGAATTTTTACATACCTTTTCCCTAAAACAATAAAAAATTTGAATTTTTTAATAAAAACCCATTTTTGGGGGCATTTTACCGAAATTTGGAGGGTTGCCGGTGGAAATTTTGGTGGGAAGTTACAAATTCGGATTCAACAACCCACAAAATATAAAGCAAGTCGATTTCCAGAACCCATTAATTTTGCCAGGTTAAATCTCCTATTGCCTGGACTATTACAAGATGATTGACTTTTCATAAAATGATCTAAAAGAAAATTACCAATTAAATTTTTGTGATGCGAATTCAAAATTTCTAAAAAAAAATCTGCCAGATGCGGCAACACTGGTGGCTAGTGACATACATCCGCTAACAGCGCCAGAGCGCAAGGTGTTAAATATGAACTACTTTTATTGTCAGTACCAAATTAAATTCATCATAGGCAGATTAGGATAAGATAAAAAAAAAGAGAGTTAGACAGGATAGCAATATTTGATATTATTTAGGCTTCATAACTCTTTTATGGTATACCCATTCATACTTTTCTAGTATATACAGCTATACCCAACCCTACGTTGTATAGTTTTGTACTAAGTCTTATTATTCTTTTAGCAACTTTTTTTTAAATAATACAGTTAATAATTCATATATTTATTGTACTGAACTCTCTGAGCGCGAGTAATACTCGCACTTGAGCGTTTTTTCGTATTGGATAGCTGAGATCGATCTCTATATCGGCTGTTTTTAACTTTTTCGTTTTCGTTTTCAGGTATATTTAATTAGGATACTTTCACTTTTGGAACCGATTTCGAAAGTGAAACCATCCTCATAAAAAAAGTCTGCAAACATAATCAAAATAGTAAAAAACAGACTTTGTACAGATCTACCTCAGCTATCTAATGCAAAAATAATCATTTAAAAATATTGAAATCATAAAAAATTTCTTCCATAGAATTAGCATTAGAGAACGGGTCTTTTAACGTGACTGAAGTAGCCCCATAAACGATAAAATGTTCGATCTGTTTTGCGTTTATTAAAGTTTATTAAAGAATTTCAGATTTTATAGTAATTACATAAATAATAAACTTCATGTAATCTGTTTTTCTTAAAAAAGAATTTTATATTGAAAGGAGAATTTCCAAAATCGCAAATATTTTTGATTTGTTTATAAATTTTATGTACAAGATATTCAAATACGTGCATGTTTAAAAGAATTTTTTCTCATTCATGTACGTGTCAAAGAAAAGTAAATTTCTTCAAAAGTACCCTCTTGGAAGATATTTTTAAAAAATCATGCCACCGAGAAAAATAACTAAAATAAAATAGAAATATTTTATTATCCACTGGAAGCACCAGAAGCAGAAAAGAAGAATTTTGGGACCATCATCGTTGTTTATTAAAGGTTATTAAAGAATTTCAGATTTTATAGTAATTACACAAATAATAAACTTCATATGCCTGTTTTTCTAAAAAAAAAATAATTTTATAATGAAAGGAGAATTTGCAAAAGCGCAAATAGTTTTCATTTGTTTATAAATTTTATGTACAAGACATTCAAGTACATGCATGTTTAAAAGAATTCTCTTATTCATGTACGTGTCAAAGAAAAGCAAATTTCTTCAAAAGTATCCTCTTGGAAGATATTTTCCAAAAATCTTGCCGCCGAGGAAAATGACTAAAATAAAATAGAAATATTTTATTACCCATTGGAAGCACAGATAAAAGGTTTGGTCTATTCTGCGTTTATTAAAGGTTATTAAAAAAATTCAGATTTTATAATAATTACACAAATAATAAACTTCATATATCTGTTTTTCTTAAAAAAGAATTTTATATTGAACGAAGAATTTACAAAATCGCAAATATTTTTGATTTGTCTATAAATTTTATGCAGAAGATATTCAAATACATGCATGTTTAAAAGAATTTTTTCTTATTCATGAACGTGTCAAAGAAAAGCAAATTTCCTCAAAAGTACCCTCTTGGAAGATATTTTCAAAAAATCATGCCGCCGAGGAAAATAACTAAAATAACATAGAAATATTTTATTATCCATTGGAAGCACCAGAAGCAGAAAACAATTCTAGGATCATAGGTTGATTTATTTTTCGTTGTCATTTATGAATTACTTTTTATTTGAAGACTTTCTATACTATTCAAATGTTATGACTGAGCATAATCCAATGCATGAACGGAGAAAGAAAGTATGGAAGAATGATCATAATAAATTCACAGAATTCTTTATAAGCTGATATCAATAAAATTTAAGAGATATACGGGCAGAAGTCAATTTAAGGACGAAAGTTTAAAATGTCAAAAGAAATATTGATCGAATCCCATTAAATTTAACATAAAACTTTCTCCATTATTAAACATTTTAACTTATTATTTTCTATAATGGAAGTGGTCTTTTCCAATCCCGGTAAAAAAGATTAAAGGATGAAAGTCGCAGATTCCCTATTCAGTCTTCGGATTGTTTTCGGAACAATTTTTATTGCTTTTTTTTTTCTTTTTTAACACTTTCCAATGTAGTTGAAAATTGTTTATGAATTCGGTTTGCCTGTTCGTGCTTTTTTTTGCGTAAATAAAGTCCGCTTGCCATCAAACGTATGTATGTTATTGGGGTTTACAGTGGCATGTTCGGTATTGAAAATGAAATGTGTAGCATTTACGGTTCAACTGCAGGGACACTCAAAAGAATTCCGTTACATTACGGTCTATGAGAAAAAATTGTTTTTCGGTGTATTTTAATGATATTAGGGGTGACCGGGGGCAAGTTTTCGAACTTTTTTTAATTTTATTTTTGTATTTTGTATTTTTATCTATTTTGATATCTACAGGATATCATTGTATTCCCTAGACCTTTCTGTACAAACTGGCACAATTATTTTTCAAAAAACTAAATATACTTTTTCACAAAAAATGATTAAGTCTAATCATGTTAAGTTGGAAAATGTGCCCCGTATACGGGGCAAGTTTTACAGCCTACTAAAAATGATCAGGGGCAAATTTTCCAACTATACTTTAAATGGTAAATCTCAGGTAATAAATCTTGCTTGTTAATTAATAAGTATTTTTATTGTGAACTAAATGCACAGTAACCTAAACAATAGTTCTAATATATTTTACATTTCGAGGCGAAGGTTCAAACTGCTCCCTGGCCGGGATTGGATTTTGTTTATCTCGCCCTTTTTATCAGATTCCTTTTGCAGTTTCCCTTTTTTTAGATGAATTTTTTTTTTCAATTTTCAGTTGCTTTTTAACAGGAGAATTGGTCAGTACAATATTTCCTATTTTTCTTTCCACGCCGTGTTTGTCTCCTTAGTGCAGCCTTCGCAAAAATCCTAACTTCTTCTGTTGTAGGCGAAGTTTGTTTGGATGTAGAAGGACCGCCTTTTTCATAAGCAATAGGGGAAGTTTGAATAGAACTTAAGGAACAGCTTCTTTGGAAGTTCTAGCCTGCGTTGGTGTATAAGGATTAGATACTTTCGGTGTTTTTTTTTCTTTGGGGGGGGGGGGGGGGGTCAATCGATTATTGGGGAAAATTTGAAATCTTTTCAGGATTGTTGGTGCTTTCAAGATTTGGTGCAGCAGGAGCGGGCCTGTCAGAAAATTAGGATGGCATAAAACCAAATTCTGTAAATATTTCAGGATTAAGTGGGAAAATTCTCTAATGTTTAAAACCCGCCATAATATTGACTATGAACTAACGGCAGTGGAACAGCTCTAAGCACAGTTAATTTTCTTTTTGAGGGTTCCATACTCACTGCGATCTCAGTGTGCTAGCTTATGACTATAAAGGCATATAACATAAAATGGATTCATTAAATGAAGCCATTTTAGAAAAAAAATGACATATTTTTGAATTTACCTTGTTTTGTATATTGATAGTTTTACTGAAATGTCTAAATGACCAAACGGGTTCGTAGTATATATATGGCTATTTGGCCGATTTTACTACACAATAAATACATTTTTGATACAATAAGACTAGTTGATTTAGGAAGGGGAACGTTTTTATGCGAGAAACATGTTGGAACGCTAGTACGTTTATTTTACGTTTTAATAAAGACCAGAAATTTTATTCACCGTTGAAAAAATGAAAAAAAAAACAGCTCTCCTGACGAAGTGACAGCAGCTACTAAACTATAACTTTTGTAGATGGTGTGCAAGATGTTTCCACTTCAGCCAGTTCACTCGCTAGCGTCACCTAGTTGCTCATTTAAAAACTAAAGCGAGTTGGAAAACTTGCCCCTATGGAAAATGTGCCCGTTCTCCCCTACACTATTTTAAACTTATTGGAATTTATATATATCACTGAGATGTACTCCAGGGTTCTTATTATAGACTTAGACTATAGAATTTATCATTCATTTACAGAGACACACAGAAACAATTTAGCTACAGAAAAAAATGAATAATAATTGAACTATTGAAAGCTACGAACAATAAATCTCGGAAGTGCGTTTTCAGTTGTATTTTGCGTTTTTAAATTTAACTATTATTTAAATATTACTTGGTGTTTATGAATTTTATAGATAATATACAGGGCCGCACACAATTTCTCAATAAGATCCGTTTATTGGCGGAAATTCCTGAATGGAAAATTTCAACTGTGCTATGCGTTTAACTGAACTAACTTTTAGCATACCGTGTAGTATACATACATATCCAATATCCATAGATTATATATAGGACTGCAGAAAAATATCGTATATTTTCTCGAATAGCAGCAATTGGGTTTTCAAATACGCTATGATTATGCGTTTTCCAAATTGTTCATTTGGATATCATCTTTCACCTTAGTAAGCTGTGAAATTTTGTTATAGTACTGTGAATGCGTTGGAAAGTGTTTTATAATCTACATTGTACGCATGATTTTTCATTCTTGTTAAAAGATGACAAATTGTTTTTTTCGGCGTAATATCAAAATAATCAAAATAGAAACTAATAACAGTTATGTGATCATCTGTGAAAAGTAATATTATAAATTGGTTTACTCATTCGAAAGTTATGGTTAAAAAAACACACAGCGTCCGAGTTATTTTCGTATTATTTTAGTCCGGTAATAGGTAAATAATTGTATTTCAAAATATTTTATACCATCACTGAAATCATGTTCAGATTCTAGAATCTGTAAGTCTCGATTAAATACATTGGCTGCCAGAGCAAGTATCTGCTTAATGGTTCTCATCAGTCAGATGCTCTCCCCAGTGTTAATTACACGGGCTTGTAATGCATTCGTACTTTTAAAATTAATCAGAAAATTATTTTTTTTTCTGTATATCCTTCTTAAAGTAAGTTTGTTTGCTTTTTGCTTTACAAAATACTTCTAAATACATATATTTATATTAAGTGTAAAATTCCCATTCACAATGGACAGCTTTATCAAGATTTTAACAATTGAAATATAAAATTAAGTATATACTTTAGGAATGATTTTTGACAAGCGCAAAACAAATTAAGATATTTTTTTCAAAAGTAGGGTGACCTCGCCAGTAGTTGTTATCCTTCCAGTAGTTGATCAAATTTTTGAAATATTGCGGCATTTCAGGCGAAAATGAGTTTTACTCGTGGCACTAGGTACAATGTTTTAATTTGAATGTTGTGCACCTGTTGTCAGCTGTCTGCTGTAAGAGAAGCCATTTTATGATTTTTTTTTTTTATTAGGAAGTGTAAACATTTAGTTTTTGATCAGTTGGAGGCAATTATGGTAAGTTAAAATAATCCACTTTCATCTTGCTTATTTCAGCTAATACTTTTATAAGAATTAATGCTAATCGCAGCCAAAGGATGATATTTTAAAGATTAACTTTTAGATTTTCGATGAATTCTTTCGTTTGATCAACAACTGGGAAAATGGCAATTAAAAAAACTATTAATTTATAATTTTTTTGCCATTGAATTTCAGCGGATTTCATTTTTGCCCATTATAGGACATTCATTAAGGATTGTAGCAATCATGTTACTTTACTTCTAAAACTTAAAAGGAAGAAAATATAATATTAAACACGTAGCGATGACTTTATTTGATCAACTACTGGCGGGGTCATCCTATATAGGAAAAAGATGATATAAATTTAGTTTCCCTGATGAAAAATTTGAAAAATACAAATGCATTCCAAGCTGACAGGATTGAACTTTTGACTACGGGTTGGGATATATACGTCCCAGTGAACTTTTTTTTTTTAATTCTCTTCGTACTCCTTTTAGAAAAACAATTTCTGCCATACACTTATAGAAATATACCACGAAGAATTTTTTTCTAAATGCGGCAAGACATAATATAAAAATAGTCACTAGTCCTATAGCCCGTAAACAAATGCTTAACACTGTAGAGAGAAATTTCAGATCTGACTAATAAGGAGCTTTAAGAGTCCCTAGTCCATTTTCTAAGCTGAACGTTTTCTTTTTCTTTATGAAGATGTGATTCACAGGGGTTTAAATAATATTTTAACTTATTATCATAGCCGAGCACATGAACCCTATCAGAAACAATCCCCATAGTGCAACTACCTGGTACTCGTCAGGTAACCGTCTACGCGTATTGCAAGAAGCCGTTACACACATAAACACTGTTAAAAACCGTTATGTTATGCATCATGGTTCCAAGAAATAAAACCGTTGTGAATCTCCCATGATTCATAAGATCTGTAAAAAAATACTGTGAATTACCAGCGATGCACACGGTAGTCAAAAAGTTGAACGAAGTTACGGCTTGGCAAAGGGGAGAGAAGTTAAATGAGAGTTAATTTTAGAAAAAATAATACCTTTGTTACCTAAACTCTAATACACATTAACGCACTATGATACATCGCTGTATTTCATTCATTGTAGCATATTGTTAATTGCTTAAATGATTGTCTGAGATTGTCAAAAATTTGCCAGCTTTCAGGGCTACCAAATAATGTATAACATTAAAATGTTCGTGAAGCCAACGCCGAAATTTAAAATGAACTTACAATAAAAAAATAACTAGGGTGGATAATAGAGTTTCTACTTTCAATGATGAACATTAAGGATGTGTGTAAAAGTTTTTAAAATTATGAAGGTACTCTGACTTATTTTGGAAGTTTGAAAACTGATTTTTTACATATGGCCGGAGAGGGAAAGGCGGCGCCAAAATGTTATAAATACTTGCATCATAACTTATAGCGAAACCTAAAATTGACTAAGCAAAATTCTATATAATATACAAAATTTCATTATGTAGATATATATAAGAAAGTAGAAGTAGTTATGTTTATAAAATATTCAATAAATATAAATTTGCTAATTGACAAATATAAAAAGTTTCATTTTTTCACTGTATAAATGTGATGAGATCTTGTATAAAGATAGTAAGATTCTGAACAAATCCAATATCTAATTGTTTAATAGCTATGATTTGAGCACTAATTAAAATATTAAAATTCTCTTTTAACCAGTTCGCTGTTTTAATGTTATATTTTATGTTTTATTTTATATTATAAAACATATTAAAACAAAATCAAAGTAAGATAACCCGTTTTTATTTTCGCTTTCTTAAAACCAAATGAAATTAAAAATCTGTAAACCCAATACTATAAAACTTAAATTAAGAAACTTTCTGATTCTCAGAAATTTCTCATAAAATAATAAAGAGTAAAATTTAGTTTCTAACCATTAATAATGTACGATAAAAAGACTGAGAAAAAGGGCTAAGCCTAAGAGATAATAGAACTTCAAATATAATAAATTTTTAAATTCAACGAAAACACATTTATATATACCTACATGATGCATTTAATTCTATTTTTAGTTTGCACTAGAGAAATTTTACAAAATTTTTATTAGGACATTATGGCAGTAAAACCATTTTTATATATTTATTGAAGTAATATTATGAGCCATAAAACTCAAACGTGCAAGTTAAAGGGAAAAAAAGGAAAAATCGGAATAAAAATAATTATTTGACACCAGGTACTTTATTAATAAGAAAGTTGGTGTGTTTAAAAAGTTTTCCACGAGCTCTAATTTAAATGACAAGCTACGCCTTCTTACTTCCAAACCGATCTGAAACATGGGCTTTGTTTGTTACATTAATTACTTTACATTAGTAACATTCATTCAATTATTACATTTATCAATTTGTAACATTAAGTCTTCCATATATTAACGTAGTATATAACCCATATTTTAATCGCATGGAGCAAAAAATTAATATTTTAGCAAAATATTGCTATCACAGACTTATGATACAGTAAATATAAATGAAAAGCTTTGGTGTAAAACATGGAAATTTATATTCCGATTTTTATTTTCATGGAGAAAATATTTAACTACAGTCTGACGTCCTTTTAAAATTAAAAGAATGTGCAACTTAAACGTTAGACTAAAAAGTAATTATTTCAATTTATGCTATCATTATCAGAGATAAAATTTAGATACGTGAAATGACTTTTTTGTTACTAAAATTCAATAAGTTCAATAAAATAAAATACATTGGGAAAACAATGTTGCACAAAATTAAATGAAGTTTCAAGGAAGCAATTACAATAGTTATATTTGTAGTTTAGAAAACTTTAAAACTTAAAAGGTTGGAAGGTCCGCTACGGGGACATCACACTTATGCCATAAAAAACAGATAGACCCAATACGGAAACATGTTGTCTTGGTGTTCATAGCGCCACAACTAAAAATATATATATATATATATAACAGAAAAGAATTTTTAAAGTTTACATTTGTGAATGTATTAAATTATTTGTCTTACAAGTTGTTGGAACTAATTAAAATTTTTAAGATACGGTATTTGTAATCCCTAAATAATGCATTTACAATTATTTTACCATAAATATAAATTTATCATTAAATTTCTATCCCCTCTTTGAGTTGTGCCGTTGTTCAAGTAATGGGCAGTCCATCACTTGAACTTCTAACACTTATTCAAAAAGAAATGAGCCGCTATTAAAGTAAAATTTCACTAAAGTTGACCTAAGTGAAAATATGCCACTTTCTTAAAAAAAAAAAGTGACTAGCTCTCTCATTCAGGGTTAAAACAACTGAAAATCAGCCAATGTCCACGACAAGTTTCATAGCCCCACATGTGAAATTACATTATGTTCCGTTTTACGTGGTAAAAGTATTAAACCAATAGATTCGTTTTGATGAATAAAGTCATACTATAAGAAAGTTCGAGTTATGTTACTATCAAAGCAAAGCAGCGATAGGGGAGACCGGGGGAATGGCGCCACTCGGGGTTATGCCGCCACCCCGTCTAGTTTAAAAACTAACGGCAGTTTGAGATAGTGATCGCGCCTGCATTGTAGCGGCCAACAATAGAAACAGTGCCTAGAGTGAGAATGGTTTTGTTGCACGTCGTTCGCTTGTTCCAGTGAAAAATTCAGCTTTTATCTAGTTGCTTCTTATTTTGGAGCTCCAAATGAGTAAAGGTAAACACCTTTTATTGAAACATTAGGTACTTAAGATAATATTACCCGTAATCTACATGCATTCGCCGACATTTTGATGCAATTTTTTGAACAAGTTCGGTTCTTCTTTCGGCTTTGCTGGGGGTTTTCCACTATATTGTCCTCTCGGGGTAATGCCGCCACCATGGCAAAGGGTGACTTTTCCAATTTGAGTTAAATTGTAAGCTTAGTACATTAATAAATCTAGCTTAAGGAACATTGTTGTTATTCATTATTTTGATAAATTATTGCTTTCTAAATATTTTTAGTAGGTTCTGTGCTTCCCAGTATCCTTTTATGTATTTACTAGGTCATTATAGAGTGGCGTCATTACCCCGATACAGTGGTGGAATTACCCCAGTATCCTGGGTAATCCCGCCACTGTACAGAGGTTGAAAGAAATTTTTTTTATGTATGCTTACTTTACATTTATGATTACGGTTAAATTTATACAGATACTAAAGATAATGATTCAGCTTTAGAATTTTTACTATTAAAAAATAAATATTTTTTGGAGGTGAAAAAAATTAAATTCCCTTAAGGTGTCGCCATTCCCCCGGTCTCCCCTATATTTAATTTTCATTTCAATAATTTAAATTTGCAGTAGTTTTTTTTTTTAAATCAAATACTGCAAGTTATTACAGTAGATAGTTTATCATGCACTGATAAGAAATATTTACAATTATAAAAGATTTTAAGACGTGAATATAACGGCGTTTGCACGGTGAAGGAAGCAACAACTGTTCCAATGAAAAGCTCCCTGAAACGATGCATGATGACGATTTTGAGGATGTTACAAAAATGACCCTGTTATAACAAATTCTTTTCACAACATTTCCTAAGATACCGGTCCCCGATTTCTCCAATGTCTAACATAACCATTACAATTTTTTCAGTTTTTTACCAATGAGCTAATAAACAATATAACCTAATTTCTTGTCATTTTATCAACGAGTATTACAAAAAAGTTCTCCGTCGTTACGGGTTAATCTTGAATATCTTGAAATTTGCTCGAAATTAATATAAAGTAACTTAATATGATTACTATTTGCATTTATCTGTCTTAAATTCTAGTTTAGTTTCGGAGCAGAAATAAAAATTCCAATATCATTTGTGAAAGTTTCATAAAGCTGATCTGTCGTGTGTATAAGAGGGAGGTAAAATATGGGTTAAACCTATTTTGAAAGCAATGGATGTTTTATAAATGCAAACACTGATACAATAATTTTTTTTCATAAGCTCTATTTCTTTTCAGCGTTAAAATAACGAATGTAGCTCGTGCGGAAAATTTTTGTGAAAACGTACAACAATGAGCTGCATTTGCCATGCGATTAAATTTATTGTTAAAATATTTTAACTACCATAAAATTTCTACAATTCGTAATTAAACATAAATTGAAGTAATAATAATTGGCTTTGGATTTTACAGAAAAATATTTTTCATATGTTTGACATTACACTCAGCAGCCGAATGTTTTAGATACAATACGAACAAAATCTCAAAGCGTCGTTGTTTGTGTCTTTTTTGAAAGACGCCATTGATCGTGTGCGGATGTTTCTCATATACTTCCCAAAAACATTTTCGGCTCGTACGACTGTAAATTTTAGGACTTTTCGTATCAGATCAACTGTACAACATTCTTAAATGGCTAAAATATTATAAAAATAATAACAATAATACATGGTTTTGCATTTCAAACTTTTCTGGTCCCCTTAATGACAATGATGCAATACTTAAGGGGGGGAAAATCACCTTAAAACTTTTTAAAAAGTCTAAAAATTGTTTGTTGTCAATTATGAAAGAATAACATGTTAGCGAACTTAAAAAAGAAAAAGACGATACTCCAATTAAAACCGGTCTTATGATAAAATATGTGGAGCGATACGTATCGAAATCAAGGTAAATTTGATCTTTAAAGTCATTTTTCTCAAATCAGATATTTTTGACATTGCGCGCATCCTATTTCCAAAACTAAGTAACATAGAAACTTAAAATTCTGTATTATTTTGTGTTTTATATATCTGTATAACCTCTACTTTTTAAAAAATAAGTATCTGTAATATATTTATTTTTTAATTTTAATTAAAAATTTATAGTTTTGCGTTTTATGGTTTAATTGTCTGAAAAAAAAATATTTTCATCTGTAAATTTGATTATTATTTTAGGTTGAAGTTAAAGTACGATATTTTAAGAATGTATATATGTAATATTAAGTGGATATATCGAATATATTTTTTCTTATAATCCTGTGCGCAACACATGTATGTTATTGAAAATCCTTAATTAGTATGCCTTATTAAAATAAAATCTAATTATGTATCATTAAAATTATTTAAAGAAATACGTAAACAAAGATTTGTCCAATTTATTTTCAAAAAACTTGTTTAATTTAAAGGAATATTTACAGCTCCAAATTTTTTTTTTTAATATTGTGTTAAAATGAAGCAATATCGAGCTGCTGAAGGTGATCTCCGCTCAAAAGTTTTCGTTATTTCTTACTTAAATGGCATTCATCAAGTTATATTCTTGATTCCAATCTCATTCAAAATATTTGCGAATTTTGTTACTATAATTACAGTATTTATATTCATGGACTAGATTTATTAAAATTAATTTTTAAACTACTTTTCAGCAATGAAATTACGCTTGACATTAGTGAATATTAAAGACGTGAATTATCACTTTGCTAACTGAGCGTAAACCAACAGAGTGAAAAATGTCCGAACCAGGAATCGAACCCGGGCCCCTGGAATAGATTTATTAATTTGTAGCATTAACGCAGCTGTACATCAATTTAGCATTTAAATCTATTCTTGAGACATTAAGTATGATAAATTAGGATTACTTCGACCCCGTGGTGTTTATTTAGACCCACAACAAAAATCAAATGTTTTAAAAAACCCTGAGTCAACCATGTTGAGAGTATTCATATGATTCCCTGACTGCCGTTGAATTATGTCAATGCGCTCTGCATAGTAAAACCCAGATTGACTTAAAACATTTTTTGTTGCGGGTCCATGTAACCCGGTTTATGGTACTTTATTAATAGGAATATTATTCATATTACACTGTTAAAAAAAATAAATAAAACGGACTAAAATACGAAAATTGTACTGGCAATCTAGTCCACAGTACTATTTCCGTATTTTCACGGAACTTTTCCCCTGCAAAATTACAGAAAATTTTCCGTTTTTCTGGAATTTACGGAGAAAATTTCCGTTAAAATACGGAAATAGTACTGGCGTCTCGATTGCCAGTACAATTTCCGTATTTTAGTCAGTTTTTTTTAGAGTGTGCAGGGTTATTCTTTTAATTCTATTTCGCGCCACTTTTTCAAAACAAAAATCTTTTACATACGCTTTGACAAAATTTGCAAGGGAAATATACAACAAGATGTATTTTTTAAAACTAGTGGTGCGAACAGAACATAAAACCAGTCGCCTGTGGCAGCTCTGACATAAAAACTTTCATAAAGCTCTAATTAAGTGATAAAATTTGCTTCCAAGATCAACTAAAACTGACTAATTACATTACTTTAATTACACTGTGATAATTATATTCATTCGTCCATTCACATTATAATTATTTTTTACGTCGATCTATCTGTAAATGGATGTAGTATTTAAAGGCGTTCTTAAAACACTAAACACTTTATTAATAAGGACATTGATGTGGTTAAGAAACTTTTCCATGAACTCTAATTTAGATAAGTTATACACTCGCTTGTAAGCTGATCCAAAACATAGACTAATTTTGTTATATTAACAACATTACCTTCATTAACAATATATATTAATTTGTAACATGAAGGCATATAAAGAAAAAAATTACCATTTAAAGGTTTTTTAAAACAATAGGAACTTTATTAACAGAGACATTCAAGTTAACACTTATTTTTATAACTTAAGCGAAGTTTTGCTATATACGTGTGTTTTATTAGTTAGTGATTTATTACAATTATTGATTTTTACAATAACTAATATGTAAATCATCGTAGTATTTAATGCTGCGGTTAAATTTAAACTCAGAAAATTCTTACAGAATTATGCAATCATTTTTATCTGCATATGCATTTAGGTTTAAGATTTTCTCATTCAAGTTCCCAGAAATTAAAAGGACAAACTTTCCTTTTACTGTAAAACTGAAGGAAATTTAGAAAACATTGTTTCGGTATTTTTATTTGATTTCCGAGAATATGATAGTCACATGATTTTGGTCATTACGTAGCAATCGACATAATTAAAAATTTAGTAACATTTATTTAAAAAATAAAAAGAAAATCCATTTAATTTTTTGGACTGAATAAACATTCTTTAAAATTTTACACCTGCGGAATTGAAAACAATTTCTTCATCGTGTCAGAAAATTTTTAATGGTAAAGGTGAGAAAAATTGAAATGCGGTGGTCATACATTATTATCATGATTTCCTTGCCTCATAAATGTTGATTAGAAAACAGGACAAAAAAACATTACATATTCGTAAGGCTCAACTCAAAAATGCTTTAGAAAAAGACAAAGTTAAGGAATTTCCACATGGAAGCACTTCGTGGTACGTAACATCTCGAGACGAAACTCAATTTCCCGCCAAGAATGCAGTTTGAATGTGCTTCGTGCCACGAAAGGCTGCCATATGGAAACTACCTAAGTCTGTTAATAACTTTTTGATAAATTTGACAAATGCTTTTGATTGGTAACTTTTGAATTGTATCTTTACTAATATGTAACTTTGTGCTATTATAAAAAACTTAGTAGTAGGAAAACAAATAGTAGAGGAGAGTACGGAGGAATGGGACACTTTTTACAAAAATAAGAAAATCAACTTTGTTTTACAGAAAAACAACAATTTCAATTTATAGAATACAATATGAAACATTTTTTAAGCCCCTGAACAATATAGAAACATAATATATAGAATCAATTTTATAATTAAGGAAATTGTAAGTCTCAAAATGTGTCCCATACCTCCCCACTATCAAGGAGGTATGGGGCAGCTATAAAACAAAGTTTGATAAGGCACAAATAGTCTAGTGTTGGCTACATATACAGTCTAACAAATATTGCAGGCTGATAAATCAATTGAAATGCAAATAGCAACCAGACTGTCTGACCAATCATTTGTGGTGCTGGCAATTTTAACAGAACGTCTGTCTTTTTCAACATAAATTATGTCACGTTGTCAAAGAAAATGAAATCTCCAGTTTTCATTCTTTTTTTTTTTTTCTAATGAATTGTACTTTAAAACCAAAATTGCCATCTACGGCTTTAATTATTCCTATATAATTTATGTCTCTTTTCTTGGCATAATACTTAACCAAGAACAGTATCATTTACCCCAATGTCAACATTATCATTAGTCCAATTGATTTCCTACATTACAAATTTTTGAACTTCAGTGGTAATGCGAAAAGGTGAATGTCTGTGTCACAATATCAAATTACAGTATCTTCATCACTGGAAGTTTCTGAAAACTAAAAAGTATCTCTTTTTTGCTTTCTTTCCTTGTTTATTTTATGTCCCTGGTTAAGTTTTAAAATATTTTCTGCTCAAGCTTTCAGTATTTCTCTATAAATTTAATCCTTTTTATTAAACTATTTGCATATTATTAGTAATTTACATTTATCTTATTCAAAAGAAGGAATGGGGCTTGTCCCATTCCTCTGCACTACCTTATTTTATGTTAAACTACTTGTATAAACAACAGTGCTGTTTTTAAGCTTACTTTAAGTTATGGATAATATACAGTATAATGTTCTATAAATAGGGAAACTATTACATTTACACAGAAACAAGTCATTAATATACAGCAAGCATAAAAAGTATATGAATCAAATTTACTTTTGATTATTGAAATAATCTTTTCCTTTATACAATTGTAAGCTTATGCAGATCAGCTACTTTTCTGAACAGAAGATTGGGCTACCACTGCTTCATGTAGTTCGTGATTGATGAAATGTTTCGAATGATACGTAACGAGAAAACCTACTATCCCATTCCACCCAACTCTCCCCTACTTTACAAATATGTTATATTTTAATTGCCATGTTCATAGTAAAAAATTATGAGTTAAGGAAACTCCAACAACAATTTATGACCATATTTATCTTATTCCACGCTTAAGCCTCACCAGCAAAATAAAAAGCAGCAAACATTATACATAAAAAATTTATTTTTATCCTTCTCTTGCATTTTGAATAACATTAAAGTTATAAAAGAACTTTTGGAATCAAAAACATTCTTTGTGGGTTGTAAACAAAGTAAAATTTTAACTAGAAGGTATGCATTCGTTATGTTTCCCAAATAGAATTTTTTAGAGTCAAAATAAGATTCGAATCTATGACCGCTTGGATGATTTTTAAGAAAAAAGAAAATCGTGTTTGTCTCTGTCTCGGCGATATTTTTTACTGCAAAGTTCTCCCCAGCAAATCAAAAGAATTGATTCAAAAATTATTCAAAAATTTATTTTTTCTAAAACATTTTTATTAGTGAATTTTTTTACGACTTTTGTTTATGATTTCAGCTGTTTCGATGTATTTCCATAAAAACAAACATTTAAGCTGACGTAAACCTTTTTTTCCTTTAAATAAAGTATGATAATCCAAAGTTTGGCTATTCAGAGAGTTTGTAAATCACTGATTTTCTTCCATTTTTTATAGTTAGGTTTTGATATTTCTTCAAACACACACTTGTGCGTTTGAAGAAGAAATTCGAAAAACAAGCTATAAAAAACAGAACAGAAATCCATTATTCATAGTATATTTTATAGAATTTTAAAAAACTGAAAAATGTAATTCGTTGTGTTAATACATAGTGAACGCTAGTTTTTTAACGGATAGATTATTAACGAAAAAAGTAAATCATTGTTATATGCGCAAGGGTAATTTAAATCGAAATACAACAGCCGTTTTAAGTAAAAGTTATTTTGAAATTTTTGGCTTAATTTCCTAATTGTATGGGCTTTTATGCAGTAACTTTGAACTGATTGTTTGAATAAAATGGTAACCTCCATAGTAGTTACGTCCCGAGTTTTAATTATAAGCTCTTACATTTTCAAATATCCTTTAGTTAATCCATTTATTAAATGCCCAAATTTTTATACATTTCGGATGAATACTAACTCCAACACTTTGAGGTCCGAGCTATTTATTGCCCTCTGGATTGAAGATATTTGGTACTTTTCATGATTTTTTCAAAAATACTTTGAATATATGTATTTTAACAATTTTTTTTATTATTTATTATTATTTTATTTATAATTTCAAACTATTCTTATTCATAATCAAGGAACTACTTAAATGTACTAAAAATTAATATTTAATGAGAAATTATTGAATAAAATATGTTTTATATTTTAAAAAGTTCCTCATAAGAAAACATACTTTAACTACATTTGTAACATAAAATTTTACATAGACTTGAATATAAACTTACACAGATGTCGTAAAAATACCTGAAAATAGGTTTTATTTGCACATAAATATTATTTAGTAAATTTTTCTTTTGTATGGTACATTTCAAAGTACAAATAGCAACATCACAACGTTCACAATAAATTTTAATTAAGCTCTCATTCTAGATATTTCCATATACTTCCGTTTAGTGCTGCCAACTATATTTTCTTTTAATTATACAGATTTTTTTTTTTATTCGTTCATTTTCTATATTATTTATGGTACTACGTTCCTCTGTACTACATGAGTCATTCTCCGATAAAAGGAAATTTTGGCTTTGAAAAAATGATTAAATTCTATTATTTCAATTCTTGATTTTTAGCCCAGATTTCGAAATAATGGGCATTTTTGCTAAGGAATATCAAAAACTTCTTTAAAATGTCTAAAATTGTTCTTGCTATGAAATCATAAATCCAATACGCCTTGATAATGACATTTATAACGTTACGCCTACTTTAGAGCTAAACTACAACAATTGAAAGCTTATGGGGTACTTATTCTGTAGGCAGTCCTAAGCCTTCTTTATAATTGAATTTCCAAAGTTAAACTATTGAATATGTATTTCAGCAATAAGGAACTTGACACTGACTGTAATTTGGAACAAAAAGCACAGATTGAAGTCGTTCTTGAATAGGTAATAAAAAATAGACATTACTTCTCGTAAGAGCATGTGGAACTATACAACCTAAGAACGTTTCCATATCAAAAGGACATCTAGTGAAGAAGAAAATAAAACATTACTGCGGAACATGGTAATGAACACAAACGCTAGGGACATATTTTAAATAAAAATAATTAATGGAAATATTTTTTGTTTTTTCTAAAATGTCAAAAAAGAGACATGATATCTACCCATATAATCATTGCATTTATTCTTAAGTTTTCCGAATCATAAAAATAATGATTTCAATTTAAAAATTAGAAGTTTGGGAGAAGCCTCGTTAATAACATTTACAACTTTACAATTTTTTTAGAATTTGAAATTTTTTTTTTTCGTATTTAAACTAAAAGTAAAAGTAGTGCTTGAATAAAAATGTTCATAAAAATTTAAAACATTCATAGTTGACTTGATAAACTCACATTTTATAGCCAAGGACATAAAATTTCCCTTTATCTGAGAATGATCCATTTAATCTTATGGGATTTAAATCTCGCACCTTACCTTTTAAGGCACTTATATATGAACCTGGCGGATTAATAAATAAAATATCAAATTGCTGCCATTTTGTGTGTTTAGAATATTTTTTGCGAATGTTTAATAATTACAGTTCCTAGAAGTTGCCTCTTGTAGCGCATCATTCGTCATTCCATTAAAACGGTTAATGAGAATTAAACAAGACAGTTTTAATTGCTTACGTGCTAAACAATTACGTAATTAAGCGGCTTAATTTTACGTGACTAATACCTTTGTGTATTAGATGGTCTCGGATTTTTGGCACTATTTTTCAAATAAACACCAAGTGTTAACCTGCCTGAGTTTAAAAAGATTAAAAAATAAAATGCTGCAAGAGAACAATTACTTTTTCACGTATGGCGACAGGGTGCAAATTTAAACTCTTGTATCAAAGTAATGAGTCAGTGCCAAAGCCTTGTTCTCGTTAGACAAGTTCATGTTTATTTTACCAATTTAGTTAGATAAACAAGATTTTGTCGAAAAAGATTAAATTACCGGATAATTAGAAGTTGTTTTCTCATTTAAGATTATGTTATAGGGTGATAAGTATTCAATTTATTTATTTATTTGAAATTTTTATGAAGATTCTTATTCTAAATTATCTTTAAAACTAATTAGAATTAATGAATTAAACGGAATTGTTTTCAAGCTCTTAACGGATATCTGAAACACCGCAGTTACGTCTTCAGTTTAAATTTTTGTAAACTGAATGTATGAAATTTACTTGAATGCTAATTATACGTACAGGGCATTCTCATCCTTGTGAAAGCCAATTCCTAAACCATTAGTTTTTGAGGAACAGCTCAAAATGAAAAGTGTTTCATTTGTTGGTCAAAATATGAATATCAATTTACATGAAAGTAGTTATATTTTTAAAAGCTAAGAAATTTAAATTTTTATGCTGTGCCTGAAGCCTATAATTTACATTTAAGTTATCGATAGTAATTAAAACGGTAAAAGTTTCATGCTTCTACGACCAAAATTTACGAAGTTATGATAATTTGAACATTAGGAATTGTCGGCGCGTTATTGCACCAAAAGCAAAACAACACGTTCCAAGTGTCAAAAAATGCTGATAAAATGCCATAATTACGTAAGTTTTAGCTGTAGAAGAATGGAATATTTACTGTTTTGCATGTTAAAGCAATCAGAAAGTTTTCCTAAATATAACATATAATACCCAGGTACCGTAACAAAATTTTATTTCATAACATTAAAAAGAATTATATTTACGTGAGACATGTTTAAAAAATCCGAAAATATTGGAAACGTTCATGAATATAATTGACAAAAAAGATAAACGCTTCTGAAGTTTTCATTCAATGTGGTGAACAGCCGAGAGCTGTTTATACCACGGATTAACAAGGTTATCTTTAATAAAAATTCTGTTCCTTGCCAGTTTTTAATAGTTTTAAACTATTATTTGTTAGATTAAAAAATGGACACAGTTTTTTTAATAAAGTTAAAGTAATGATGCAAATAAAAGGTATAAAATACTTTGAAAAATTAGACATGGAGCAGAAAAAAAATTATTAATTGAATTATTATTCATTCAATGTACAGTAAATTGCTTTCTTTCAATTGTTTGTTGTATTCATAACATTTCTTTGAAAAAAATTGTGTTGGAACAACCAATAATGAAAAATAAATTTTTAAAGTTCACATTCAACTTAAATAGTGATTTTGCATAAAGTTCCACAATTTTCCCTCTTCTAGATCTAGTGCACTTTGAACAAGCAACATCTTCATTTCATGATCTTGACAAACCCAATAAACTTACAATGTTATGGAAAACGCCCTTAACTACGTATGAATTAAGTTTGTAAAGAACACCTGTACCTTTTGTTCTGGATTGAGGCTACTCCCGCAAAAGAAATGAAAACGTATCGAAGTCCTTATGATGAAGGTCTTGCACACAAAAAACAGGATTATGTCTACTAAAACAGCGGTTTTTAAAATTAACGGTTTTTATAATTAGCGGTTAAAAAAACAACGGTTTTTAGACACGAATGAAATAAATGCGTTATTAAGGGGGCACAGGACATTTAAACTTTCAAAAAATCAGTTTTCGTTTTTTGTTATATTCTGAATCTTTTAAAATTTCTCAACAATATGCAAAAAACACCATTTAAAAATCTGCATTATTTCTTGAGTTATAATAATTTATGGAGTGAGCATAGTTGAATGTCCATAGATATTGAAACTTTAAAACGCGTTTTTTCAGTTTAGTAAATTTGGAGTTTGTGTGCACTGTTATACTTTCAAAACATGTAAACTACAGCTTTAAACAAATAACGAAATATGCGTTTCTTTATAGTCTGCATGCCAAAACAACAACAACAAAAAAAATCACATATTTTGGTTATTTTCTTACACTTTAAAAAATTATGTTTTTGCGCTGAAATTAAATTTTAAACAAAAATTTCTGTGTGTATTTTGATCTTAATTTAGAAGTAGATGTGTTATGATTCTATTTTGTTCAAAAATTGTTTTCTATATGCATAGTTTAGAGATTTATCATGCGAGCAGCAATTTATAATTTTAATTCACGCCTTAGTGAGATAAATTTAAAATTTAAATATTAATTTTGTATCTACAACATTTATTTTTTTGGATAATATATAGAATATGTACTTTATATAGAAACGAAAAGAAGATCTTAATTGTATATTATTTGTGCTTTGATACTTTGAAAAAAAGCGATGTTTTTGACCGTTTCGACAATTTCAAAGGCCCCTTTAAATATAAATTACTTTGTCGAAATATGATTTTCATTTACAACAAAAACAAAACAAAAATAGATTTAAAGGAACTTCCAAAAGAAATTTAAATTAAGGTTGCCAAATGTTTGCCTTCGGAACAATTTTATTGAATAATTGTAAATTTTAACTTTAAAATTTGTAATTATTATTACAAATGTCATAAAAATGTGATAAACATACAAATAAGTAATTTGATTTTTTGTTTAATACTTTATTTTAAAAAATCGTATAAAATTAAACGAAAAATTGCTATTTTCTTAGAAGTATTTAAATTTAAAATTATTAAAAATAAATGCATTTTATGAATTCCATAAAAAATAAAATAATGTTATACAGGAGCTAGACTATTTTTATAAAAATAACATTAATATTTTAAAAGTTATAGGTATAAAAAGTTAAACAACGCTGAAAATTCTTTAAAAAAATTAATTTTTAAATTCAAACTCATAACTCATAATAGCTCATAAACATTTCAATAAATCAGCATAAAAATAGTCTTAGTCCCTTTAGATACATATTTATAACATAATTTAAAATTTTGTTGTAAATGAACTATTCGTTATTGAGTTATGACAATTTTTCCAATTTTACACACGAAAACACAATTTTAGACAATCTTACAAAAAATTACTTTTGAGGGAAATCATAAAACAACTTTCAGCTTAGTTTTTAAAAGTTTATAAGAAATATAAATGTTTAAAAAAGCTCGAAAGTCTAAAAGAAAAATATTAAAATTTTATATTATATTATAAAACAGAAAATTAAAATTTTAATCGAAATTGACCCTTTAAAAGTTTTTTCAGATACCTCAATTAAACAAAATCCATAGGGTAAAATAGTAAATATAAATGAAACTATCCATCTGAATTAAATAGCATCGATTTCCAAATACTATTGAGTTCAAAGAATAAAAATGATACTGCTTTTCCTTTTCGTTTTATTATTTCGTTTTAATACTGTAGACGAAATACCTCATTTTCAAATTTCAATTATTTTAAAACTGGAGACACGACATCTCGTCCTCGGAAAGTTTGTGGTAACTGATGGCGGACGAGATATTTTGTCTACAGCACTCAAAAGTGTTAGAACAGATTCAAGAATAATCTTTGAAAAGACTATCATAATATCGGCGAGTTGGATTAATGATTTCTGAGCACTACAGAAATATTTTTAAACATTAACAATTTTCAAATTCAAATTGTTAGAATACTGGTCTGCAGTCTGAAGTTTGGGTCACAAAGCCTTTAAGATGACTAAGGACTTTTAAAATATCGAATGTAAAAAAAAAAAAATGACCGGTTTGTCCTTTTATATTTTAAAAAGTTATACATTGCGAAAACACAATTTTTAAAGACCATAAGAAATCTATATTTCTTCTTTCATTACATATTCTTTTCAGATCAGAATGAGGAAAATTCCTTTTTGTATCGGTTTTTTAACTTCTTGACATTTGTAGATCAGAAAAATTTGCGCGCATGATTGTAAATGTATTTATAAAAACGGAAATTTTTCTGAAATTTACGGGGGAAAACTTCCGTTAAAATACGGAAATAGTATAAATATTTTCTAAATTTTAGCAACATAACACCAAGAAAAAATATATATTTTCAACAACAACAACAAAAAGGAAAAAATTGCTTCACTTTCTAGAGCTTACCATACACTAAATATCCTGAAAATTTCATGAAAAAAATATTAAAAAGATTTTAACTATATTGCACGCAATGCAGCGAACATCACATTTTCCGAAAAAAATCCTTTAAAGTTTTCTCTTTGAAAATATTCTTTGGGTAAATATAGACTTATTTTAATACAGTTCGTTTTAAAGTGTTTAGAAACAATATTTCGTATAAATATTTTTTCAAAAATTTAATCTTTTTAAAGTTTAAGAGTATCAAGTCCCCTTAAATAAAAGCCTTACCAAAATAAAGTCTCGACGCAATTAAAAAAAACGTAAATTTGAGTAAGTAAAACAAATTTAAAACACATGAATATTAAAACGGTTATTTAAATCTAACATCTTCATTTTGAAAATATTTTACTAAAATAAGAATAAAAGAGCATTGTTTTCCTTTTGATCTCACCCTCTCTTTTAAAAAAATAGCTTTTGAACAAAATAATTCAAGAATAATCTTTGAAAAGGTTCCTTTTACGATAAATAATATAAGTGAGTGAAGTTGGATAAATGATTTCTTTACAGAACAGAAATGATTCAAAGAAGCGACTAGTTTCAAATTTTAAGATACAGAACGAAAGTCTACGATCTCAAGTTAAAATCGTAAAATTCTTGAATGAATGCCTTTAAGAAGTAATGGGCTACGTGAAAATATTTCAAATTCTTATACTTTGAGCTATGAAAATCTTACTCAGGCAGCGCACAGAATGAAACTTTCTAATTTAAAATCCAAGCAATTGTTAAAGCACCCTGAATACATCAGTAAGTATTCAGAAAATGATTTTACTCATTTTGTTTTATATACTGCATACATTATACCTCGAGATAAAATTAAATTATGTTACATTTTTAATCTGCATAAGTTTTATTCAAATGACTGCGGTTGAAACGGGAAAGTAAGTGCAGTGTAATAAAAAATTGCTTCTCTTTACAAATGAGAAATTACTTGGCCAAATCCGTTCGGCTTACTTGTACTAATACTAGGGCATGTCTTTACGTTGACAACCATTTGTCTAAATTTTTTAAGTGATTTTATGTTAGCCGGGCGCACGTGATAAACTGGCAAATATTGTTATCATACCATATTTATACTTCATCCATTTCATTTAAAATATGAATCTTTCACTCATTTTCAATTAAAATACGTGCTTTTCAATAATATCATTTAAAATACTAAAGAGAAAAAGTAATCATAAGAAAGAATATAAACCAAAATATTTTATTTCAACATCAGAAAATTGTTTCTAATTTACTCACGCGAAATATAAAAGCTGATACTGGCAATTAAAAATATGACATTGGCGAGGTTTGTGCCTGGCTAACACAAAAGCACCTTTTCATTATCTACATGTAGTAATGTAAGTATATACTATTATCATTGTATTTATGTTTCAGCAGTTGATAATAAAACAAAAAAAATGTTAGCTCAAATCTCTTTACACGGTTGGTAATTTTTTTATTTCAAACATGTGTTTAATTACCTTCAAAGAACGATTTATTTCAGATACATACAATTAATTGAATAAATCCAACACACGTGAAAATTTTTGAGATGCCAGGAATCAGACTACAGCGGCCCTTGCTGTTGCTCTAACCATTAAGCTACCCTGACCGATATCCTAGTTCGTAATTTCTTACTTTTTAGCCATGTTGAGGGAGATCACAGGCCTGCAATCAGACAGCGCTGAATGTCCGGACAGCGATGAATAAATTACTATTTCATCAACAGATAATATATATTCTCGTACATAAGGCACATAAATTATTTTCTTTAATTGTACCTTTGATGATTTCACATATTAATTTATGTGTCACTCGTTTTGTGTTTTTGTATTAATTGTGTGTATCTGAAATAAATCCATCTTTAAGTGTACCTTTAATGATTTCAGACGTTAATTTATGTGCTTTAATGTGTTTCATTATTTAAAAAATAGGGCTAGCTCAATGGGTTTTTCATGCAGATTTACCCGATTTGCTTCAAATTTTGTATACAGGTTTATTCTGATAAGGTGCTTCCCTGATTAGATTTGGAGGTTCATTGGTTAAGTATAAAGGAGAGAAATGGGGGAGCTAATCTCCCACCCTTAATTTAACTCAATGGGTTTTTCATGCAGAATTATCCGATTTGCTTCAAATTTGGTATACAGGTTTATACTGATAAGGCGCTTCCCTGATTAGACTTGGAGGTTCATTGATTAAGTATAAAGGGGTGGGGAATGGGGGCGGAGCTAATGCCCCCTTAATTTATTCTTCGAATGGCATTATTCTTTGAAATAAGTGTATAATATTCAATTAGTGTGAATTCAGTGCCATCAGTTTAACTGGGATCTTTTCTTTTTATTACATTTGAATTTCCCAAAAATGCATTTTAAAAAAGAGCAACAAACTAAAAACATACTGATGGCCACGGGAAGAAGCAATTGCATTTTTGAAGAAGTTTATTTTTCCTATGTATAGAAACTTATTGTCCAACCCTGGATTTTTGTATGTATGTCCAGTCCACGTATAACTTTTGAACCGATTCTCAGCTGCACATAATTATTTTTTATTGTAAAAGGTCACCCTGATATAAATTTCATCAGGATATAAAAATGGTATGTTTATATTTTTGTATGTGTTCGTGTCTTTTTCTTAACATTTTCCAGCATAGCTGAAAAGTGTTTATGAATTCTGCTTGTATGTCTGACCGTGCTCAAAATCTCATAAATATATTTGGATATGCCATATAATTTTTATATATTATTCATTTTGACTATAGAATGTTCGGTATTGAAAATTAAGTGTGTGGTATTCACAGTTCGTTTACAGGGACACACAAAATAATTCCGTTACATTGTGGTCTATGGAGAAAAATGGTTTGCGCTGCGTTTTACTGATTTTACAATATTTCAAACATAATGAGATTGATACGCATCACCGAGGATACAACAACATGTTTTCTCGGGCGTATATAATAAGTACCATTTATAGGGACGCTTAAGAGCCCACTTCAGTCATGGGAAGAAAGGAAAATGCTATAATGCTAAGTCTATGGGAGCGGTATTTTCAAATATATCGCTCAAATTTTAATATTTTGAATAATTTTTTTGTAGAGGATAGCCGAGGACGATCAACAACCGGGCTAAGTTTTGCTTTTTTAATTTCGGTTTAAGATTCTTTTTAAAAAATTACTATTATTTTCGGAACCGGCTCCGAAATGGAAACTATCCTATTATATATAAAAAAAAACTATAACCAAAATCGAAAACGTAAAAACTAGCCCGGTTATAGATCATCCAGAGCTATCCTATGCAAAAAAAAAAAAAAAATCATTCAAAAATATTAAAATTTGCGCGAGAAATTTAAAAATAACGCTCCCATACACTTATCATTAGCGTTCGACTTTTTTCGAGTGACTAGTGTGAACTCTTAATGGGACGCCTTAAAAAATTACATTACATTGTGATTTATGGGCAAAAATAGTTTGCGGTGCATTTTAATGATGTTATGATACTTCAAACACAAGGAAATTAGAAAGCATCACTAAGGTGCACCACATGTTTTCTATAGCTTATGGAGTGCGTATCATTTAGTATCGTTCATTTTCAGAGACGCACTATTAATTCAATTACAGGACTCTGACTACAGTGAGCACGGCAGTAGTTGATACCCTTCCAGTAGTTGATCAAATTTTTGAAATATTGCGCCATTTCAGGCAGAAATGTGTTTTATATGTGGCAATAAACATAATATTTTTGTTTGAATGTTGGTGCTCCTGTTGTCACATTGTGTTTAGCTGTCTGCTGTAAAAGAAGCTTTATGAATTTTTTTTATTAGAAAGTTTAAACATTTAGTTTGATTAGTTGGAGACAATTACGGTAAGTTAAAATAATTCACATCTATCTTGCTTATTTCAACTAATATTTTTATAAGAATTTTTGTTAATCCGAGCCCAAGGAGGATATTTTAAAGATTATTATTTAGGTCGTCGATTGACTTCTTTCGCCTGATCAATCACTGGGAAAATGGCAATTAAAATAACTACAGTCGGACCTCATTATCCCGACACCCGGTTTTCACGCCACTCCGTTTATCACGTCAGTTTTTCAAAGTCACGATTTTCTGAATATGATTTTAATGTAAATAAACACCGGATTTTACGTCGTTGAATAATTTTTAATTCTGGATATCCCGACGATTTAGGAAAATTGTCCATTTTTCATAATCCATCTTATAAACACGTTAATTAAATGTTAAGAAGTGCTTTGGCCAAACGTTTCACAAAAGTATCTAAAACCCCCATTGAGATAAATGAGAAATTTTACTTTAATCGTTTATCTTATTAAATAAATACACACACCTTGAATGACTCACTTAAGCTCCAGAAAAACGTATCAATTTACTCCCAGTCATTTTGTCCTGGTCAGGCGGTATTAATTTCTTGTCACGGCGTTTTTCATCCGAGTAAAACCGAAGCATTGCATTGCATTGAAACGATCAGAAATTATCAAACATCCATTTCTGAAACAACGAATATTGATTACAATTTAATGTATAGTATTGAAAACAGAGTTATAGTAAGCTAATCTAGGGATAAGAAAACCTTAATTTATCAATATTTGATGTGACAATAAAAAAAAACGAATCAACATAAATCTGATTTTTATTCTCTTCAATTTTTTTGTGTTTATTTTGTTTAATAATGTTTTATAGCTTAAAACTGCAAGAACAGTTATGAATTTAAAATTGTCTTAAATTAATTAAAAATACAGCTTTTTATAAACATATTTTTCTCAAACTCCGGTTACCGCGACACTCCGCTTATGACGACACTTTTTTCTGGCCATTAGAGTGCCGGGATAACGAGGTTCGACTGTATTCATTTATAACTTTGCTGCTATTGAATTTCAGCGGATTTCCTTTTTGTCCCTTATAGTACATTCGTTAAGGGTTGTAGCAATCATGTTAATTTTCTTCTAAAATTTAAAAAGAAGGAAATATAGGGTAACTCTAGGATAGATGGCCATAGAGGAGAGATGGCCAGTCTAAATATCTCCAAAACTTGATCATAGATTGCAATATAAACATTGTTCGTATGAAATAGTTAATAGAGTTTATTTATTGCGACATTCAGTTGTATTTTTCGATTATAAAAAGAAAGTGTAATTTTAATGTAATATAAATAGGTGGTTGAATATATATATATATATATATTTTACTTTGGTATCTGAATGTTTCGCAGAACGTACGTTATGTATATTTTTTATTATGCTGACTTTTAAAGCACGTATATAATCTAATCTTTACTTCTAAGACTGAAACAAAGACGTACAATGGCTATTGGTGCTTTAAATTGGGCGACCATCAGTCCTTCAATTTCAGGAAGGATGGCCATATGAAATCGAGAAGAGATGGCCACCTTTAATCAATATTTCAAAATTATACTTAGTGACAATTTTAATTAAATGTAATTAAATTTAAAATAAATATATAACGTTTACGTTTATAAATATATTAATCGGTATAATTATTTAAATTTTAACTAATATAAATATTTTAATAATAATAATAATAATATAATAAGACCTAACGATTTATTTGTTTCAGAAAATACGGAAAAACGTCGGAAAGTTTCATAACGGAAACTGATAACGTTGATAAATAAACTAAATTAACGTAATAAACCTACAATTAACGCAAAAAACACGACAATTCCAATAGCGAAAAAAACGAAACACGTTTAAATTATCAGATTCTACAGATTTCGAGTAAATAGATTTAGATTAGGATCACTGTGTTGGTTGTGCAAAACAATATAATATCACATCCAAAAGAATGTCTGGATACAATACATAAGGTACCTGAAGTGATTCTATGAAACGTGTACAAATTATCAAGATCTTTGCCAAGCATGTGGCATGATTTTACGAAAAGTGAAGTATTGAAATTATACTTCAAAAATTTTGTTTATTCGAGTTTTCTTCACTCATTTTCCATCATATAACTGCATCTTTACAAATTGTTAAATGTTTTTCCATGATTAACTATATGAAATGTATTATTTTTTTTGCTATTTAAATTAACTTTTTCTTTCTTGTATTGGATGGTCATCTCTCCTCGGCTTTAAGAAGAGATTGCCATCTGCCATTTAAATTTTAATTTTGCCATCTGCCATTTAAATTTTAATTTTGCCATCTGCCATTTAAATTTTAATTTTGTTTAACACTTTGTTTTCAATATTTAATTATTTTTTGCATAAAATATTATGAATATGTGTATAAGAATTTTAAATATGCATCAATATTTCTTGTATTTGCATTCTAAGAATTTTTATTTCAATCTTTAAAAACTATGGCCATCTATCCCAGAGTTACCCTAACAAAACACCCGTAGCACTGACTTTATTTGATGATATACTGGCGGGGTCACCTATGATCAATAAATGATGGAAGTGAGTTTTAACCGGTGCTTTTTAAACTTATTTATATTTTGTGTAGAAAATGGTGTGTATAAATACTATAGATCATATAAAGGTCTGTACGAAAGAATTCTCACGTATTATCGGATGAGTAAAAAGTTGCTAAAATAGTTTTATACTGAGTTATGGGTCTTTTTTTAATTACTTATTTACGTATCTCTCTTTATTGTATGAAAAAATTAAATTCCTTAAAATTTTTCTAGTTTTGTCGGAAAATGCTTCATATTCTATGCCTTGCGCATGATTTTTCGTTCGTCTTTTCACTTTATAGTCTCCAATAATTGTCCAGTCGTCACTAAATTTGAATGAGTTGAGGTATACATCACGAGTTAGGTTCTAAAAATAGTTGCCTTTTAACAGGGACACGCAAAAAATTAACATGTGATCATTTATTATTATAGAATGGCAACAGCGGTATTTAAAGTGAATTTATCTAAAAAGGGTTTTACAAAAACTGTTTTGCAAAGCCGCTCTTATTAAAGTACGCCAGCAGTCGTGCAATGTGCCGTGCAACTATGCAATAAGATTAAAAAAAAAAAACCTTGATTTTTTTTCCCTTAAAAATTAATTGTTCATTAAAATAATGCATTTTTTCGTCATTGCAATGTATTTTTATCAAATTACTAATAAAAAATACTTTCAAAAGAATACAGAAATGTAAACTTATTTCGAATCCTGCAAAAGGTTTAAAAATGAGCAACAAGGTTTCAATAATTTTTAAGCTTACATTTCCATACTTTCGGTCTTCGAAATCGCAAAAAATGTATCAAATTACAAAGATAGAAATGTGTTGGGTTACGTTGCAAATACATTCCATGCAATTTATCCAACTCCATATTTTGTTTACATTTCATTACTTTAAAAGTAGTATATAGGAGATGTTGGATTTTCGTGCATCGAATAAAATTGAATATAGTTGCCTAAAAGGTTTCAGAAATTCTCGTAGCTTTCTATAGTCTGCAAAGAATTTTCAAATGTAGTTTTATGTATGCAATCTAAATTTTGTTTGAAGATATGTATATTTTTTAAATGCAATAATCGTGGTAGAATATTAAAGGTTGCGATAAATATATATTTTGAGAGTCCACAGTGAATACTAAAATAAAACTAACGAAGATAATATGCGATGTAAACATTCTAGTTTTATTTGAAGTTATTTAATTTTTTATGAGGCAATAATCGTGTTGAATATTAAAGCTTCCGGTGAGTAAATTCTTTTAAAGTCCACATGGTATTATACTAAATGCAGCACATGAAAATGAAATGCAAATATCAGATTCGAAATTTTGACGAAAAATGTAAAAAAAAAATCATTAGATTTTAATTTCAGAATACTTATGTAAATTTTACATTTCAAGTAAAAATAATACTTATTTGAGATAGAAAAAATGCATTAATTTGCAAGTGAATAGCATTTATTAAAATGCATTTGATATTTAAATCTAATCTTTAGTGTAGATAATGTTTCTCGTATTTTCTACATAGACATTACATTTTAAAATAAATGCTTCGATTTTCCAGACGAAATATGAAATAATTTGAAGGTAAGTATATTGCATTGATGGTCTCAAATTATTATTATTATTATTATTTTTTGGCGAAAAGGCTATTCCAAATAAATCATAACATTTTTATTTCAGAATATTATTGTTTTCATATTTATTTAAGAATGAAGAACGCTTACTTTTGCGACGATTTCTGCATTACTGTGTGAACGAATTACTCAATCAATTGATTTCTTATGTTTTTTCCCATTTTCTCAAAAAATATTTTATATAGCCGACTGCAACAAACTGCATATTGTGGCCAGAAACATATGCAATCATTTCTGAGCATACATTTTGTTAAGGTTATTCTTGATAATACGTCGTCTAAATAATCGAATGAACATAAAAATAGGCGTTTTTCTGAAAATCCCATACAGACACTCCAATATAAATAAATAAATAAATAAATAAAAAAAAAAATATATATATATATATATATATATACACGAGGTCTATCAGATAACTATCCAACCTTCATTTTGCCGCACAGTAGCGATTATAAGGCGGCATCACTGTGCACATTGGAAGGAGACAGCTTAATGCGCATGCTTGAATTTTTTCTTGGCGTTCCAGTGAGTCAGTTGTTGCATGCTGGCTGCCGAGTGAGGTGCTCTCATACGTGTTCGTCGGATTTTGATTTCTCTTAAGATGAATGAACGAGTTGAGCAAAGGTATTGCATCAAATTTTGTCAAAGCGAAACAATTCGTAAGATTCATCAGGTGTCGTAAGATTCATTAATGCTCCTGCTCATTCATCGGACCTGATTCAGACTTTCTTGGCAAAACATGGAATTCCAGTCGTTCGCAAACCTCCCTACTCTCCAGACATGACTCAAGGCGACTTCTGGTTGTTTCTGAAATTGAAGGCGCCTTTGAAAGTATCTTATTTTGAGAGTAGAGATAAGATATACAGAACGCGACGGCGGAGTTGAAGACCATTCCAAAATAAATCTTCCAGAAGTGTGCTCGGCAGTGGAAGGAATGGCGGGTTAAGTGTGTGGAGGAGCAAGGGTCCTACTTTGAAGGAATTAGGGTCCCATTCCCGTCAGTTAACTTATTTTTTTCTGCCAAAGGTCGGATACTTTTCAGAGAAGTCACGTATATATATATATATATATATTATTTAATGGTTATATATATATATATATATATATATGTGTGTGTGTGTGTGTGTGTGTGTGTATGGGTTATAAAATTAATAAGATAATCTATAACTTTTATTCTATCCTTTCCTGAAACCATTTAATTGATATATTTCCCCTTAGGCGCTAAATCAAATTCTATACCTGCCCCAACTTAGCACTTCAAGTAGATAGAAACTCATAAGAGATATAAGTAGTGTTGCCAGGTGTCCCGCGTAAATAGGGGCTCCAAATTCTCTGCACACCAGTATTTTAAAGTAACTTCCTTCGGCTTATTTAATGTCAGAATTATCTGCTATTAAAGATGGCGAAATAAACTGTAAGAAATTTGTGGTGTTCAGAGCATTTGGAGCGCTGATTTGAGCGGGCGACACTAGATATAACCTGGCAACACTAGATATAAGTCACTGCAATGATGGCCTAGAATCTTAAGTGCAGATAGGTGTTCGATGTCTCGAACGCATGCTAAATTTTCGTCTCTACTTCTAGTTAAATTAAAATCTCCAGTAGCAAGCAACACATGGCCATATTTATGACCTTTAAGTGTAGAAGAGTGTAGCCTTAATATATGCTAAAGTTGAAGCCAATTATCCAAGATTTACTCTCGAGCATCTGCCTAACATAAAAAACCTATAAGGATATAAATTGAAATAAAGTAATTCTTATAGCGAAACTATAAGACGTATACGCAGTCTTCTACTAGCCTCCCTTATGAACGGTCACAGTTGTTGGGAGGGCTGGGAAATGATTCCGGAGTACCACATCGGATGACAACGGTGTCCGCTCTAGATATTCCTATCTGCTCAATAAAAAACTGTAAGCAAAAATTGTGCGTTTTTTAAGCAAAAAGTACACTAGCCACGACTACCAAACTTAGTATGCTTATGTATGCAAATATGTATGGATATACGACGATTAAAAGGACTTCGGTACTCTTTAAACTACTTTTTTAAAATTGGGAATTTTATAATACTTTTTTGACATCTCTATCAATGGTTTTCTATAGGATAACGATTTAATTAAGGAAAAAAAAAACCAATTCTTACGGTAAAATTTGAAAAGTTTAACATAAAATATAAGACAATTTAATACCACATTTCCCCTACAATTTTGATTTTTTTCCAACAAAGCTTTTACACACTTTTCTTATAAGCGTACTCTATAACTGTACGGACTAAATTTCCCAAAAAATTATTCAGTTTAAATATATATCATGACAAATATAGAAGTACAATAAAATGTAAAATTAGGCTATTTATATCGCTATTAAAAAAATTATTATGTCATTATAAAAAAACTAATAAGATATTTATATCACTGCAAATCCGACCCCCAATTTTATTAAATGCACCATAGTGATAATCCATAAAAAAGACCCTGATTGTCCATAATAAATCAACTCCATAATGAAAATATTAGTTGCACTTTTAGCATTTTGATCATACTGATATACTGTAAAAACAAACTGAGAAATGTAAATATAAAGATTGCAATTCTGAAACACTTAAAGAAAAATGCGTTTTTAGCATATTTTTAGTCATCACATCTTTACAAAAATTCGGTACTACGGATGTCATCATCATCATCATCATCAACCGTTTTCAATCCACTGCTGGATGTAGGTCTCCCCCAGATTTTTCCAATGTTTCCTGTCTAGTGCTTTAGTCATCCAATTTACACCGGCTACTTTTCTGATTTCATCACTCCATCTTACTTGAGGTCGTCTTCTTGGCCGTTTTACATCTCTGGGATACCACTGTAGGGTGTTTGTGCTCCATCTATTGTCTTGTCTTCTTGCGATGTGCCCAGCCCATTTCCATTTTAGCCGTTTAATTCTTTCAATGATGTCAAAAACTTTCGTCTGACTTCTTATCCAGGTTATTCTTTTTCTGTCTCTTCTAGTTATACCTAGCATACATCTTTCCATACTTCTCTGTGTTGTTTGTAATCTTTGTACCATCCGTTTTGTTAGCGTCCATGTTTCTGCTCCATAAGTTAGGACAGGCAAAACACATTGGTTAAATACCTTTCTTTTCAAACACAGTGGCATGCTACTCTTCAGAATAATATTGTTCTTCCCAAAAGCACTCCATCCATTTCTTATTCTTCTATTGATTTCATTCATGATACTATTATCAGATGATATATCTTGCCCAAGGTACACATAACTTTGCACTTCTTTAATTTCAGTGTTGTTGTAGACGATTTTCTTTTTTGATGCAAATGAATTGAACATCACCTTAGTCTTTTCCAAGTTTATTTTTAATCCCACATTAATGCTAGCTTTTGCCAAATCTTTTAGCATATTTTCCAATTCTTCAGGACTGTTACTGAAAATTAAAATGTCGTCAGCAAATCGGAGATGACTTAAATATTCCCCATTTATTCTAATCCCTTTGTTTTCCCAATCCAGCTTCTTGAAAATATTTTCTAAGACAGCAGTAAAAAGCTTAGGCGAAATGGTGTCTCCTTGTCTTACCCCTCTTCCAAGCTTGATCTTTGCTTTTCCTTTGTCCAAGCGGATTGTTGCTGTTGCTTTCTCGTAAATCTTCTTTATAATATTGATGTAAGGTTTGTCTATACCAATGTCCTCCAGAGATTCTACTACTGCTGATGTGTAGACCGAATCAAATGCTTTTTCATAATCAATAAAGGCAAGGCAAAGAGGTAAATTATATTCCTTATGTTTTTCTATGAGTTCCCTTACCGTTTGGATATGATCCATTGTGCTGAATCCACTTCGGAATCCTGCTTGTTCTCTAGGTTGAGCTGAGTCCAGAGCTGATTCAAGTCTTGTCGTTAAAACTTTGGTGAAAATTTTATAAATCACTGACAGTAAGCTGATTGGACGGTAGTTTTTAATGTTTTCCTTCTCTCCTTTCTTGTAAAGTAGCACCATCACAGCATTATTCCAATCTTCTGGTACATCTGACTTCTGGAGACATTTGGAAAACAGTAAGGATAGCATTTTTGCAAATTCTTCTCCTGCTTCTTTGATAAGGTCGATTGTAATTCCATCTTCTCCGGGACATTTACCTTTTTTCATAAATTTAATGGCTTGGAAAACTTCGCCTGTCATCACTGGGATTATGGCATCGGTTTCTGTTAAGTTTTCTCGTGGATCACATAAGTTGATTTCCCTCTGATCTTCACATTTATATAAATCGTTATAGAATTTTTCGACGTATAAATTTATTATAAGCAAAAATGGAAAATTTATATTTTCTTCATTTATCGCAAAATGGTTGGTTGGTTTTGTTTATGACGGCCAATTATCAACACGAGGGATATAGGGCCTAGGGGGGGGGTGCCCTTCGTGGGGGTCTTTCTAAGGGAACCTAATCCGTATTTACGCTTGGAAACTCAAGGTTTCGAAGAAAACCACGAAACTCTTTTCGCAAAATGAAGAGTACTCTCTTGAAAAATGAGCAAAAAGAAAAGTGATTACAGCGAATTTAGCTTACAATTATTTTTAAGTTCTTCAGCGGATAACAATCATTAACACAATAGTAGAAAAAAAGTTAGAAACAGCAGCAACGTGCGTTGTTCAAATTGTTGTTGTTTTACTTCTGCTGCATTCCCTTTTTATCATCCTGCCGTGTAGAAGGTGGAAGATGACGCTAGCTGCTCTTTTATGAAGCCACTGGAATTGTTGTACATTAAATTTATTCTGACGGTTTGTGTATTTACTTTATTTTTATGCCTCATGCAGTACAAAAAGAGTTTATATTTTTCTGTAAGATATTTTAATATCTAACCCTCCCCTTCCGCTGCACCAATGATGCCAATATGATTAATTATTTCTAATATAAACCCATTACTTCTTCTAAATATTCATTAGATGAAGCTTGTGATAAAAATGTCAGGGAAGTGTACGAGTTTTCTTCTATAAAATCATAATAAAGATGAAAATTCTCAGAATTTTGCGGGAAAATGTATACATTAATAAATACGCATTCTATTCACAGTTCTTACTCATTAACCAAACTCAATTTTTATGTCTTCGAAAAGTTCGCTCTGGATAGAAATACGAAACAAATGTAGAAAGACAGAGATTACGAAAATATTGAGTTAATATATATTTTTTTTCCTTGGGATTGCAGCCAACTTATTATTTCATGGAATATATACTTCTGTTACATTCCTGCTGAATCATAGTTCTTTTTAATTAGGTTTGAATTCTCGTCATTCTATACAAATGAACTAGTTACGAGCTATTGATGATGTATGCAATTATGTTTTCATGCATAAAGATATTTGTATCTATTGTTTTAAAATATTTTGGCACAGAAAATTTTCAAGTGTGTAATTATAAGACTAATAATTTATAAATATAATTAATTATAGTAATGATTCCTTCAATTGTATGAAAAAATAAAAGGGTTAAGATTTAATGCCTTATTGATTTCATTCGAAAAATTAGGAAATACGGAGTTATGCCAGTAATTTACAAAAAAAAAAAAAAAAAAAAAAAAAATATCAAGGATGAGAGTTCCGACTTTCTGCACACCAATATAATCTTAGAGAAAATGTTGTTCTGTTAAATCGCAAAAATGTTTCGATTAAATGAAATAACATTTTCTCTAAGATTATACTGGTGTGCAAAAAGTCGGAACTCTGATCCCTGAAATATACAACTGTGTAAAAGAGTTACTTTTTTACATTCGTGTTTTGGTGTTATCCACGTTAGATTAGATAGAGAGATGAAAACACTATTTGAAGGCAGTCCGCATTAAACTTGAAATAAAAAAAAATTAATCCATATTTAATTAAATTATAAAAATATATTCTATAATAATCTCTGATATCAATTTATCTTTTATGTACTAAAACAACAACAAGAAAAAAAAGATATGTATATGCACTCATTTTTTTATTATATATATATACAAGCTCCTCTGATGATTCTGTGAGTCATTCATAGTTTCTTATTTTACATACTGGTTTCCTATGTTCATTTCTAAATCATCTTTAGAACTTTATCAATTTCTTCATATATTTGCGATTTCAAATTTATTATATATATATATATATTACCTTTGAAACAAAATTCTTTCAAGTTCATATAACGATGTTAACCTTCAACTGATGTGACTAAAATTTGTCACACAACTGATGTGATCCGGTCTCTCAGACCCCTCGAATAAAATGAATTAAAAAAAATAACTCAAATGGTTGAATTTGCTTAAATTTTGTCCTAACAATATCGTTGTACTTCTCTTAGGAGCAAGTGAATTAAATTGCATGAAAAAAGTATTTTATTCATATTATTTAACTTCAGTACAGAAAAGTAAAAAGCTGTAAAAGTGTTTACAGCTGGGAGTCGCGGGGTCTGGGAGACCGCGTGACATCAGTTAAAGGTTAACCAAAATTCTAAATGAAGATTATATATAGTTTTTTTTAATTTTAAACAATAGTGTGGATTTTTTTTTTTTAAACGAGTTCCCCAACCCAAAGCACAGTCCAAGTTTTATTCTGGTAAAATCCGATTACGAGACCAGATGCAGGATTCTGACCCACATTCAATTTAAATAAAACGTTGTTACCCGCAAAGCTTATTTTGACGAGGAGTAGACGATCATCTATTATCTATTAAAAGTTTTGAGTCGTCCCTGTAATATATATATATATATACACACTATTCACGTCACGAAGATTCTTTTAAAAACGTCAAGTAGTAATGTGTACCTTAATACCATACTAAAAATTCGTGACGAATGATTAATTTTTACATAAGCTAAAATGCATATTGATCGTTCGGTAAAAATATAAATAAATAAACAATTAAATTAAACAAAAATCGAAAAACCCGACTACGTAAAAAGCGAACTAATTAATTATTTCTCATCAATGTGAAACTATTTTTTTTTTCAATTCCTACTATAAGCTCACACTCTCGCTATATACACTGCAAATAGAGGCGTCTTAAATTAAGACACATATGTGACTAAAAAAGTTATTCAGACACTTAAGTGTCTAAATTTGAAATTTCAGACATCACAGGTGTCTAAATTTAAGACACATAAGTGTCTTGCTATGATCATGGCATAAATGAACTGATAAAAATGTCTGTAAAATGACGATATGTCTGAAATTAAGACATTTAGAAATTTAGACACTTAAGTGTCTAAATGTGATACAATTGTATCATATGTGTGATGACTGTATGTATAACTGTATTGCAATATGTATGCCAGCACCACCAGAAAACTGTTTTCGAAAGGATAACAGATGTTTAAAATATTTTTATCCATTAAATTTGGTATTTTATATTTTAAAAAAAAGTAATTTGTTTAGATTATGGGACGTCTGGAAAATTGAAATAGTTAGTTTACTAAAGTTTTGGGATTTAGTTATTTTTGGCGCAATAAATAAATCAGTAATTGCTTTTCATAAAAAAATATTTATTTTCAAAAATTACTCGCAATCATGGACGCACGCACGTATATCCAAGGAAGAGCCACACCCTCCCGTTAAATACTAAGAGATGTACCGGTGGAAAGAAATTTAGGGAGGGACAAGATTTTGGAACAGTTGTGTCTGGGGTCAACAGCGTAATCCGCTTTTCTAAAATGCAGAACATAAACATGAAATAGTCAAACTAAGAATATTTTGACAGAACTTCTCGGGCAAGAAATTTTTAAAGATACAAACATAAAAATAAATATAAAAATTAATCGTTCAAAAATAAGTTTCAAACGACATTTTTGAAAATAGAACTTTTTTTCTCAATGCACTCTCCCCCCCCCGACACACACAAACCGTTTTGAGATAAATTTGAAATTTATCAATATCAAAAGAAGAAAAGAATTAAAATTGTTTTCTACGAAGTGTTCAAAGGAAGGTGGGTTTCTCTGAAGTAAAATTCTTAGTAACATTTTTCCTTAACGTAAAATTATTCTATAGCCATTTATAAGAAAAGAAATATCATATATTTTTAATTATCAGACATAAAGAAAGCATAATTGATTAAATTTCACTATACTGGGAGGGAGAATGTATCTTCTGGAATGTATCTACCCCAGGGGGCACACTGTCAGTTGCGCATGCGTTTTAGATGTCTTTCCTTGGAACGTACGTTGTAACTGAAAGTTTGTTTTATGTACGCGTATTTCTTTTTTTGCAAAATTTGAAGTTCTGTGATTTTAAGTCGTATTCACTTAGTTTATTTATGTATTGAATATATACATCTGACTTACGTGCTTGACAACCAATGTGTCTTATCAGCTGTCGTCGATATAATTCGGGATAGAGACAACACTTGAAGATTACATCCGGGAACTCTACAAAGTGTGTGGCAAAGTGTTTGTGGTGTGGAACGTACTTAGTGTTAATTTGTATCGTGATTTAGTGTTATTGTACTTCGTCTTTATCAAAGCTGGTAAAAAAGAACTTTTGTCTGGCGGAGTATATTTTGAGGATGAAGCATTTCATTCTCTGAGTATGCTTAGCCGGATGTATTAAAGTATTCCCTTCTGACAAGATGCAAGTCTTTGTTGTAATAGTTTTTAAAATTTCAAATCGAGGAATTTATCTTACTTCTTGCAGCAGGATTAAAGTAAGTGCCACAATTTTTCTTTTTAGTACTAAAATTAGTGTTTTTTTATGATTTTATAAATAGCACTGATCAAAATCTTGCATAAAATGGTATTAGTTTTGAATCTGTTTGCAAAAAGCCCGCTAATTCTAGAAGTATATATTTTTAAACTTATGGCATTGTCTTTTATTACAAATTATACATTTTAAATTCTCATATTTTTCCCCTAATTTAAAGTAATAATATCACATTTTAAGTTAAATTCATTCTCTTGTTTTCCATGGGAGTTCTTAGTTTCAATTCTTATCTGTTTTAATTCTGATTCATATCTCGCACTAAACGACCACAATGATATAAAGAAAAAAAAAGCTTTTAAAGATTTCCTAATGCTTTCTTACTTCCTACATAGGTATTACACTCTCGTATCCTGGGATTCCGGGATCCTGCTCTATTTTTAATCCCGAAAATCCCGAGATTTTTTCTGTCAAATCCCGGGATTTTCGGAGTTGTCTTTTTTTAAACAGAACAATATTCAACTGAAATCAAAAAATATATTTATAGACTTTTGCTTTTGGAATAAAAATCAATTTTTATAAATTTATGTATATATGTATCATTGAAAAAGAATATATATCTCGAGTATTTTTTACATATATTTATAAGCGATTAAACATTTTAACGTGTAAATCTTTTGACCTGCAAACAGACGTCACAACGATGAGTCAGGAAAAACGAAGTCATTTGTTTATTTCAATTTCGCTGCATGCAGAAAGATCTTCCATTCCGTAAGTCATTTTGAAATTAACGTTTACTGATAAGCGTTTGTTTCTTTTCATGCTTTTATATTTATTTTGCTTTAAAGATATCTAATGAAAAGGATTTTCTATCGTAGAATTGTAATCTTTAATTACATGGTTATGAGAATGATGTAAAATTTAATTTGTCATAATAATTACTTTTTAATATTGTAAATATTTAGTCATTCAAAAACTTTCTTAACAGGAAATAAAAGGAAGTATGTAGAAGATAAAACAAACTTATACGAAAAATACAAAAATGACAGATGTTAAAATATATATTTAAGGCAAAAGAAGTTTGGAGACTAAGTTATTTTTTCTTCATGTTATTAATAAAGTAGAATATTTATTTATTTTTATTGATAGTTGAATAGCTTTAGTGATTACCCTCTGATCTACATAAAAACTTGCCCATGTGGAAATATAAATTTTTTAAAAATCTAATTGTTAAATGATAAGGATTTTAATTTTTTTTCTTTTTTTTCGGGGAGGGGGTCGGGATTTGTATGAAATTTTCGTAAAGCTGATATCTTAAATCTTGCACTGATTATAATTAAAGTTTTGAAGTTTTAGAGTAGGACAAGATTAAAAACCCAATATATATTTAACAAAATACAGAAGTAATTTTTTTCTCAATGTTATTAAAGTAGAATATTTATTTTTTTTATTCATAGTTAAATAGCTGTTGTGATTATCATCTGATACATATGTAAAATTGCCTATGTGGCAATATAATTTTTAAAAAATCTAATTTTAAAATTATGAATTTTCATTTTTTTTTCTGGGTGGGGGGGAGGGTGGGGGGGGGGGGGTGGAATTTACTTGCAATTTTCTTACATCTGATATTTTAAATGTTTTTCGACATTCAACCGCCGAGTATATTAAATATTTTGAACTTTTAGAGTGGGACAAGATTATAAAATATATATGCATATATTTATCCGTGTACCTTAATAGGGACACTGCGGGGCGGCGGAATTTGCCCGATAATCGAAGATCTCTGCTTTTGTGAGGTAAAAAATATACAAATATCTATGCCTTGCGGATTAAAAAAGTATTCGCTAAATAGAGGTGTCCGTTATTCGAGAATGTCTATTAACATCCACAACGGATACTCCTGAATACCGGACATCTCAATTTAGATAACCATAATGCAGGGTTGCATTTTTTTCAAAAGAACTTCTTGATTAAAGCATGGGCATACTGGGCAGTGCCCCGCCCCCCTACGATTTTAGTGCCACCAAATTTGATGTGCAATATTTGTAAAGCTTATATTTTAAATCTGTTTCGAAATTGTACTGATTATAATCAATATTTTGACCTTTCAAAGTAAAATAAGATTTAAAAAAAAATCTTAATATTTAAATAAATATTTTTTGTTTTAATTTTGTTCTACTCCTGAAGTTCAAAATATTGATTATAATAAATACAATGTGGTAAAAGATTTAAATTATCATCTTAACGAAAATTGCATACCAAAATTGGGAGCACCGAAAAAAATCAAGCTGTATGGGGGTGGAGGGGGCAGGACAACGCCAAATGTTTTTTCAAGATTCAACGTGGTCAAACATGGCTACGTATGATGCTTACAAAAAATGGGTGCGATTCAGACGTTTGAAGTGTCTGAAATTCAGACGCAAAAAGTGTCTGAAAAAATTCAGACATTTTAAAATGTCTGAAAATTGAACACTCCGTTTCAGACACTTAAGTGTCTGAATTTCAGACATTTTAATTTGCAGTGTATATCTTGTTCAAAGTTTCAATCTTTAATAAAATATTTATTATTCATCCAATCAAGCTCAGATAATTTTTTTTAACTTGTAGTGGATGACACTTGATGTTAATTCAGTTTTTTCAAATATTAATTCATTAATTAAATTAATTAATTTTCAATAATCGAGAGAGCCCTCTTCTTGTTCAGGGTATTTTAAGACCGAGAGAGCCCTCTTCTTGATCAAGGCATTTTAAGCACCACTCAAGAGGGAAGAAGAATGGGAGAAAAAAAAATTCTCTTTCTGACCTAGGTAGGAATTGACTTAAAATATTTTTTTTACATTACTTGTTTATATTACTTACCTATTTTTCTTTTTATTTACTTGTATTGATGACTTTTAAGTTATGTTTAATTGTTAGTTCCTATCTATAAACACTGTTTTGATGAGGTCTATAGATGTCTATGATGGTTAGAGTTGCAGTAAAGCTAGAGATCCTACATATACAACTTCCAGGTTGTATAATATTTTAACGGAGCTTCTGACTGTAAAATAGTCAATGAAACATCGTCTTCATTTTGAAAGACTTATCCTATGATATGCCACTCAATAGGGTGCGTAAATTTTTTCGTCTCTACCGCTATTTAGTATTTTACAGCCGCCATTTTGAATTTATAAAAACAAAACCTAGCCTATAACCATCGGGCCGTTAAGTCGAATTGATAGAGACCTAATCCATCCAGCCGTTGGGATGTTTCGAGGGTATAAAGAAATCCACTTACACAGATACGCGTGAAACACATAATCCTTCTTTTCAGTCGGGTAAAAAAAGGCAATAGTTATGTCGTTAAAGTGATTTGTACATTTATTTTACTTTCTTTTTCACATACTAATATATATATATTAGAAGTTACAATGGTTGTATAAGCGCTGCATAAAAAAACCCGAATTTTTATTAAAAAAAAAAAAAGCGTTGAAATATTAAAATGTGCTAAATAAACCTTAGTTTCTGATCTTGTATGACACAAAATAAACAGAATCTTTAAAAAATCTGAGAAACAGTACATATATAGATCCAAGTTATATTAAAACAATCAAAACATCCCTTGGGAAATAAAAGATTTTTTTTTATCCTTTCGGGAGGGAAGACAAAATCTGTATTTATTTATTTGCCCATCTCAATTCGTCTCAGAGCCGATTTTACCCAAACCCGATCCGACCCAACCAGCGGTTTCGTATTGTTAGCGTTAAATTTTTTCGTTGTGTGCCGGGGTTCACTTCCACTTTTTGGCTGCGGGGCGAGATCAGCTCGTGTGTTACTTACTCCTGTTTCTGATTCGGTTTTGACTCTTGAGGGTCGGCTTCGGATTGACTTGATTTTTCGAAGGGAAGTAAGTCCAAAGTATTTTTTCATATGAAAAACTGTATGTAGTAAAACCTCCGTAATGAGCACTCACGAATAGCGGACACCACTACTTAGCGAAAACTTTTTCAATCTCTAAATACCTATACAGAGTGTATCTAAACTTTTAGGCAAAACTTTAAGGGGTGATAGTGCATATCAAGACAAATAATATTAAATAGGAAATTAAGGGTCCCAAACGTCTTCCGAAGGACATAGACGCCATTAAAGTTTAGGGGTGAAAATTTCAAATGGTTATAAAAAGCAAAAAAATTCAGCTCAAAATTCAAGTTTAAGTCTAAGCTTTTGAAAGCATTTAATGAGACATAAAAAATAACGGTAAAAAATAGTTGTTCGTTACTCCAAAGTCTAAAGCGCCCTCTATCGGCATTTTTAAACTTTATCTTTAAAATTTATTTTCAAGAAAATACTGACATAAAGAATAGTTCTAGCGAAAACCGCAAACTAATCAACCAATTTTCCCGTTTTTTATAATAATTTGAAATTCTGGACCCTAAACTTTAATGGCCCCTATCTCCTTCGGAAGACGTTTGGGACCCTTAGTTTCCTATTTAATATTGTTTGTCTTGATGTGTACTATCACCCCTTAAAGTTTTGCCCAGAGTTTAGATACACCCTGTATATTTGTACGTATTTACTCCTAAATAGCGAATAGATTCAACGGTCCCGAAGTGACCTCTAGTAGCAGGTTTTACTATATTTTAATATCAATGTCAATGTCCATTTTTCTACATAAAAAATAAAATAGGTATTAGATATATAATTGTAGACTATTTTTCATAATTGCTTTAAAACATGGTTGTGTTTCTCTCTTTTCGGTTTGGTTTCGCATCTATGACTTTTACCCATTTGTGCCTGAATTTTTGTTTTATCAAATTCGTTGGTAAAATCATATTAAAATGTTGAAAAATGAACTGGAAAAATACTAAAAAAGTGCTAATTTTTTTTTGTATTTATTCGATAAAATGTAAACGTACTTAATATGGGAATATGCATAATATTTTTAATAATATAATATGCATGATTATGTGTTTTGTCTAAAATATAAAATAAGCTTTTAAATTGTATATTACATACTATAATTAGTATTTTTATGAATTACTGAAAAAATATATTTATTTCTTTACAGAGACTAATAACATTATAAGTATTAGTAGTAATATATTAAGAATAATCGTATTTGAGACTGAAAAACAATGTTTCATAATCATCTTGAAAGTACTTCACTCAGATAACTGTACCCTAAATGGCTAATAAAAATATGTGCCCATTTGAGCCTAGCGCCTTATATTTTGTACATTACAAAAATGCATAAAAAATAGGCTTGAATATACAATTTCACAATTAAAAAAAATACGTATTTCAAAGAAGTCTACAACCTAAGATTATGACTTATTTATTTGGATCCTTGGTAGAAAAAACACAAATAAACTTACTTTTTACATTTCGCCATCTTGAAAAATGAAAAATCTATAAACACCGAAAAAAGGCTTTATTTTAAGCAAATAAATTTCCATCTTATGCTGTCATCTTTCGGTAACAGATAAAGACATTTATAGATAATTATTTCATAGAATTTTGAAGTTATAAAGGAAAAGAAAATCATACAAATTTATTAAAATTGGAAGCGTCCCAGAAATGGGAAGCTAGGCATAAAAGGGTTAAATGGAACTTTTGGGTTCTTGTCAAGAATCTGATCCGTGCAGAACTATAAACTGAATAGGTGCTAAAATTAAACAGAAGGTTATAAATAATTTTTCCCCTACAGCCTAGGAGAAATGCGAGAGTTACAAATAACAGACTTTTACAAAATACTTTAACATACTCTTACTTTTAAATACATAAAGAAATATTATACATCATCAAACAATTTAAATAAACAAAAATAGCCTTTCTACGCATACAACATTTCTAATTTTAGATTATTTTTCATCTTAACTAACTTATCATTGTAGCAAATAACATTTTCAAGCAATCCATCTGATGATTCTGTTATAAAAGTTCAAAAATTCTCTCTTCAATAATAAATGATGAAAGTATGATTTTTTTAACGACTATAATAAAATATTCAACAGTCTTTTGTCTGCATACAAAGAATAAAAATCGTGTTCTTTGATCACATATGTTCACAACATAAAATTGGGTACTTGTGCATGGGTGTTCATGTTGCTGATATCTACTTACCGATTTACATGTTGTTTTGTAACTTGTCTTCAAAAACAATACCTTTTGTTTAAAAAGTCATAGAAAAATATTGTGCTTTTTGTATGGTTCTAATATAGTTCTGACGCAGAATGTGCTGTCACGTTTATATCCTATTCTATTATTGACACGCAGAGAAAAATCGAATCCATGTTGCATTATATTAGATTTATAAAATTTATTTCTTGGGAATGTAGAAATGTTTAAAATGGAGTTATTTGTTTTAGAATAAGGTTCTTTGTTGCATTTTAGAAGAGTAATATTCAAAAATAGTTGTTTTTTGTTATTGTTTTATTTAATTTTATAACACTCAAAAAACCCATCAAAATTGTTAAATGTCTCCTTGAACTACTGTATATAATAGTACTTGCCAACCTCCCGCTTTTTTTTTTTTTTTTTTTTTTTTTTTTTTTTTTAACGAAGAAACATACTTTCAACCAGAAAATTTATTAAATCAAATGTTTCTTGCTTCAATGTGGTAGTTATTCAAAATCTACATGCTTTCATTTATTAAATAAAATTTCTGGTTTAAAGTATGTTTTCTCGATTTTAAAAAAGCGGGAGGTTGGCAAGTATATAGATGTATATTTACTCAGATTGTACAGTTTAAAAGTGTCAGAATATGAGACTTATTAAATGCTTTCTTGATTTAAGTTCAAGAAAATATTGTTATGTATATATAAACACAGACATAATTGGACTGATTATATAATAAGTTTAAGACCCAATACTATTGAGTGTACATTCATGAAAAAAAATAAGCAACAAATGGGCAATTGTGAACAAAACTAAACCTGTTTAATGAATATGAGTGAAAAACATTTTTTCACAATGAAGTGAAAAACATGAGCAGGGTTCGTACGGGTCGTCGAATTTCCCAATTAAGAAATTCTTCGATACCAATATTTTCTTATGGAAATTCTGTCTTTAAACAAAGCGAAATTTCGCCCGTTTAAACGAGATTTATTATTCTACAAAAACATAATATTTGGCCTTGAAAATAACGGTACCAGTACGAACCCTGATGAGTGCAAAACATTTGGTTCACAGAACATTTTTCTATGGGTAGACTGCACCAAAAACTAAAAGTAATTAAAAAAAAAAAAGAAATTTCCATAATGAATAACAGTTCCTGATAGACATTGAATTTTAATGGGAATATCAATCTAGCAATGTGTAGTTTATGAGACCAACACTTTTGTCACATGTATAGGTCACAGATTCAGACCTCATGAGACACAGAAATCTAGATGATCTTATGAGGCAAAATTATTTGATACTCTAGTTCAAAAGCATGCTTGGCAACGGTACTTGGCACGTCTTTATTTGTTGCAAGAGTGAAGCGGAAAACAATGAATTCGTTGCAATATCATTACAACAGTTAGTGAACGAATGCGGACAAGTATATGTCAATGCGGCTATTCGTTGCTGTTCATAGTCTTACCCAACAGACCAACTACTCTGTAATGGTATCTTTTTTACCATGTTTGCCGTCTGATAGTGATTCGAGGGCTCTATCCATATGAAAACGGTTAGAAAATTAATTAAATGAAGTTTATAGTTTTAAAATAGTTTAAATCGTGACTCATCCATAAAGGGGACTTGATTCCACTAACCTTAGGTCTAAATCAATCAGATGTTCCTTGACAAAATTAAACCGGTTTTACATACAAACTTTATAAAGGAACACAGATAACACTTCTCCGTGCAAATAATCTACATCCATGAAATCTAAGAGAATTTGTTTGTCGCTATTTTTTCGCGTTTTCCTGTATTAGCAAGTAACTGCAAAACAAGCTACTATGTTGTATTTACGGCGCCTGCACAATAGCACTGAAAGCGATCATCTATGACTGAAGTAATCCTAAAGCTTTTTAAGGAATATATGTCAAAAATATAAATTTTAATCACTTTTGTAATTCATATCTGTATTTCTTCCCATTTTTTTTTTCAAGTCAAAAAAACATTTTGAATTGGAAATTTTACTTATTGTATGAAATTAAATAAGTATCTCAGAGGAAAAAAAGGCCATTGTAATTAAATAAATATTTATATCCTTAACTCTCGTTATATACAGGGTGTTTCACTACCAGCCTGACAAACCTGCAGGAGGTGTAGGGGGCACATAGACGACTCTGAATCGCATAGCAATGCAGGGTTTTGTTTCTTTTTACTATACTGAAATATGTTAGTAGAAATTCCTAATATGCAGGGGTACGCAAAGAACTGAAAACATTGCCGGCTATGACTGGTAATTTCTGGAAGTGTATTTATAACAATTTTTTGTCTGAATTAAATTTTACAATATTACGCAACATGTACACTCTGTTGATTATACAGGGCTGTACAAGAAGTTCGAGTATATTTCCGTTTATTGGCGGAATTTGCATAAAGTTGAAAGTGTAAATAACGTTACGGGTTATCTAATTAAACTAAATTTTCACATGCTATCTAGATTATATAAATATCTATCGACAATTTAGAGGGCTTCACAAACTGATTCGAGTACTTTTTCTGTCTATGGACGGTAATTGTTTTTTAGTGAATTATTTTGTGCAGCCCTGTATACGAGGTATAGAATTTTCATACAACGTGCAAAAAAATAGTTACATTTAAAAGCGCATACCGGAATTCCAAAACGCACTTCCGGTAATTATTGCTCAAAGACAGTATTGTAACCCATTCATTTGTGTGTCCCTGTAAATGACCGACAAATAATATGAATGCATGCCTTATTCTGTCGTAATCTTCTTGTAATGAAATTCAGTGATATTCAGTTTTAATGCATTTGAAATAGCGTAATGTCATTAAAATCCTCTCCAAACGATTTTTCCCCATATACCTCAATGTAATGGACATCTTTTGAGTGCCACTGTAAGTGAACCCTTAATGTTGCACACTTCATATGCAATACCGAACATGTCATTGTAAGCACCATTAACGTTTTTCAATTGCATGAAAATCCGAGTATACTTACGTGAGTTAGAGCGTGGACAGACAAACCGAATTCATAAACACTTTTTAAGCTTGTTGGTGAGTTCTAATAACTACAATAGGTTAAAAATTAGCATTCAGTAATTTCTACCAATAGCCGAGCATAACTGAATTCTTTTGTAGAACCCTGTATAATACCTCTATATTTTTATACATGTCACATAATAAGCTAAAAAATTAATGCAAGCTAAAATACGCTTAAAACTACTAAAACGATATTTCCAGAAATTATCATCCTTAATTGTCCATGTTTCTAGTTTTTGCGTGGCCCTGTAATGATTTTACTTATATCCTGCAAACATCTCATATGCGAACTATAGTTCAGCTTTGACATACATAACACAATTAAAAATTACGTTTAAGAAGTTCAGAATCATACTTAGTAATGCTAACAAATTGTTTTAGGTAGTCCTGTATACAATCTATAGAATTTATACATATCAAGTAGTATGTACATAGTTTTATAACGCATACTATAATATAAAACGCATTTCCAGCAATTACCGCTAATAGACTGCACTTTAAGCGAAATCGTTTGTGTCCCTTTAAATGAACGATAACTGTCGTATAGTGATGGGCGGTTCTCGAAAATTCGACAATCGAGAAAAATCGTCATCGTAAAAAATAACAACCGATACAGCCATCGATTAATTCCTAGAATGTACAATCGAGATGTTTTACAATCGATTATAACGAGAGAAGCTAAAAACAATTGTTGGAAAACTTAGCTATTATTCTGGCCGAAACTTTCATAGTAGTGATCATTGGCGCACGCACGGGGGGAGCTAAGGGGGCTGAAGCCCATCCCAGACAAGACGAGATATTTATTTTTTAATTATGTAATATTATTATTATTTTAATAGGTCTTTAAAAAATCGGAATTTTCGCAAAGATATTCATTTTGTCACACAATTTTTTCTCTTTTATAAATTTTATTATGAAATTCGAAATATTAGCATGTTTAAAATTTACTTAATTAAAAATTTAAGAACTCTTGCTCTCTTTAACCTTCATAATATTTTGATAATTTAATAATAAAACTTTAAACAATTTGATTGCAAACACACTTCAAAATTATCCAGTTACAGAAACACACCAAAATAGCAAAAAACGAGATATATTTTAGTGTAGTATTTCATTATTTAATATGTTAAAAGCATTCAGAACTAGCCCCACCAAAACTTTCCAGAGCTTCTTCTGGCTTCTCTTGCTGGTTACTACTCTGCTCAAGTCAGCAGAACAAGTAATATAAAAATTTTGTTTTTAAAGTCAATTCCTACTTAGGCCATCAAAGAAAAATTTAATATAATCAAGCTAATATGAGTTTTTGTTGCATTAAAATATCTCAATTTGTTGATTTTCTATAAGCAAGTAGGTTTACAATGGAACTCTATGGGAATTTGGCGAAATATTACAGATATCGCCAAGTTGGCGTCACTTTTGGCGACTCATTTTGGCCGCCAAATTTGGCGATATATCACCAAGTTGGCGACAAACTTGGCGGTATTGGCGACAGAACAGGGTCCCCCCCCCTATGGTAACCGTTATTGAAAATACTTTCATTGAAATTCAATAACCAATGGCGGCCATTTTGTTTCCCATGCAAAACTAAAATTAATTAAAATTTAATTAATTAATTAATATTTGAAAAAAACTTTATTAACATCAATTGTCATCCAGTACAAGTTTAAAAAAATTTATTTCAACCTGATAGGATGAATAATGAGTATTTTATTAACGATTGAAAATTTGTACAAGATAAATATATAAATAAATATAGAGAGAGTGTGAGCTAATAGTAGGAATTGAAAAAATGTAAGCCAGGACCTGATCCGGCACTTCCCATCAAATCAAATGAAAGAAAAACCGAGCTGGGCAGAGGGCCGGGCCAGATCTGGGCACATATAAGCCTCTAAAATATGCTAGCCCCCTCCAAAGCGTATTCCTGGATGCGCCACTGGTAGTGATAGGGTTTGCTCGATAATTCTGCTATCGCAATTATTTTCTCCTGATTTAGACTTAAGGGGTTACTTCAGTCAAGTGAAAAGACCTGCTCGCTAATGCTAATCTTATGGAAGAAATTTATAAAGATATCTCATTTGAATTTCAGTATTTAAAAATGATTTTCTTTGCATTGGAATAAATTCCCCTTTCTTCTTTATGAAACTGCCATGTCCAAATCGCGTAACTATGGCGCATTTGATGAATCAAATAACCTTTCTACTTTTTAGATAACTCCAAAAAGTTTGATACAGTTTAAAGTTCCCCTAAATGTCAAATACTGTGGAATTTCTCCATTGATCGAAAACAAAAGTTTCTTTCGAAAAACGTAAGGATAGTAAGATAAAGATACCTGCCAAGAAAGAACCTGCCTAACACGGAAACTGTTTTCCAGTACCTAGCGATTCCAACATGACTCTTTAAGTCTGTATCGAAATCCAAAGTAGCTACTTTATGACACATTTAAAAACTCATTTTTTATTTTAGGCGCATTAGCTAGAATCGATTAGCATTTCCCTCTTTTCGATAAAGGAAAAAGGTTTGATACAAATTAAAGTTCCCTAAATGTCTAAAGTGTATCAAATGCTGTAGAATCTCTCCGTTTATCGAAAACAAGACATCTTTATCGAAAAACGTAAGGATAACCAGACTTATATAACTACTGAGAGGGAACCTGCCTAACACGGAAATTGTTTTCCAGTGCCTAGCGATTCCAACATGATTCTTCAAGTCTGTATCGAAATCCAAAGTAGCTAGTTTCTGACACATTTACTAGCTCATTTTTTTTTTTAGGCGCATTAGCTAGAATCGATTAGCATTTTCTTCTTTTCGATAAAGGCAGAAGGTTTGATACAAGTTAAAGTTCCTTAAATGTCTAAAATGTATCTAATGCTGTTGAATTTCCCCATTTATCGAAAACAAAGGAGTGTTATCGTAAAATAGAAAAGTAAGCAGACAAATATATCCGCTAATAGGGAATTCTATAACTAAAATAAAACTTCAATGGACTTCATTTTTGGTATTTTGGATAATTTTAATTTTCCAATCCTTACCAACGTGGTATTAGATGATGGGTCTGGAAAAGGTAGAAGAAACGCCACCCCCCCCCCCCAAAAAAAGGGGGCATTTGGCCTCAAATTGACAGTAGGGCAGACCAAGGATGAAAGTTAACTTCATGTAAGAGAGGACTAGGGGAAGTTGAGAATGATAAAAAAACTAAACCATTGAATAAGAAAAAAATTGAAGAGAAAGAAAAATGGTAAAAGAACAAGTGAAGCGTGTGATTAGAGCCGGACAAATGAAGAGGGGCCCGATGGGCCACAGCTGGTCCAGAATGAGTGCCCAAGTAGTCAGAATGGGTCAAGAACTTGGAGACAATGAAGAAATCTACAATGAAGAAAAACAATGTATCTACATATACAATAGGTACAATAGGTATCTACAATGAAGAAAAACAATGAGACAAAACATTATGAAAAACAGATGAAAAATACCAATAGCCTGAGGCTAAAAGTAAAATGTTTCACTGGGCGGCGTCCCCTGGTGGTAGTAAAAATAAAATTGATACGAGAAGATAGGGGAGAGTGAAAAGACTTTATTTTGTGAATTTTATAATTTTTGGACAAACAGTATACTAAAGGTTTGAAGAAACAAAACTTTAAAGCGCCCTCTTGAGGCGAAGAAGGGAGTTAAAATTAAGAAACATATGTCCATATTTTTTATTCGATTTTAGACACAATTTGATGTTAGTCTTATAATTTTCCTATGAGTGCAAGATACCGTACCAGAGTACGAAAAAAACCGCCGCTAAGTATATTCCTTTAGAGTATTTTAAGCCCAGGGGCCTACAATTAACGGTGGATTGACAAAAGAAAGGTAGATTTAGAAAGGTTATGAGATTACCCTTATTTTAATATATTACATGAGTGGGGGCAGATAATTTTGAAAAATCCTGTTTCCTGAGGCGACACTTAAAATCTTGAAAACACATAATTTGCAGTGCAGTTTTGTTTTAACAATAGCATTCTAATATTAAGAGATATGGGACAGCTATGAGGGCTAAAATAAGAGAAACATTGAAAATCAAGACAAACTGGCGCCGCCAAATTCACTAGAAAACTTCTATATCAACAACAGAAACCCGAACTGATAACTTAAACCACTATGCCTCCTAACCCATATCGGTTAATAACAAAAGCGAATGGAAAAGAACATGTACTCCTTTGGGAAATCATGACTTACACCAGAAGCGCGGTAAGTTTGACTCTTCTGAAAACTTCCTTTCTCTCGTCCTCTCTCTCGCATTTCGAGATATATTTTCTGCTGCTGCAAACTGCTCGTTTATCTCGAGGAGATGGCAAAACCGAGGGCAAACCTCTCGCTTACTTCGAGATATCTCATTGATTGTAACTCATTGCTTCCCATTGCCATTCTCGTTTCTCGCTCTCGGTCACTGTTCAACATTTCATATGACATTGTCGAGAATAAGAAATCAGTTTTCGTCCTTCCTCGAAATGTTACTCTCGATGATTGTCATTTCACGCTCGGCCAAGAAGGGCCGAGATGAGATATTGATGGGCGAGCTGGACAGAGCTGACAGGCATGACAATGAGCTGTGAAATGAAGCTTTAATTTTCAATGTTTTTCTTATTTTAGCCCTACCAAGCTGTCACATACCCGGAGCCCTTCGATAAATATTATTTATTAAATATAAAAATTTCAAAGAGGAAGGTGGGTCGGTTGAATTCAGAGGACGTGAGAGTTGGGCGGGGAGCAATTAAAAAAAATTTACCGAACTCTTCTTGTGACATATTGTCGAAAAGTCCTTTGACAACTCTTTCATATTATGAACTTTTCTTCCCCTGAAGGTGAAATTCGGGGGGTGGGGAGGGGGCGAACAAATTTTTAAAACCGTAGCCGATTTCTATAATAAATTTAAATATAATTTTCGATGTGGGTTTTTTTTCAGTCTTCCGGTAAATATTATTTATTGAACATAAAAATTTTAAAGTGGGAGCTGCGTAAATTCCGGGGCGAAAGAGTGGACCCAAGTGGGGGGAGGAAGGGGAATCAATTTTCAAACTTTTTTTCGACCCATGATGTGATATGTTATCGGAAAGCTCTCGAATGACTCTTTCATATTATGAGACTTTCTTCCTCCCCTTCCCAATTTGGCCCCCACCGCGGGAGGTAGTTTTTTCCGTTTTAATCATTTTAGATCGGATTTTTTTATGGAGCCCTCCGATAAATATTATTTATAATATATGAAATTTCTAAATTTAGTCAAGACCCCTCGTGTGACATATCGTTGGAAAGGTCTGTGACTACTCATTGATGTTATGCACCTATGGTGTCCGTCCCCCCCACTTTGCCCCCCAAGGGGGGCACTTTTCCCAAATTTAGCCAAGACCCCTCATGTGAGATATCGTTGGAAAGGTCCGTGACTACTTATTGATGTTATGCACCTCCGGTGACAGCCCCCCCACTTTGCCCCCCCCCCGGAGGACACTTTTTCAAATTTAGCCAAGACCCCTCATGTGAGATATCGTTGGAAAGGTCCGTGACTACTTATTGATGTTATGCACCTCCGGTGACAGCCCCCCCCACTTTGAGCCCCCCCCCCCGGAGGACACTTTTTCAAATTTAGCCAAGACCCCTCATGTGAGATATCGTTGGAAAGGTCTGTAATTACTTATTGATGTTATGCACCTACGGTGTTCGTCCCCCCCACTTTCCCCCCCAGGGGGGCACTTTTCAAAATTTAGCCAAGACTTCTCATGTGAGATATTGTTGGAAAGGTCTGTGACTACTTATTGATGCTATGCACCTCCAATGACAGTCTCCCTCCACTTTGCCCCCCCCCCGGGGGACACTTTTTCAAATTTAGCCAAGACCCCTCATGTGAGATATTGTTGGAAAGGTCTGTGACTACTTATTGATGTTATGCTCCTCCGGTGTCCGTCCCCTCACTTTGCTCCCGCCGGGAGACACTTTTCCAAAAATATAGCCAAGACCCCACAAGTGAGATATCGTTGGAAAGGTTTGTGACTACTTATTGATGTTATGCTCCTCCGGTGTCCGTCCCCCCACTTTGCCCCCCCCCCGGGAGACACTTTTTCAAATTTAGCCAAGACCCCACATGTGAGAGATATTATTGGTAAGGTCTGTGACTACTTATTGATGTTCTGCGATGTTCTGCACTTCCGGTGACCGCCCCCCACTTTTCCCCCACGGGGACACTTTTCTAAATTTAGTCGAGACCCCTCATGTGACATATTGTTGGAAAGGCCTATGACCACTTACTCATGTTATCCATCTCCCGCACCCTTCCCCCCTCTTTGCCCCCAAGGGAAGGGCATTTTTATAAATTCAGATCCAGACCACTCATGTGACATATGGTTCGAAAGGCCTAAAGACCTGTGACGACTTATTCATATTATGCAGCTACTGTGCCCCTCCGCTCACTTTGACCCCTCCCCCAAGACATCTGGTCCGAGGTTCGTTCGTTTCGAGATTATATTTTTTTACAAGATTTTGTAGTGCGTGCACACCACGCCTGCTATACGGTGTCTTATAGCGGGTAACCTGTTCGTGATTTCATATTACAAGATTACGTATAACTTAGGGGGCCCGATTGAAGGAGGGGCCCACTAGCGGGCGAAGTCACCTAGTCTTTATTAACGCCGACTCATTCCAGTTCACCCGCAGACGATTCTTGATAAATGTATGACGTATATAATATATAGTATATGATGTATAAAAGCAATTGGCAAACTGGAGTCATCGAGAAAAAAATTACACAATCGAAAAGTATCGAGATGTCCATACAATCGAGATAATCGAGAAAAACATCTCGTTATCGCCCATCACTACTGTCGTACACGTCATATTCTAACGTAGGTATGCTGCTGTGCACCTCAATAATGTATATAAATTTTATTATGTTTGAAATAGTGTAACATAATTTAACTAAACCTCAAACGTTTCTTTCCCCATTAAGCGTAATGTAACGAGATTCTTTTGAGTGTCCCTGTAAAGGACCTATAAATGCTATACGCTCCATTTTGAGTACCGGACATGCCACAGTGAATGTCAAAATCATAAGTAAGTTATATGGCAATGCGAGTATATTTAGAAGAGTTAGAGCACGGTGAGACAACAGAAAAGTAAACCAAAAATAATAAAAACTTTTTAACGTTCAAGAAAGTCTTGAAAAAAGGGATTGCCCTTTTATCATTCTCCACGTTCGGGATAACATTTGCAATTATTGCATTAAAAGGTCCTGCTATGAATTTCTTCCAAATTTTCTTCAAAGTCATTTGTTCCAACTTTTTTTAATGAGGGATTAAATAAATCAACGATTTCTATTCGAAAATAGTGATTGAAAACGTCCCATAAGTTTCTTAGAATAAATAGCGCGAAGATTACTATTTATAATTACAGGTATGAAGTGCCTGTTGTTGCCCTCCCCATTATTTGAGATATTTTTGTTTTCCTATGTATTATAAAATTAACAGAATGGTTAAAAATAAGCTTTTTATTCAGTAAATTATAATTTACTGAATATTCGTTATTAAAATTGTTAAAGAAAATTCTTAAGTGTTTTATATTGAATATGTAATTACCAAAATTAAACTATTGAATACGACACATTTGCCACTATGAAGCGGCGAATCTGGGAAAAGCACAAATTTTTTTCAAGTCAAACTATCCAATATGGCATATTCGTTACTATGGAATGGCGAACATGGGTAAAGCACAAATTTTTTACAAGTCAAACTATCCAATGTGGCATATTGGATACTTTGAAGCTGAAAAAGTTCAACGAAGCTGAAAACGTACAAATAAGCATACCATATCAAACTATCCAATGTGATTTTTTGGCGAGAAAAATTATTCAAATGATTTATCTCAATAGCATTCTTAAATAGGATATAAAATAGCACCCGAAAGATATAATTGTTTACTGCTGCTTGGCGCTGATTTAGAATCCACAATTGAAACAATTTTTTTGCCCTCTTGAAAAGTGGCTATTTTCACATTGGGGCCATTTCATGCGGAGAGTCACACACGTAACGCAGGCTTTAAATTGCATTTATTCAATTATTTATTATATTTTAATGTTAATTCTGATTTTAGGTGGTATGGTAAATAAGTTATTAACATATTTTTTAGTTTAAATGTGTGTAAGTAAAACTCACAGAAATTTATCATTTAATTTCAGACACAAAATGTGCTTTTTTTCTGAAGTAGAAAAAAAGCACATTTTGAATAATGAAATTAAATGATATACTTCTGTGAGTTTTATTGCCACAAATTTAAAAATATGCTAATAACTTATTTACCATACCACTTAAAATCAGAATTAACATTAAAATTTAATAAATAATTGAATAAATGCAAATTAAAGCCTGCGTTACATGTGTGACACTCTCCACGGAATCGCCCATTGCATAGTTTGACATGGTACCGACGATATAATTGCCGTATGGATAAAAATGATCTTTCAAAATATTCACAATTAAAACAGGCTTTTATTTAATATTTAAAACAAAAAATCGATTTTTTGACCAATTTTGAGGTGAGCTGTCCCCTTAATTAGATGAAAATTATATTATGTGAAATTGGCAATGAAAGTTTTAGAGAGAAGTAATTTCTTTTTTAAACATATTTAAAACAATAAATAAAAGTTATGCGTAATTTTTACTATTTTATTTTGAACAGTTTTTTTCCATATATGAATGCATAACTTAAAAATAACTGAGAAAACATTATGTGTGTTCGAAAAAAGGAAATTAAGTTAAACATCTCGAAGGAAGAATTTTTTTCTGCAATTATTTGTTCTAATTGGCCTTGTGGCGTCTTTGAAACAAAATAAACAAGTTGATTTTTTTTTCTCCTTAATTTTCAAATTTCATTTAACTTAATAAGGAAAATATGTGATGTGAAAGTTGAAATGAAAAAGTTTAGTAACAAATAATTTCCTTTAAAAAAACTGCGACCTATAATTGATGGCAAAGCATATATATTTTAAAAAAAAGTGTTTTGTCGCAGTTCTCCCTATATATGAATTAAGAGTTGAAAAATTCATTATTACAATTAGCGATTAAAAAAATGCTTGCCCCTTTAAGTTTAATTATTTATTTATTTTCATAATAAATTGATTTAAACTTTGTTATTGATTTAAATTTCGTTATAGAACTCTTATTGTAGAGAATTCTCTGTTATGTACTTTGTTTTTATATCGCAGCCAATAACTTTCAAGCGTAATTGAGCGAAAAAGACCGAAACATAATTCGTATTAAAATGATCCGATACACCAAAATATGTTTTTTTATTTATACATATTTTCGGCTCGCGTTTCTCTTTAAAATGTATCTATCTATAGATAAGATAGACTCATTTTATATGTATATATACATATAATTAAATGTAATTTTTTTTTTAATTTAACTGTTTTTAAAAATTTAGCCTTACTTTAAAATTTTTATACTTACGAATGACGCCACTACATACTTTTCTATTTTTGAGCCCAAAAAAGAATAGATCTGTCTTTAGGACTTACAAATTATTTAAAAAAATTAATAACGCTGATGTCATATTTACGGCAGCAACACCTGACCAATAAATTTCGCTTTTATTTATTTTACTTATTTTTTTTTTTTTTTTTTTTTTTTACTTATAAACATCGGACAATTTTATTTTTTACATCGTCGAGTAAAAGAAAAAAAAATCTATCAAATGCAATTTGTTTAGAAACTCTCAATTTACGGGTTTTTTTATGGTTTTTTAAATAATTTTCAAGCATGATTTTTTTTAATCTATCGCAAGCAGTCCTGTTACGAAAGATACAAACGCATTTGCACTTAAAACAATATAAATAGTTCATCATTAGTTTTCGGCTAATATCTCGAAATGACATTAAAACTTCAATGAATAATATAAATGAAATACAAATTTAACAGACATGTAATTGAACTAAGCACTTAAATCATTGAAATGATCAGAATCGAGAACGCTGCTGTAAGTAGCTCTCTTTGGCGATTTTTTTTTTTTTTTTTTTTTGGCGGCTATCAACTTTTTGCCTACGTCTAATGTGAAAGTACCGCTTTTAACAAATTTTAAAGTTTTATTCGAGACATTATTGAAATTTTGCATATTAAATATTTTTTGGTGTTGTTAGAGGGCAATCTAAAAAAATAAAAATTTAAATTTAAAAATCTATTAGTTTTCAATTTAAAAAAAAAATGTTTTCACCTATATTCTGTAATCCGGGAAACCCGGGTTAGATCCACTAGTTTAAGGAAAATAGTTATTTTTATGAATATTTATTACTACGAGAAATTTTCTAAGGACAGTTTAACCAGTATATAAGAAAATAATTGTACGAAGTCTCATAATTTTATAATTCAGAGAAATTTAAATATATCAATTTTAATGGTCCTTACGGCTCAAGCGGAAGTGTTGGCTGATTTCTTTATGTTTAACACTTTGCAACACAATTAAAAGTTTATAAATTAGGTTTATCTATCTGTCCGTGCTCTAACTCCCAAAATATACTCGGGTTGCCATGAAATTCATATATTTTTGGGGGCTAGATTAATTTTAACAGAATTATTTTAATTGGTAAATAATAAATAATATGAGATGTAAATTTCCAACTGGGCGAAAAGTGTCCGGACCACAATTAGAACCAGAGATCTCTTAGGTGAAGCCGTCAATGCTCTACCATCTGAGCAATGCAGGACGAATTTGGTTTCAATTTAAAAAAATTGCTGTCACCTATATTCTGTAATCCGGGATAGATCCACTAGATTTTAAGGAAAATAGTTATTTTTATGAGTACTTATTACTATGAGAAATTTTCTAAAGACAGTTTAACCAGTATATAAGAAAATAATTGTACGAAGTCTCATAATTTTATAATTCAGAGAAATTTAAATATATCAATTTTAATGGTCCTTACGGCTCAAGCGGAAGTGTTGGCTGATTTCTTTACGTTTAACACTTTGCAACACAGTTAAAAGTTTATAAATTAGGTTTATCTATCTGTCCGCGCTCTAACTCCCAAAATATACTCGGGTTGCCCTGAAATTCATATATTTTTGGTGCTAGATTAATTTTAAAACAATTATTCTAACTGATAAATAATAGATAATATGAGATGTAAATTTCCAACTGGGCGAAAAATGTCCGGACCAGAATTAGAACCAGAGATCTCTTGGCTGAAGCCGTCAAAGCTCTACCATCTGAGCTGTGCAGGACGAATTTGGTGGATATAATGCACCCAGCACCTCAGGTGGATGAGCATTGACGGATTCAGACAGGAGATCCCTGGTTCGAATTAATGGTATGGACATTTTTCACCCAGTTGGAAATTTTCATCTCATATGTTATTGGGGCATGTTTGCTATTGAAAATGAAGTAAGTAGAATTTCTAGTCGTTTGCAGGGAAATTCAAAATTATGGGGTCAATCTAGAAAAATCGTTTGCAGTGCATTTTAATGTTACACTATTTCAAACATAATGAAATTGTTACGAATTTCTGAAGTGCATAAAATTGCTTTTTGTAAAATATGGGGTGCAAAGCATTTATTATTTATTCACAGAGAGACAGATTCCGTGAAATAAATTACAGGAAAAAATTGTAGTGTACATTAACGGTGTTACACTATCTCTATCTTAATGAAAATGCTTTCTGTAAAATATAGCATGCATAGCATTTCTCGTTCGTTTACAGGGACATACAAAAAATTTGGTTTGAGCACTACATATCAACGATAATTGCTGTATGTACGTTTCCAGTTGCGATATGCGATTTTAAGTTTAACTAAATTTTTGCATAGTATATGGTGTGTATAGATTCTATTGATCATATACAGGGTTGCGCAAAAGAATTCGTAAGTATTGCTGCCTAAGTGCGTGAATTCCTTAAGGGTGGTTTTTATTGTGTTACGAATTTTCCTGCTGAACTATATTTAGTATACTGAGAGCCATTTGTGGAATATAAATAAATTTATATATAGAGCTAAGACAAAAAAATGTATACACTGCCGCTTATGGTTGGTAATTGGTAGAAGTGCGTTTTAGAAGTTTTATGAGTTTCTTACTTGTATTAAATTTTAGTTTAATACGTGGTTTGTGTATAAAACTCTGCAGATTATATGCAGGGCTGTACAAAAAGTTTCGAGGGCATTTCCGTATATTGGTGATAATTGCTAAAAGTGAATGTTGATTAACTATACGTTTATTAACTAAGTTTTAGCGTGCTATGTAGCATGTATGCAAATCTATGGATCATATACAGGACTCCATAAATTAATTCGACTACTTCTGACAACACTGGAACTGGAATTGAAACTGTATTAAATTCTGTGATATGTTTTCTAAACTGCTTACTTATATATATTCTTTCACTTCATTTAACGATAAGTGTTACGTAACATTTTTCTGGACTTGATAGGAAATAATTCATAATAATTTATACCTAACACATAGTTTATCGTTCTTGTTTTATTTTATGGCACATATGGGAACGTCCATTTGTTACACTTGTGACCATTAGAGCAATTTTTCATAATTACTTCCAATTATTTTATTACAAAATATAATTAAGACAAAAATTGATATAATCAGTTAAATATTATTTTCCGCTCACGTAGCATATATCTAATTTGTAACAAAAATCATTTTATTTGTCTATATATTAAATCAAAATTTTGTTACTCTTGTGACACTCTGGTCACAAGAGTAACAAAATTTTGATTTATTATATAGACAAGCAAAATGCTTTTTGTTACAAATTAAATATATTTTATGTGAGTGGAGCACAATGGTATTTAACTGGTTATCACTTTTTATCTTAATCATATTTTGTAATAAAATAATTGTAAGTAGTAATGAAAAATTACTCTAATGGTCCAAGAGTAAGAGCGGATGTTCCCATACATCATATTTAATAAAAATTAAATTGTTCTCACTCCTTCTAAGATGGCTATTTTGGTAAGAAAAGTAATATTCAGGGAAATTTTAAATTACGCTTACCAAATGTAATTGACTAGATATGAGAATTATATTAAAAAAATCTAAAAACTTGTTGAAATCACAGCTTCAAAAACACCCGTGGGTTGCAGTATAACTCAAAACATTCAATGAATGCCACTGAAATCTTTTGTGTTCCTGTAAGATAGCTATAAGATTACCAATCTTGATTAATTAATTCATTAAAGATACTTGCAAGATCAATACACTGTCAATTAGGTATGAATAGGTTAAGTATTTCGTACGTTATCGTAATGATATCGTTTAGCAATTGCTTATAACAGGAAGGAGGGCGGGCGCGGAGTCCTTCGCGGGTCGGATTAAACCTGATCCGGACACGAAAATGCTATTTGATGGCAACCAAAACCAGAGCCCAGTTAAGGAACATGAAAGCCCTATCTCCGCCATGTTAAATTCACCAACTTTATGTATCTTTTTCTCAGAAATGGCGAAAGATAGAGTTTTAGATTTTTTAGAGTAGTTAGAAGAACATGATTTACGTATTTTAACAGACCATTTTTTTTCTAAGTGAAAATCAAAATGAATTATTAATTATTTACTGAATGTCATTTTTAAATTAGCATTTTTGGTAAGATTTCACTGCCTAAATTTAATTATTCTCAACAAATCATTAAATCCCTGTGTTAAAGTATACAGTATAACATAAGTATTAAAAAAAATCTGAGTTCTTAAGTTTAATAGATATTGAAAAAAAGGAACACAAACATGAAAAATCCAAGTTTTGAGAAAAATTCAATTAAAGATTTAAGTGGCCATTAAGCTGCGAAATACTCTTAGAAAGAATGAATATTTTCAACACTTATTTTTTCATATGTTTATATATAAACATGTGTGACACATCGTTGGAAAGATAAAATTTTAAACTATTTAATGATATAAAAAAGTAAAATTCTATTTTTTGGTTGAATTTTGCTTTCCCGGTCCCCTTAACCTCTGAAGCTATGGGAAGCACAGTGTCATTTCGAGGTCCCCTTTCGTTCGAGAAAAGTTTTCTAAATTCGACCTACCCGAAAACTCATCAATGCTACATATATTATACCAAAGAGTGGCTCAGTTGAGTTCACATATATTTCATTAATAATTTTTTTAGGGTTACCCTTAAGAAAATATTGGATCTAATGAAGAAAAATATACTAAAATTATTTTGCATGGTATTAGCATAAAAATGCAAGTTGGATAAAAAAGACTGAATTCAGAATGTATGTACAACATAAAATATCAATATGAAATAGCTTAAATCATTAATATTTTATGTTGTGCATATACAAGCCAAATTCAATAATATTTAAATTCAATATGTCAAATAAACATACATCTAAAATAATGTACAAACTGAAGAATCGTGATCACGTGGTTGAAACGGATCAATATTACATGAAAAAACATGAAATATTAATTTATTATGAAAGGTACAGTCGTGGAAAAAAAAAGTAAACACCCCTCACTAATTTTGCAAAAAAATATCGTAGAAGGTAATAAAGTCTACTTTTAAATGATGTATGTAAATTTGCTTAGGGTGCCATCTACATAACGAACCATGGCTTTGTTTTTTTTTTTTTTTTTTTTTTCAATAGCAGTGCACAATTCCGACAGCATAAATGAAGTTTACACCCTTCAATTAGCCTAAAAACAAATTTTTATGCAATTCGTACGATAAGATTCCGAGAAATTAATTGTTCTAAAACGAGCGTAATTTAGGGGTTGTATCCAAATTGAAGTTCGGTACTCGATTGTTCACCGAGAGATCCCCCTTCTTGATCGGATCTTAAGCACCGCCCAAGCAGTCATTGAACACTGCTATATTACAGTGTAGCGTAAGAAATTTCAAAATATCTAGTCACTTCTATCATAGACGGTCCCTTAAACCATCATTTTGCCGTTTTTTAAGCATAATTTGAAAAGTATTTGGAAGAAAAATGTGAAATTTTGGATTTCCATAAAGCAGGACTTAATAAATCTAAATCCATCAAATAAATTGTATGTTGCAATTCAAAATTTTTTCGAATATTAATTTCATAATTCATAATTTATATCATAAAATTATAAAAATTGCAAATTCAACATATTTATGTTTGGGTATTACAGTTTTATTGTTACACAAAAAATTAACACATTAGGAGTATAATTTCAGGAGATATTAATGAAAATATGAAAATGTAATTTAACATTAGAAGCACTAAATTTTGAATGTTTATAATTCAAAAACTTATAATTGAAACGACTAAAATTTAGTGTTTAAGCATAGTTTGAACCGAAGATTTGAAATATCTCGTTAAAATTGGGTATTGCCATCGAAAAAAAATGAAGTTTGGGTTCGTTTTATTGTGTAGATGGCCCCCTAAGCAAATTTTATATACATTTAAAATTAGACTTTATTTACAATCGTTCGGTAACAGTAACTTTCTTCTACGATAATTTATTGAGGAGTTAGTAGGGGGTGTTTTCTTTTTTTTTCCCCCACGGCTGCACATTTATGGAACACTTTTTTAAATATATACATATCTATACACAAGTTAATAATTTGAATAGAAATTAGATAGAATTTTGGAATGGAATTAAATCAATACAAAATTTGGGGCCCTCTGTTTTCTCAATTTTGGGACCTTTCAAAATTTTTCTAAGGGAGACATACTTATCGTGCCTATTCTGTAATTAGGGCATGCCTAAAACCAACAAATAAAGTTTCATTAACCTGCAACAAGACAAAGAAATTTCCATTGATAATGAAAGAAAACACATCTCTATTTTAATGCAATTCTTGAAAAATATTCTACAATTTTATCTTTTAGATACATTTCAATTTTTATGTAGGACAACTAACATATATGTACTCATTCCCATTAAAACATTAATTCTTCATCGGAAGCAATTTTTTAAAAAGAAATCGGTTTGATCGGACCCAGACGAGTGAAAATCAAAATCCGACCTGAAATTGATCCGAATCTGAAACATCAAAAGTCAATCAGACACGAATCGGAACCGCAGAAAAATTACAGTCAACACCACCCGAAACTGACGCCCAACGAAAAGAATTAGCAGCAACCCGACCCAAGCCGTGTCAAACTGCAAGCTGGGTCGGGTAAAATCCAGTTAACGAAACCTGCGAAGCACTCTAGGGTGGCGTACCCGCGTGTCAGTGGAGCAACTGTCACCATAATTTCCAAGTAGCAATATTTTCCGTATTTAATGACAAAAATAATCTATCAAATACGTCTATTATTACTATTCGAAAATAGTGGTGAATATCGTGTCTTTGGTATGCGATTTTTCCACTCCTGGCGTCCAATAAAATTTTAACTGCATTTCTTGAAAAGAAAAACATTTATTGATTTTCGGAAACATGGATGAGAACATAAAAAGTTTTTATATGGAGGTGAAAAATATAACATTCAACATGTACCATTAATTTGGTCGAAATTCGTATCAAAACATTCTACCCGAACAGGTTTTAAAAACAGCTGAAAATTTATAAAAAAAAGTTTTAAAAATGTAGAAGTGGTCCTCATGTTAAATATTTTAAGTGTTTTGTTTCTATCCACAGAGATGGCGCTACTTTACGCACTTCCAAAAGTTCTTTGAAACTGCTGCCAATACCATAGATAACTTTCGAAATTCATTTTTTCGAACGGTATGGCATATTAAATGAAAAAAAACAAAAAAAAAAAACAAATACCCGAAGTATTTATAATGTATTTGTAGTTCGGAAAATAAAATGCTTTTATCATATTTATGAACGTGGATCGGATAAACTAATAATAATAAAAAAATCGAATATAAAATTTTCCACTTTTTGAAACATGCCCCAATATTGAATATAGGCTATGATGGGTCCATTTTAGAATTACAGATTTCGAAATCTTCCGGGGTGTGACTTTCTATAAAATTCCACATGTTTAAGTATGTAAGTAAAAAAGATAGAAGAAAGAAAATCATGCATTGCACATTTGGTACTTATTTTATATGTTACTATTTTATACCTTTACTACTTTAACCCTTAAAATATCGATTTTTTACATCGGTTGGCACTGGATTGGCCAGGTGAAATTTTTCTATTTTGTGTACCACTATTTCCAGGCAATAGTTTTTATTATATATTTCTGGTAGAAATTTACGATGAAAATTACTGTATTTAAACAGTGCTAGGAGAAATGACAATATGTATATATACCTTTGGCTACTATAAAGGGTACACTTGTATACTATTGGAAGTCTATGGGTTAAAAGGATACGTCATCGGATCACCGTAAAATAAACTTTATTTGTTAAAATTAATGAGGGAAAGGAATTGATAAACAAAGATCGAATACGTTAGGAACAGTATGGAAATATGTTTTCTAATTTAACTCATTTGCATTATTAGCGCATATACGCTTCCATTTCAGGAATTTCTTTTTTATTCGGAAATTCCGAAAGAAGAAATTTTACTTTATGTACAATAACTGGTCAACTGCAAGTACTACTGGCGCACAGGGGGTTCCGTGCAATAAATATATTAATTGACCTTGCTCAAAGTTTACACTTGGCATTGTGTTAAGCACGCTTCGAAAGGAGGTCGCAACATTGCAACGCCGCCTTGGTTCGTGTCGCGTTTTTCCAGATAAGTTTTTAATAAACTTAAGACGTGGTTGGCGTCTTGAGAGTGCCACTCAACGCAAAATAGCCGCGAATCCCAAAGTAATTATTTGACTGATTCTAATTCAATCAGTCTGTTTTTAACAATTTTACGTTTATAGCTTTTATACTAGTAATGGGCATTACATTACAGAAATATATCATTAAAAGTTACTATCTAGGCTCGCTTAGAGTACGCCGCCCGTGTCTTTATGTATGTCCAAAACGTCTGTGTCTTTAAAGGTCAATATCTCGGCTATTTACCGACAATTTATTTTTTCGAAAATCAATATCAACAATCCTTTTATACTTCCGCGACGATAGATACCTCGAACGCCCCTCAACTCCCTTGCTGAGCGCCCGAAAAGTGAAATTTGCGACGGAAAAATATGATTTTTTCAAAAACTATGTGACCTATGGTAATCTCTATAGTTTTCCTTCAAGATTAAAATAAACTCCTACTACCCGTAGTTTTTTCATAATTTTAGTTTCATTAGATTCAGAAATAGATGGGAGAAGGGGATATATATTTTTGCATTACATTTTCGACGATATCTTTGAAAATATACCTAAAATTAAGACAAATCGTTACGAGAGCTTTCACACTACCAACTCACGATATATATATATGTATGCTTTTTATTTTCAAGTAATTTTATTAGCACCCCTACATTTTCCATAAATATATTTTTTGAATGGTTAATAATGTATAAATATGTGGGACAATTGTCTTTATTACTTCTGCCACATTCTTTCTATGTTCCATAGTTTATGAGAAAAACGGTTGTGGCAGACGGACAGAAGGACACAGGATTGATCTTATAATGGTTCTGTTTTTACTAGTACGGAACACTAAAAAACGTCTTTATAATGAAGCAAAAATTGCTATTTAGAATTTCTGCTATGAATTCGGAACTGAATAAAAAGAAATTCCTGAAATGCACGTTAATGGGTCAAACGTGTACTAACGAGGAGTGACTGTGCGTTGGGATTTATTATGATTTCAGGATTTATTTCCTGATTTCAGAAATTTTCCAAATTATTTCTCACTGACTATTAAAAGTAAAATTTGCGATTTAAATTTAGAAAGAATCTTTAATAATTTATTGGTGTTTCTAATACAGGGTGTCTCCAAAAATTTATACACTGTTTAAAAGGTCATAACTGTCTGATTTGTGTTTCTTTTCAGGTTGTAATTAATTTGAAATAATGAGTGGACAAAGATTAACTTTTGCAAAAGAAAATTTATATTAAAATGCTATCGGAAGTATGAAAATGTAACAGAAGTGCAAAGACAATATCACAGATAGTTTCAGGTAGATCGACCTACGCGACTTACAATTAATCGGATAAAAGAAAAGTTTCAAACGAATTGAACTGTTCACTATGTTCATAGAAAAGCTTTCGGAAGACCAAAAACATCAACGAGCTTCACTATCCAAGAAAGAGTACTGGAAAATTATCACGAAACACCCAAAAAATCTTTAAGGCACACAAATAGCGACATTGGCATCAGCAAATCAAGTGCCCATTTAGAGCTCTGTAAATGAAAAGTTACAATCCAAAAATCGCACATGCTATAAATGAAGATGATCAGATCCGAAGAAAACAAGTTTGGGAACGATGCGTATCATTTTTCTTTTGGACACCTTGTACTTCCAAGGCCTTTTAGTGCATTTTATTAGTCTACATAATAATTTTAATCGTACCTTCCATCATGGGATAAAATTAGAATGCTTGAAATAATTTTATAAAGCAAAAGGTTGCAACTAAACACTGATGTAAGTTTTGATACGTTAACCCTAGAGTGGTCGCGTGAATGACTATTGTCATGCACATTCAAGCACATCCAAGGTTCCGCCATTTTGAAGTTTGGTGACTGGTGGGGCTAAGTATTCATTTATGGCTATACTATTCTTATACATATGCTATAAGTAATATACATATGAGTTACTATAATAAAGACACTAAAAACCAAAAATTATATTAATAAAACCAAAATTTTGTCGACCATTCGTATAACCAAATTAGGCGCGACCACTGGAGGGTTTTCAAATAAAATATATAGTTTATTTTTATTCATTGTCTTATATTTTTAGATCACTACTAATTTAACTCGCTGTTTTTGAATCTGAAAAGGCATGAAACTCGATACCACCACGATCACTATCTTGCATGTAGATGTGATTTATGTCCATAAAAAAAAGAAAAAGAAGAAACAGAAAAATAAGTGAATTTAGCAACCTCGCTGAACAGGAATTTAAAAATGCAGAAATTTTTGTTCACGCTGCGATCGCTGTATTTCATGTGTGAGCGCTTTGATCGTCCAAAAGCAAAAAATACGTTTGTTTATTCGGTCGAGTTGGCGATAACAGTCGGTAAACCGAATGAACGTCTCTTTCTAGAACAGAATCAAATTTGGCTCAATTTTTTTGTTCGACAATCGGATTGTTCGAGAAGAGCTTTTTGGGCTAGTTTTCTTAAAATATAACTTTAAAACTAGCTAGCTTTACAAGATATACTGCCACGAAGTTGAAATCTAAAAATGATTTTAGATTCTAAATACTGTTGGTCTTCTATGTTCATTCACTCTTTTTTTAAAGAAGATATTGATACGATAAAGGTTAATTGTTGATGTTTAGAAAGATGAGGAATTAAGAAACACTGGAAATAAAGACGAAAAAGATATTTTACTTTTTGCTAACCTTTTGTTAGTTTATTTTTGTGTTACAATCTTCCAAATAAAAATTATATCCTGAAAATAAAGACATCTAGTTATTTAAGGCCAGAAACTCTTTGTTTCATCCATAAACTGGGATTGAAAATGACGTGTCATTTGAAACGAGTAACCGATCTTTAATAAGAATATTTTGCTGTTTTGTTAAAGGTATAATCTTCAATATAAAGAATATATCAAATAAATGAAGACATCAAGTCATTTAAAAAAGGAGAAAAATAGTTTGCTACGCTCAGAAACTGCAATTGAAAATGACGTGTCATCCTAGATGACAGATCGTTCTTTTAATAGAAAAACGTCGGAACTCAAATTTTTACAATTTTTAGCATCATGAAACATATGTTATTTTACCTGATTATTTTGTATAAATCATGTGATAAAATTAGAATGTTTTAATATTTTACAATGCAAAAAGTTACAACTAAACGCTGAAGTAAATTTTATTGAAATGTTAAGAAATTTTAAAAATCCAGTCACTTATGTTATTTTGAAAGAAACAAAATCCGCTAACTGAATGTACTCATTCTGATTACGATAAGTCTGTCGATCTTTAAAAAAAGCAAAGATTATTTCGCGTGCGACCATAGCTGTTACTGGGAATCTAACTCGAGGTACCCGCTTAGTTGACGGTCACTACTGTAAAATACTGTAAAATAGGTGCTTAACCCCTTTCGCTCACAGCTGTTTCTATGCACAATGTTTGAGATGTATCCTGTGTGTATACCCAGTAATGCTTCTTAGCAACTGATTGGGAGTGTCATTATCAGGCGTATGTTCAGCTTTTTGGTACTTATAAACAATAATATAGGACCTGTCAAAAGGAATCATATACGGGTTTTAGTCAACAGCTTTATTTTTACTCGGTTTATATTCGAAATTTTAATGTCAAAGTAAAGCTTTAACTTTGCATAACATTATAAAAATAGTTCGAAATGTTCACATCTTATTTGGAAAACCATCTCTTACCTCTTGCAAGATACACCTCTTGAGATGCGGGAACACTTGCCTCAGAAATGCCGATCTCTTCAGAATGGATCGAACTGGATATATATATGATCTTCATTAAGAAATGCATCCAATTTCTGGATATACAGTACACTCCCAATTATCCGGGTTAATCACCGGGAAGGGTCACACGGACAATATAAATCCCGGATAAGAGGAAAACTCTTTTATTTAAGAAAAAAATAACATCAGTACAAAAATATAAAAATTAATAACATTTGCATGCTGTATAACATCAAACTAGGTATTTTCCTTTTAACATTTACTGCTTAAAAAATCGGTAATGCGTCTTTGCTTCTAGTGTTTGTTCATCTCTTGCCCTATATCGACACATATTTTACGAACTGCAGTAATGTCACCGTAATAAAATCCTCCTTGTTCCATATAATCTAACAAAATTTCCACAGATTGTAGAGCAGCAGAATAAGAAATTGTATTTCCCTCATTTAGTACATCTTCTGCATCATTACTATCATCACTATTAGATTTAACAACACTGTTAGTAACGATGTATTCATCTGTCAAATATTGGACAGATACAACAATCCGTTCCCTCCAATCCCCTTCAACCATACCCCGTGAAACAGCTTCCAAAGCGTTCGAGCTTACATCTACGCACTTCATAATACTATCAACTAAACCAGACAAGATTCTAATTAGCATCAACATCGATTTCACATGCATGATAAGTGTGAAAAATTTTCTCTTTAAATTTTTCATAAGTCCGGAATAAGCACGGATAATCAAAAGTATACTGTATTCATAGGTCCTCGCAGATAGAAGTCTTCGGGTTAAATTTACCTTATGATCGGCAACACTTCCTGTCTATTTAAATTTGGCAATTAAATTGTTAATCGTTTGCCTTGTTCATGCACTTTATCTTCCATAAGTTTTTTCATAAAGAGTACAAAATGAAGAAGGTGATCCACCACAAAAATCAATCGTATTGCATGAAGATAAATATTCGTTGCTTTTGTGTCAAAAGGTTGGTTAGGCAGTATTGATCAATTTCGGTCCACTTGGCTGAAATTTCAAAACTGAATAACAATTTAACGCTACCTTTAACCCTACAAACTATCGTATTTTCAGATAGCCTAAAATGTCAGCTTTTATTTGATATTAAACTAACAAGAAATCCAACTTATAGTACACATACTCTCAAAAAAAAAAAAAAAAAAAAAAGAAAAAAATCTGTTCCGTTAATTTTTCACGAACATTTTCCCCTTTCACTGTTATTTGCGCATTTTTCTTCAAATCATGGAAAATTTCTATCGTGAAATGATAATTTCAGGAAATATTCCGTAAACCTTTTACAACCAATAAAATTAGCCTCTTCACACATGCGTGCAAAGAAACGGATAAATTAGTCAGAATATTTACGAATTACTACAACGGCGGTAGTATTTTATAAAATGTGATTAAAATACAATAATTTCAAGGGTCTTGTAGTCGATATACGGAGGTATATGCCGTATACGTTCTGGATTTTTTTTTTAAGTAACTCCATATACCTTCTATTTCTCAAATAAAGCTATAGCGTATACTCTAGCAATGGACGTTACTGAGATAAGCGTATACTCTTTGCTTATAACATATATTATTACGTATACGGTTCTTTTACGACTACAATACTGAATAATTTGAAGGTAAGTTTATTTTATACTTTTCTGTTTTTGTTTTTAATTAGCATTAACTGAATGTGATCGATACTAAAAAAATTAACTTCTGATTTTAGCCATTTACGTCTGTTGCTTAGGAATGTTGTTGTTTGGAATGTTAGGAATGTAGCATATATGGATATTAGGAAGATACATTTATGTTTTTCAAAATTTAAGCTAAAATTGAATAAATATAAATCATCAAGGAATATTAATGACGGCGGGACTGGATAAGTAACAGTGTTTATGTTATATTAGATTGCAGACACTAGTAAAATTTTTTCTCTTTTGGAGCCGCAGAATTATTGCTAGAAACTTCTGAATAAGTGAATTTTAATCATAAAAATCCCGTGAATAGAGTCTAGTACAGAAATAATGTCTTATGGTTAAATCGAGCCTTTTTTGCATCTTTCGATTAAGTTCTCTATATTGCACAATCTTTCTATTTTTACCTCAGCTCTGGAGAGTGGGGATCTCGTGATGTGGTTTTTACATTATTTTTTATTGTATCTCTTTGCATAAAAACTGATTGATTTGTTCAATACATTTTATTGATTATCATAATTTCTTTTTGTAAATGACAACAATTTATCATTGGACTTTTTGTTTATTAAGAAATATAAGAATGTTCTAAATCAGTTGAAATGTAGAACATGTACGGTAAAGACGTACAATGTTTAAGAAGTTTTCTTTCGATTTATTTTTTTTTTATAATAAATGTTTTGTTTGTTTCGTTAATTAAAGATATTTTTCTGAGTCTGATATGCTGACTGCACAATTCACATTCTTACTATCCTAAAGCTGACATCATTTTCTCCCTTTTTTATCGCTCAGCTCGAATAATTATGATTTGAAAAAAATTCTATAAATTTTGTTTACAGATCATGAACTTATATATATGTGTTATGTATATATATTTATTTAAAATAAATACTTACAATATGAGTCCGATTTCCTAAATACTAAATATGTTAATGTTATTTCATCTGCTTTGTTTTACATTCGTATTTTTAATACCATACTGTATAATTAAAAAACACTCCAGGAAACAAAGGTTTTCTTTTAAAAAATTCAAAGGAAAGAGGGAGGCCTATAGTAGATCCCTGTATCGGGTCAGGTTTATCCGAATTCGACCCAACCCGTAGGTCAGGTTGACGTCAATTTTTTTTTTTCGTTTCAGGTTGGTTGATTTTGAACGTTTTAATTCAGGTTGTTAGGTTTTGACTCGGGTTCGAAATTACCTAATTTTTCGAAAGTCCTGAAATTTTTCAAATGAAAAATAATAATATATTTGAATATTATTAAGTGTTTATGACTTCATTTTTATGCAACGAAGATAAAATTGATATTAGAGAGTTAATTGTAAACTACTTTTCCATTATTAGATTAAAATACGGATATGTTTTTTAACATTAGATTTCTTACAGAAATTAATCCACCTCGTAATATAAATGAGAAAATATTTTTTTTTTTTTCTCATCAGGTTTTTATATAATTATTATTATTTTCTTTCTATTTCGAAAAATCATCCGTTTTTGACTCTCATAAGTGTTTCAAGTTTTGAATTTCTTAAGTTCTTTCAGGCGTAGAGAATTGTTTGACCCCTCATTTTAAACAGAATTTCATACGATTTAATTTGATATGCAAGTAGACTATGCTTGTTAAAAAAAAATTAATTAAAAAAAATATACATTTTTTTCAAAATTAAAAAAAAGCTAATTTTCTAATATTACAAGTTTAAAATCCTGAAATTTTTAGAGTTAGATCTCAATGGTATTACATAAAAGCCGAAGATTCCCATACAAATAAATAAATAAGATAATAAATGATAGTTTGGTTATTATTGTATGGTAATTTTCAGCTTTTATTTCATAACTATTGATCTCATTTTAAAAATTTTAAGGACACAAAACACACAATGTTTTGAAAAATTTTAAAAACGCTATTTTTTTTTTTTTTTTTTACGGAAATTTCGCAAGAAAACAGAAATTTCCATTACGGAGAATCCGGGAAGAGACGGTGAAAAATTCGTTTTAAAACACGGATATTTCAATGACGGAAATTATTCTGAAATTTACAGGGGTAAACCGCCAACTGTGCTGCCAGCAATTTTCCGTTTTTAGACTTTTTTTTTTTTTTTTTTTTTTTTTTTTCTTTGTGAGAGTACAATGTACGGCGTTAAATGGAAAAAACTACTTTCGGCACAACATTTTCAAAAAATCACAATTAAAATGCAACAATTTTGCCCAATATTTTGCTTTATTTGCGTATGCATACTTTGGATTCCGTTTAAAATGAACACCGCCTCTCACATTGATTTAGTTTCTGTGCATCGGCGCAAAACCTGTGTTTTATTCTTGACGGATCCTGTAAAATATATACTAAAATCAAAGTATTCCAATAAGATCCCGATTTTATATCAATTTGTTTTATGTATTATGGTCAATATTTGAAAATGCTAAGATATGGAACATTCCACCAACATCAGAAGAACTTTTCACTTTAATCCCCCTCTATCAAAAGAAGAAAAGTGGAGAAGCATCTTTACTTAAATAACACGTAGCCGACAGAGACAGGAAAACGATGGCGCAGGTTCCATCATCTTGTGTGAATTTTGAGCTTTGTTACTGACAGTAGAGAAGGAGAACTGTATTTTGTATATGCATTAGATACAAAGCATTGATTTCTTTTTGTACATCTATATGTCATTTATTTAAGGTCATGTGACACTTTTATTTATCAATAAAATATTTTTAATGTTGCGGGATTTAAATTGACCCATTCGGGATCAGCGTCCCATACACGAATTATTTTCGGTTGGCATCACTTTTTTTTTTAAACAGTTACCTTTATTTATTTAACCCTTTATCTACTGACGGTACTTATAAGTACCACTCACTCTAAACTTTTATACCATAGTGAATATTACTAATATTCTAGTGGTACTTAGCAAAAAACGCTCTTTTAACATCACTTTATCCGAATACATGGCAGCAGTAGTTCTAGGGTTGTTATTTTAAAGAGGAATGATGCTATCTTTGAAGCAGTCGATGTGTTTTGAGCCGACATTTTGTACAGATTGCCACGCTCGTATTTTCATTGCTGCAAACACAGTAAAAGATATAAGATAAGTCTTGGTTTTTTTTTATGTGTTCATTATGATCTTAGACTACAATATGACTAGCTATTTTAGGTGAACGGTGTATGTATTTGATTTAACAGTTGAATTACTCGGTGGTACTTATAAGTACCGTTAGTACACTGGGTGATGGAGAAAAGCTTCTTGTTTACTTTTCGCCTGTGTAGTTATCCGTAGTTTTCATCTGCGTTAAAATGTAATTAGTAAAATGTAGTGTAGTAAAGATGTCTCTGGTATTTCTTTTCTGTTTCATTGTTATTCTTTATAGGAAATCGAAAAAGTTGTGGCACCGGCTCGTTTTTGCTATGCTAGAAATGGCATATGTAAATTCATATATTGTATATGCGAAGATGCGAGAGAACATGTTGTCCCTGGAATATTGACGTCGCATAACTAAAGGACTGCTAACAAGATCGAAACCTTAAGAAAAATAGCTTTTTTAACCCTTTCAGGAGCAAAGCATTTTCAATTCTAAAGTGTTGAAATAAATGATTGGCACCGGAATTTGCCAAACGATTTATTTGTAAATAAGAGAAAGCCTATATTTCACATACTTATTAAATCGAAAATATTTTCTGGTGCCAGTTGAAATACCTTGTGGATTTTCTGTTACGATATTTTAGTCATAGTGTACTGACGGTACTTTAAAGTACCACTTCAATTAATTACCTCTATAAATTAAATTTCCCACGGGTAAGTATTTTTTTATGTTTATCCTTTAATTTTCATTGTAATAACTGAAAAAAAATATTACATGAAAAAAATTGCAGTAGATCATAATGCCGTAGACAAAGGGTTAATCACGGAAATACCGTTATTAAATATGGCAAATACTTTATTGAAACGTTTGGACTGGCAACAGTCGAAACATATTAAGTGAGTGAAATGGTTATATTAGCAAGAAATAATACATTAATAAAAGTAGCTTAGTCATTCTTTAGCCTTCCAACAATCGAATACCGAACTTCAATTTGGATACAGTCCCTAAAATATACTAATTTTAAATAAATTTCTCTGAAATTAATCATACAAATTTTATGAAAATTTGTATTTAGGCTAATTGAAGGGTGTAGAATTTATTTATGGTGTCAAACTTGGGTATTGTTATTGAAAAAAAAAAGTTTGGGTTTGTTTGGATATGTAGATGGCCCCCTAAGCAAATTTTATATACATCATTTAAAAGTAGACTATTTCCAAACATTTGGCACCAGTACCTTTCTTCTACAATAATTTGTTGCAGAGTTAGTAGGGGGTACTTTTTTTTCCCACGATTGTACCTCATCGTCTGTAATATATCTCGGTGTTACTGGCCAAATTACTGTACACTGTAAAAAAAAGACAACTGCAACAATCTACGAAAATATAATATAACCACGAATGAAAATTTACGATTACCTCGACGAAATGACCTATGATTTCGAAAAGCGTCTTATATTTTGAGACCTGAAAAAGAAATACATTTTCGACATTTAAGGGGGTCTAGGACACATTTTAAAATAATTTCTATTTATTGAGTTAAAATTCTGATTTTTTTTTTGTGATGATTAACCTTATCATTTGTAAACAAAATCACATGATAAAACTTCTCATAATTTTGTTTTTAAATTTAAAGTTTATTAAAAAAGTGGGGTAAATTAAAATCGTTATAACTCGAAATATTATTTAGAGAATTTAAATTTTTTTTTCATTTAACCCTCTGTCTACCAGAAGGGTCCAATGGACCCGACATGTACATTCAAAATATTTATTCAAACCAGAAATTTCTTCAAAACAAACTAAATTTATAAATCAGACAATAATAAGTTAAATAAACAAATTAAATAGTTTTAAGTAAAAATTCTGGTGTAGAATGTTTTTATAAAACTTGAGTAAAATTTTCGGTAGTTCTAGGGTTAAATAAACAAAAATATATAAGTCTTAATTTCGATTCAGCATTTTTAAAGATATTGAAAAAAAAATATTTAACGAAAATTTTTTTAAAAAGTGGTGCAACTTTAAAAAATAATCATTCTCAAAAGTATATATTTTTTTTTCAAATATGCTGAATCAAAATTAAAGTAAAACAATTGAAAAAGATATGTTACAAGTTTGAACCGTTTATCTTTAACAGTTCTCGAGCTATAAGAATTTAAATAGGAGAAAACGTGAAAAAACCTATTATGAAGAAAAACGCATTTTTACAAGAAGTCGTTTCCACGACAGCCATTGCTTGAAAGCTAGATTTTGTAAACAAACCAAAACAAAAAAAATTAATATTTTTTGTTCTAATTCAGATAGAAACATGATTTAAATGTCATTTTAAGCAGGAAAAAACAGAGAAAGTTTTAATGAAATAAAATCTTTTTGCAAAATTTGAAGATTTTCGTGTCCCGGACCCCCTTAAAGAAGCATTTATAAAGAAAAGTTTCTTTTGTTTCCACTGATTTTTGGAAACGTTTCCGTCTAGTTTTTATAGTACATTAATAATGTTTCTCACACCGAAATATCGGGTTCTAGAATTCTATCTATTCTTAAACATTTTCAGCTGCATAACTGAATTTATACATGCAAGAGTAACAAAATGTTAATGTTAATAATGATAATTTATCAAGCTTGTCTGAAAAAAAAAATGTTTGTTGAAGATGAAATAATTTATTTGAGAATGGATAGCATTCAAAAAATCTATATTCTGGGTTGAGAAAACCAACTGATACTCTTTAGAAACTACTCTGAAACATTTCCAAAAAACAATGACAGCAAAAGAAAAAAATTTTAATGCTTCTTTAAGTCAAGAAAATATATTACTTTGTGAAGTTTATTACGATAAAGAACTGTTTTCGGAATAGTAGGCATCTCGAAAGAGGTTATTGTATTTTTTCGTTCGTAATTGTGTAATATTCTCCTACATTAAAAAACTTTTTTTTCACAATCTACATTTCGAATGCTTTGATGTCATATTTCACACAACGCAAATTGAATCTTGCAAATATCGTTACATTCTCTTCATTAATGATAAATTTATTAACAAAAAGACAACTTTGATTTACATCTGCCATTTATAAAATACAACATTCTAAACTAATCACTCACTACATTATGATAAATAAATAGATTAAAAAAATATAGTATTAAGACATTTTATTTGGCATTGCTACTCGGAAGCAACATGTATTTTCAACGGCTCTAATGGGCGATATGCATCTTCAAATGATTGCTACTTGGCACTGTTGGCTGATTTGCTTAACTTGATATTGAGAAAAAGCAACAATGCCAAGTAGAAAGTATTTTAAGTTCCAGATTTCCTATTAGAACATTATAAAACACTTGTTGCTTTTAACCCTTTCGAATCAGACTTTTTTTTTGGAGGGGGAGAGGGGATTACTTCCAGGTTTAAAAAAAAAAATTAAAAGTAGCTATACGAATGGCAAAAAATAAGTTATGCTGAAATTTAGCGACTATGTCATTTTTGAATTAAAACAAATATAGTTATTTTGCATACTATTAAACCGCGCACTTACACAATAGCGCGATTTGAGATTCCTGAACTTCAACAGTGTATAACTTTAGTGGCAGTAGACAATAGAGTGATAGTGAAATATAATACATGATTCCAATACGAAATTTAATTATGTATCGAGCTATAATATTTATTTTTATCAAAAAATTAATTTCGTTAATGAAAAATGTAAATTAATAAAAGCATGTTTTCTTAAAACGCTGACATTTGATATTTCGGTTTGTGCGAATTGCAGGGATGCCACAGGCGACTATTTTTTAATTCTATTTCCAATCACTTTTTTTTTTTTTTAACAAAAATCTTTTATGTACGCTTTGACAACATTTGCAAGAGTAATTGTGTCAAAGCAAAATTTATTTTAAAAGAATAGTGATGCGAACAGAATATAAAAATAGTCACCTGTGGCAGCTCTGGAATTGGTACTATTGTGGAGTTCACGGGTTAATATGACAAAAGGGTACGGCAGAATTTTTGAAAGCCTTTGGAAAATGTATTAAAACAGGGTGAAATGGACATAACAATTTAAAAGTATGTTTTTCTTTCTTTATCATAAGTTATTAATACGGACAAGCAGCCATAATGTTAATTTAAAGAATGACAAACGTTTGAAGTTAGTGTCGATAACGGTGTATAAATCTGTAAGGAATTTTGTTTTACTAAAAGCTGAAGCATGAAAAGTGACAACAGTAAATATTAAAAAATATCATCACTACATGAAGATAACAAAAGTAGTTGAAAAGAGAAGATAATAGTAAATATAAAGTCCTTTCATGTTACTAGGACGTCAGATCCAAAGGAGTTGAATAACAATGCAAAATAAACTGTTAAACATGTAAAAAAATTGTGCATTTAAAATGTACTTATTAGTGTATTGTATTTGTGTAGTAATGGAACGAATTCTAGACCAATTTATATTTTTTTATTTACTAAAATACTTAATAAATAATAATAATACACACTTAATTTTATATACTAAAACAAGGTTATTCTAAATGATGTATGGTATTTTAACGTACTAGAATAAAGTCGATTAAAATCAACACTTACCAGAACAAATTTAAAGGAAAGAACAACTCAAATATTTTCTTTTTTTTGGTTATTGTGAATGATGTACGATATTTTAACATACTAGAATAAAGTCAATTATAAACAAACACTTACCAGAACAAATTTAAAGGAAAGAACAACTCTAATATTTTCAAAAAGAGCTTAAAAAGTCGAATGTTTCTATTTTATGACATTATAAGTGTTCAATATGACTTTCTAGAGTCACGTGGACAACGTCCAGATGACATTATATCCCACACTTGTTTCAGCATGTCTGGTTCAGAGCATTAACTATGAGTGTTCGTAGGTCCTCCAAGTTACGTGGCAGTGGTTGCGCATACATTTTGTGTTTCACAAAGCCCCGCAAGAAATAGTCTCAGGGAGTAATATCTGGTGACCTTGGGGGGACAAGAAAACATCACTTTGTCACTTTCTCTTCCCGAGACGCCATTTTTCGTTTAAGGGTCCTGTCCCTGCCGGCGAACACACTCACGAGCTAATGCTAATCCTATGGGGAGGGATTTTTCTAATATCTCGTTTGCATTTCGACATTTTTAAATATTTGTTTTTTTTGCATTGGATAGCCGAGGTCCGTCTCTACTTGGTTGCTTTTTCGATTTTGGTTGCAGATATTTTTTAGAATGACACTTTCATTTTCAGAACCGGTTTTGAAAGTGAAAGTAACTTTATTAAAAATATCTGCGACCAAAATCGAAAAAGTAACCAAGGTGCGCTGTAGAGACGGACCTCGGCTATCCAATGCAAAATAAATTATTTAAAAATGTGGAAATGCAAACGAGATATTAGAAAAATCCCTCCCCATAGGATTAGCATTACCTCGTGGGTGTCTTCGCCGGCAGGGACAGGACCCTTAAGAGTGTCGCAGCGCCACCACGCCTTCCGAACTCAACACAGGCCGCGGGGAAAAGAAAATATTTGAGTTGTCCTTCCCTTTAAACTTGTTCTGGTAAGTGTTGATTTTAATTGACTTTATTCTTGTATGTTAAAATACCGTACATTATTTAAAATAACCCTGTATAATAAAGTTATGTTTTAGTAAAACACCGCATTAAAACCCAGAGTACCATTGATGAGATAAATAGTTTTCTTTCGGCTGCCACAAAATGGCTACAAAAAATATCAGTAAGATGACGTATAAAAAAATTTCTATATGAAAACGAGATATAGTAATCCCTTAACATTCGCGAAGGTTAGGTTCGCGGAAACCTCCGCGAATATCAAAATCGCGAACGCTGAGACTATCTTCCTGTGTATAAAAGGGGTTAGGTTTTATGATTTTTTTAAATGAAAAAAAACAAACAACAATTGAAACTTTAAAATATAGTTATTAACCAATAAAAAACACATGCTGAATGAAAATACATTTGAATAATTATAAGGGTCAATCCATTTCAAGTGGTCCAGAAAATGTCATATTCGTTGCTCGACCATTTTTAAAAAATCTGAAATTTTTTGTACAACAACCCTAACGTGATGGAAGTTCAAAATGACTATTATTTTAGTTTTATTAATTTTTGTTTGCGCATGGCGGCCATCTTTGTTTCATCGTCTGCAGCAATTTTCTCACAAGAAGGGTTTACGGAATTGTAAATAATTCATCGTTTATTTATCCAATTCAAGTGCGGATTAAAGCAATTTGTACAGAATATATTGGGCTAAAAATATGGTAATGGAGTAGTTTCCGAAACTAACTACTTATTGGTAAAATTTAAGCATAAAGTTTCAGTTTTTTTCCAAAATTTGTCCATTTACAAGAGGAAATTTTTCTAGCAAAGAAAACTGTCAACATGACATTTTTTTTTTACAAATAGGCCAAAAGTACTTGTACTCACACGCCGAGTTCCAGATCTCTCTTCGCTAAAAAAAAATCCCAAATTTTTCAAAAATGACAAAAATCGCACTTTTCAGGCTTTGATATCTCTGGTGGGGCACGAGATAAAAATCTGAATTTTTTTTTTGTAAGAGTATTGTATGGTAGTGTTATGCACAAGAAATTTCAGGATGAAGATTTGACTACAAGCTGAGATATGGCAAGGGCAACATGTCAAAACAATACTGCCAAACTATTGTTTTGTTGTAGTCACAGCTAAGTATTTATCTCAGAGTATCATTTAAATTTATTTTTTACATTATCTTTAAATAATAGTAACAGAAAATAAATCTTTTGCAATTAATTTAAAAAATAATTATGCCTAAGGCTTACATTTTGTATGGTATCAGTAATTTTTGTTGTAATTTTAGTAACTAGAAGAAACCTCAGCCCTTTTACATATGTATATATATATACAAGACCTGAGACAAAAACAGAATAGGGAAAGAGAAAAGCTGTTAATTTTGGCATACTTGTTGAGGCATGATCAAACGTGTCAAAACACATTCCTGCTTGTTGGTTTAAAAACCACAATTTTGATGCTTCTTGCCAGTCCCTGAAACTTGTTCCTACTGTAAGTATGTTCCAGTAAATGAAACATTATACGATGTTACCATGCATCAGCCTCAAGTAATTTTCAGAAAGTAAAGATACCCAAAGCCTTTTCAAAATTTATACTGCAGAAAAATCACATTTTTTCATAAGAAGTAAGCTAGGAATTATTAGTGAATTGAGACTTGCACATAGTGATTTCAAAGTATATTTCTATGAGACAGCAGGGCCAAAATCTTCAATCAAGTTATCAAGAGATGACAAGACTTGGTTCCTACAAATAAAATTTTGAGAAAGATCAAAATTGTGGTTTTTGAACCAACAAGCAAGAATGTGTTTTGACACGTTTGATCATGTCTCAACAAGTATGACAACATTAACAGCTTTTCTTTTTCCCTATGTTGTTTTTGTCTCAGGTCTTGTATAAAAATATTTTTTTTTTTTTTATGTAAAAGTTCTGAGGTTTCTTTTATTCACTAAAATTACTTACAACAAAAATTACTGATACCATACAAAATGTAAGCCTTAGGCGTAATTATTTTTTAAATTAATTGCAAAAGATTTATTTTCTGTTACTATTATTTAAAGATAATCTAAAAGATAAATTTAAATGATACTCTGAGATAAATACTTAACTGTAACTACAACAAAACAATAGTTTGGCAACATGTTGCCCTTGCCATATCTCAGCTTGTAGTCAAATCTCCATCCTGAAATTTACATTGAATTGAAATTCTTGTGCATAACACTACCATACAATACTCTTACAAAAAAAAATTTCAGATTTTTATCTCGTGCCCCACGAGAGATATCAAAAGCCTGAAAAGTGGGATTTTTGTCATTTTTGAAAAATTTGGGATTTTTTTTAACGAAGACAAACCAAGTCCCAGATCTGGAACTCGGCGTGTGAGTACAAGTACTTTCAGCCTATTTGTAAAAAAAATTATGTCATGTTCACAGTATTCCTTGCTAGAAAAATTTCCTCTTGTAAACGGACAAATTTTGGAAAAAAATGGGAATTTATACTTAAATTTTACCAATAAGCATTTAGTTTCGGAAACTACTCCATTACCAGATTTTTAGCCCAATGTATTCTGTACAAATTGCTTTAATCCGCACTTGAATTGGATAAATAAACGATGAATTATTTACAATTTCGTAAACCCTTCTTGTGAGAAAATTGCTGCAGACGATGAAACAAAGATGGCCGCCATGCACAAACAAAAATTAATAAAATTAAAATAGTCATTTTAAACTTCTATCATATTAGTGTTGTTGTACAAAAAATTTCAGATTTTTTAAAAATGGTCGAGCAACCAGTGCTGGACAACTTGAAATGGATTGACACATAAACAAATTGTACAAAGTTAAATTGCTAGTTGATGACGTAAAAAATTTATTGATATTGTGATTGTTTTTTATTTATTGTTTGGTTCGATTGCAGTTGATCAATTTTACACCAGTTGTTGTCGTCAAACAAGGGTAGAAAACAATGCAAGATAGAAATACAGTAAAACAAAGTAAATGGATGTTAAGCAAAGGTATATGGATGGAGTTTCTATCCAGATGTCAATAAGAAAGTCAAACTTATGAAGCATATAAAAACTAAATCTCAAAATAAAAACCAGTATGTTTTAAAAAAGTAAAGAATGCCCCATGGGGGGATTGTTTTCTGAAGAACAGATCTTTTGTTCATGATTTTCCATGTAAGGAAAAGTTACAGTTCTTGATATCTTTTTTAAATTTAAGGCTCATCACCAGTTAAGGATACATTCTATAGTTTTATTAACAGTTTTACTTGAAGCTTTAAAATTTATCATACAATTTTTGCTGAAATGTTTTCACTTACAATACAAATTTTGAATTTTAGAAAATTTAGATTTTTTTTTCTAGCATCAAGTCACGTTTTGGGTTTCTTGGAATTACTTTATCTATATTTTGCCTGAATAGAAGGGATGAAATTCTTGGTACTTAGGCTATACAGTACAATGCAGCTATCCAGTGTCAAATAGTTTATGGAATTTGTAAAACAAAGCGAGTTTACTTTGTAAAAAAATATTCTTTTATAAAACAAAATTCGCGAATAACCGAGTTAAGTTTTCGGGAATGTTGAAATGTTCGACATTTTTTATTTCGCGAATAATCAAAATTCGTGAATGTTAAATGCGCGAATGTTAAGGGATTACTGTGCATAGTGATATTCGCAGTGAAAACAATTTTCTGTAATAAAATTAAAGTACCGGTGAAAGACATTTTATAAAAACTATAATCATATTTATGAGAAAGTAAAAGTAAGAAACCATTATATTAATTTTTTTGTTAAGTTAAAGCAATATAAATACGAGAAAGTATTCTTTCTTAATTTCTCTTTACAGCAAATTTGCTTAATATGGGTGAAAAAACTCTCCTTGAACGTATCGCAAGGTTTATTTTATGAAAAAGATGTATAAATTCAAAGTGGATAACAAACATCTTGTTCATTCACATCGCATTTAAAATATAAAGCATCTTTTAACGAATAGCACTTTAAAAAAATGTCCAAATGTCTCGCCTAAAAAAATAAGTAAAATCCGAAAGGTGTACTTTAAAGAGAAATACATGGACATAAAAATTCTCTTAAAACAAGAAAGTATCACGCATACGATAACAAAGCTAATAAACTGTTGGGGTATAAAAAAGGTATGTTTTTGCCTAGGAATAAAATTCTTTGTTGAATAACGTTGAATAGGTTTGTTTTGCTGGAAGTTCAGCTTATTGCATAGATGCTAGTCGTCCCTCTATTTTCATGTCAAATAAACATATTTTGCACCAGACATTTGTGAATAAAATGAAATATAAACAAACTACATATAAACAAAACGCATTTTATTAAGTAAGTTTTCTGTTTAAAATATGTTTATTTCATTTGAAAATAACAGGAAGATTGAAGATATGTCATTGTCATTTACAATGTTTGACAAGAAATCAAACATCGATTAACGCAATTGTTAAACACTGTTAAACCAAATTGTTAAACAGATGTTAAACGTTCAGGGATCAAAATATCAGTTCTCAAAACATGAATAAAGCTTTTTATAAAGATTCATAACTTAATCTTTTATATCACAATGCTGTAAAAACATACAATATTCTCTTTTAATTTAGTCTGTTATTTTCAAAATTGAAATTTCAGAAACTGTTTAGAGCATTGTCACATTTCTATTACATTGCAATTAACTAATATTATCAGAATATTCCTCAAGTGATGATTCTACTGCATTGTATTTTGAAATGCAACTTTATTTCAAGTCCGGGAAAAATAACCCTATATTATAATATAAGCAAATCCTGTGTATGTGTGTAAATTATATCTTTAAAACGGCTCTAACGATTTTGACTAAATTCTGTATCCTACCGTTTTCGAGTGCGAGAAGACCATTGGACTATGTCACATGTTCGAGAAAATTCGATTAGTGGATCATTTTGGGGCCTCTACGGGTCAACGCTTTTCAATGGGAATGAAGGTTCAAACATTAAGTTGTCGAACAGTTGGCAATAAACAAAATCGGCACAGATCGCCAAATTGGGCGATATTTGGCAAAATATTGTCGAAATTGGCATGATTTGACGGGAAAACCGAAATTAAATATTATCAATGCAAACAAACATGCTTGGCATCAAATGAAAGCCTATCGCCAAATTTGGCTAAATTTTGCGAAAAAATTGGTTTTCAGAATCCAAAGGAATTATCTAGAAATTCAAAATAGGAACCGAGATACATGATTCAACCAATCTGTGTCCACTAAACATTCGAGAAAACATATTGATAATTCAATCAATCGGGGTACATAGAATTTTCTCAACACATGCTTGGCGCCTAGTAAGAGAATGTCGCCAAATATGGCGATAATTGGCAAAAAATTGGCTTTCACAATATGAAGGAATTTTCTAGACTATTATAAAATAAAATGCTTCATAGCAATAATGCAGCGGGAATTTATTGTTATATCGAGTTGAACACAACGCTAATTTTAACTGAGCGTAGCTCGGTCATCTCGTGGTAATCAAGAGTAAAAGAATCTTCCCCTAGAAAACACTGCGGCAAATTATCGAATGACTATGATTATGACTGTTACCAGTCAATAAGTAATAAGCTCTCTTAATTAATGCTGTACTTAAATTTTACTTAGAGAGTCGTCTACATATAGAAATTGTACCAAACTTGAAAGTGTGCAATGCTAAAACCTAATTTTGACACTATATTCAGATTATCCGGTAAATTTTACCTTCAGCTACAGTATGAGAAACATTCGGTCTAGTTTTTCGGAGAAGGGATGGGAAAATTTTAGCATTGACAAGTTTTTCCATATTGCTATAGAAAGAATGCCTTCAGGGAAAAGTTTTTAAAGGCTTCTCGTATTAGAGAAAAACCTGAAAAACCTTGCACAGCCAACCCACCCAAACCTCGTTTGTAAAGCAGACGTCAGCCTGAGCTTCTCATTTTGTGCTCAGCATCCTAATCACTGGGTTGAATGAGCCCAGAGTTGTTTCGGATGCTGAATTAAATTTTTCAATACTTAATGTTAAATTCACTTTTAATCAGCCCAAAATAAATTGAAATGTGGATATTTTTCGAAGCATAACGCAAAACCTACTTAGCGCAATGATCTGTAATTTTAGATTCGCATATTTGACATTTTTAGAAATCTATTTCTGTTTAAAAAATCCATAAATTACAATTCATAACTTGAATTGTATTTCAATCAATTTCAAAATAAAATATTTCCGAAACTAATTTCCGGGAAAAATATGAATTCTAACCTATGCATTTTGTAACATAATTAGATTTCTAAAGCTTTCAAGCATAGAAATCAAACATTACAGCTCATTACGGCTTTGTAGTCGTTTTTGCAGTAGTTTTTGAGTTTTGTATTGGGAGTTTCGAAATTTAAACCTGCATAATTCCTAAATTACTTGAACAATTTATTTCGCGTTTGGTATTCGAAAATAACAGTTGCCGAAAAATCCCAATTTTATGTCAAAATTAGGTGTTAGCATTGAAAATCTTCAAATTTTGTACATTTAGACGACCTCCTAAACAAAATTTATGTACAGAATTGATAGGTAGACGTTTTTACTTGACGATTGGTACCAGCCACATACTTATAAGACGATTTGCTACAAAATTAATAAGGGGTGGTACTTTCCCCTTCACAGCTACACATTTAAAGGCAAATCATATAAATAAGATAAGTGTACCAGTAATAGGCCATTCACCTAATATGATATACGTATCACACACTCACAAGTAGCTAAAAGGACACGTGACTGGTAGAATTGTTGACCAATTACCTCTTAATTTTATTTGGTTACGAGGGTGATTTATTAACATTGTTTTTATTTGTTAAATCAGGTGCCTTTTAGTGGATGTATGACTCATAACTAGTATATTTACTTTGCGTATGCCATGTACTACATGATATTTGCAGAAAGTATTCGATATCTGAAAAACAAAAAATAGGCCAGTAATATTTTCTTAACATACTAATCTATTCTTAAAATAGCATTTTTCAGATTCTAGTAATTTATTTTTCAAATTTTATTGTTGCAATGTAATGGTATTTAAATGTAAACTTTCTGAACATATATTAAGGGGTTTAGGGTTTTTCTTTTTTTCAAGATTTTCTTTCTTTTTCTTTTCTGTAGACTCAAAAGAAAGTTTTTTGTGAACTGAAACCTACTTAGAGCTTTAGAAATAAAACGACAGCCTTGATTTTTGATTAATTACCAAAGTATCTGATGACCTTATGATAAGTTATTTTGAGAAACCTAAGAGCTCAGTAGTGTTTTTAAACAATTTTGCCTATGAAATGTTGTTTAAAAGATATTTACATTTATATACTGATGTTTTGTAACTTTTACAGAATATTCTCAGAAGCATGTATGTGTTTAATGCTACTTTATAAATTAAAATTAAAATTTTTCAAAAAAAAATTAACGAAGTTTGAAAAGATAAATTATTAAAAGAAGGAATTTTTATTTACTTTATTTTTTTGCCACGAACTGAAAATTGCATTGCTTACCACTATTTTTGAAGAATTTTCATCTTATTTTGTAGCATTCAGTCATATCGTACATGGTTCGCAGTAAATAGTGGAGCCGAAAAAACCGCGAGGGTTGGTAATTATTCCTAGACCATATGGTACCACTAGACCTTAATAGGCAAGTTCTCTCTATATACAAAAGAGTAATATATATATATATATATATATATACACATACATACATACATACATATAGACACATGTACATGCATATGTGTGTTACTCTTTAAACTGCGCACATGAATGAAAACTAAATACGAGCAAAATCAACCCTTAAGAAATTTTGTATTGAATAATATAAGATTAAAAAATGAAGGAGGGAGATGTTGCTACAGTTGTAAATGATGTCGCATTTTATAAAATATTGCCATATGCAATTATAGTAAAGCACAAATATACTCAATACAGTGCAAGATTCTATTTTACATCTGTCTCTTTGACACGAGTATTATCTTTCATATACAATCTTTCATCTATTGCAATATATTAACCGAGTTTCGATGATTGATTGCAATTTCAAAATGATCACGAAAAATACAAAGAGCATGTATCTAGGAATTCATTTATCAGCTACCAAAATTGATTACGAATAGATGTTATGTTTATGTCTTCTGTAAACGCAAAATTTTGTGGTAAATAATGGTTCGGATAAAAGAAGAAAATAAAGGAAGAAAATGCTCTAGATTAAAGAAAAAATGACTTGTTATAAAAATTTTACACCGGAAAAAAATCATTATTATCATATGAAAGCTTCATAGTAGATTATCGTAGCACTTGTAAATGCATTAGCTTGATGTTTTAAAACTTTATATAATTTTTAACATCATGCAAGGGACACGTGTATATATTTCTGTATATGTTCATGGTTTTGAGCATTTGCTTTATACATTAAAATAAATTGTTTGCAATTTTGATTTTTAGTTACAATTTAATTATTAGTATTTGCAGAAGCAGCAGAAAAAAATATCTTTTCAAATTTAAGTATTTTATGAAATTCTGTAATTTTACAAAATTTCTATTTATGGAAAATTTTCAATTTTATCTAAAATATTTGAAATTGAAGGAGATAATTTTTAAAAACACACTATATCTTCATTTGATGTCCACTTTATTATGCTGAAAACAACATTTCGATAATTATAGCAGGAAATGAATAATCACCTAATTAATTTTTATAGGTTAATATGGGATTCTGCGATCGGAAAGGAACGGTGGTATGGTCTCTGAATAAGATTGTTGATGACGGTGTGTGTGGGAAGAGATCTTCGTCATCTAAAAGCGCAGAATTTAAATCCTAGAGGTTCCGAGAAGGGAATCTTAATATTAACGCGTCGTGCCACGGATCTTCTCGGAGCATCTTACAGACCCGACCATATGGCAAATAAATTGGTTCCACACATAAATCATCGATAAGGTTTATTCTTCGTGGCCACGCATTATTGTTCATTAAATGAACTTTGGAGCGGCTGCTCCCGGAAAAATCTTACTTGAGTTTTAATCCTTTCAGGAGCAAGGTACTTCTATTCATAAAATGCTAAAATGATTGAGCGACACCACAATTTAAAAGCAAATTTATTTCAAAATAAACAAAAGCATTTGTTCACGTACTTAATTAAAAAACAATCATACCAATATTCTGGTGCGGTGCCTATGTGGCATTTAAGAATTAAAATTAAGTGGTCCAAAAATGAATCACCGCCTTCGAAGGGGTTAAGGAACTTATCCCTGTACCACCGTACTGTCTCCCAGTATCCGCATACAGGTGAGATTCCGTTTTTAGTACAGCGAAATATATGCCGGACCGAACAAAATTAGAGCTATGTTACCGATGCGTCAAGATTCAGTGCGCAAACTCATTTCCATCTGAAGAGACTGCGTCAAACTATCATTCCACCAACTTACGGAAAATTGTCAGTTTTGATAGCCTTGGTATAGGCTACATTATGCGGGCCTGTCCAGTACCCTTGCACGTCTTCGATGCGGGTTCTATAACGGAACAGTGGTATAAAGAGAGGTGGATAAACCTCATGCGAGACTTCTCAGGACAGCTACGTCGAGACTTCATTTTACAGACGATAATGCATATAGGAATATAGAAAAATAGATAGTTAAGAACAATAAAAATCCCTGCCGGCCCGGCCTACAGGCAGAGGTAGATTTCGAAGTTAAGTATACAAATTTCACTAACAAAAACTAAACCATTATTAGATATAAATCCACTTTAACAGTTTTATTTATCTACTTTTGACGAGTTTTTATTTCCTTTTTATAAAATAGCTGGTTTTATCAGAACCATGTTAAGGCAATATTAAAAAAAATATTTTTCCATACTCAACAACTCGAAATTTTCTGGCACATTTTCAGATTCATTTTTAATAATAATAAAAAAAAAAAATATGAAACAAACTGACCTGATTTTTGAAAAGATTTTAAAGCGATCTGTGTTTTTATTTTTCTTTCAATTAATTAAAACTTGATTAAAAAACAATTATTTTTCTCAGTAGGGCAATATTTTTCGTTTCTAACACAATCGCTTCGGGAAATTCTGTTCAAAATGCCCAATTTGACATCATTTTTTGAAATATATTCTGCCTCTATCAAAAAATCGATCATTACTGTACATTATATAGTTTCTGAATAAGAGAATCTAGCAATTGGATGCGTTTGTGAGCAAAAATGAATTTAAAAATGAGTAAGAAAATAAACAGTTTGGATTTGAATGCACCCTTAATAAGATGATTTTTTTCTTCAACCGCTATGTGTTTTTAATTTGTTTTTGCTTTAAGAATTGGCCCTATCAAAAACTTGCCTATATAAATGTTGAACACAATATTAAGAAGATATGTGATAAATTCATGGAGATTTTATATCTTCTGAATTGACGGAGTTATGAAAATTTTTCTTCTTCAACCCCCCCGCCCCTTTTTTTGTTTTTGTTAATTTTTTTTGCGGTACGAATTGGTCCTATCAAAAACTTGTGAATATAAAAGTTGTAGATAATATTAAGGAGATGTATAATAAAATTAATTGGATTTGATATCTTGAGAATTGATGAAGTAAGGAAATTTTTTTCTCCCAAAAACCCTATTTTTTGCGCCCCTTGAGCCTATTTTAAATTTTAGCAAAAATCTGTGATGCATGAATTTTTGGCGCTGGTTTTAGAAGTAATAAAAACTTTAAACTGATTTGATATGTACAAAAATTAAGAAGTTATGGGGTTTTTTCGGTTTTCACAAAACCCTTCCCCATTTCCATCCCCTTTGTCCGCTTTTGCCCATTAACGAACTTGACCGAGATTTTATATCCCTTGATTTTATGTATCAGTTTGGAAGAGATTTGTGCAGAATTGCGGAAGTTACCGTATCTAGAAGAAATAGATAACACAATTGCTTCGGGAAATTCCGTTCAAAATGCCCACTTTTAAATGATTTTTTGAAATATATTCTGCCTCTATCAAAAAATCGATCATTGCGGTACATTATATAGTTTTTGAATAAGCGAATCTACCAATTAAATGCGTTTGAGAGCAAAAATGAAGTTAAAAATGAGTCATAGAATAAGCAGTTTGGATTTGAGTGTATCCTTAATGCAATGATTTTTCCAACACAATCCGCTTCGGGAAATTCGGTTCAAAATGCCCACTTTAACAGCCTTTTTTAAAATATATTCTGCCTCTATCAAAAAATCGACCATTACGGTACATTATATAGTTTCTGAGTAAGAAAACGTACCAATTGGAAGCCTTTGAGAGCAAAAATGAATTGTAAAATGAGTCAAAAAATACGCAGTTTGGATTTGAATGCACCCTTACTTAGATGATTTTTTTCTTCAACCGCTATGTATTTTTAATTTGTTTTTGCTGTAAGAATTGGTCCAATCCAAAACTTGTCTATATAGATGTTGTAGACAATATTAAGAAGATATATGATAAATTCATGGGGATTTTATATCTTTTTAATTGACGGAGTTATGGATTTTTTACTTCTTCAAACCCCCTTTTTGTTTTCGTTTTTAATTTTTTTTTCGGTACGAATTGGTCCTATCAAAAACTTGTGAATATAAAAGTTGTAGATAATATTAAGGAAATTTATAATAAAATTAATTGAAATTGATATCTTAAGAATTGACGAAGTTATGAATTTTTTTCTCCCAAAAACCCTATTTTTTGCCCCCCTTGAGCCCATTTTTAATTTTATCAAAAATCTGTGATACATAAATTTTTGGCCCTATTTTTAGAAGTAATAAAAACTTTAAACTGATTTGATATGTACAAAAATTAAGAAGTTATGGGGGGTTTTCGGTTTTCACAAAACCCCTCCCTATTTTCATCCCCATGGTCCGATTTTGCCCATTAACGAACTTGGCCGAGATTTTATACCCTTTGATTTTATGTATCAGTTTGGAAGAGATTGGTGCAGAATTACGGAAGTTATCGTGTCCAGAAGAAAGTGATATATATATATATATAGAGAGAGAGAGATAGATAAAGTTTTTTACTGAGGGTGGTTTTGCGTTCTAGGGGTCATGATCGGTGTAGATCTGCAAAAATTTTTCAGAAATTCCAACATAGGAACGATCCCAATAGGTAGTATTTCATACGAAATCTACCTAATAGATTTGGGAAAAATCCATGGGTACTGCACAATATGAAAAATTTCCTAGGACCCTCCAAGTCATAAAATCTACACATCAAGTGGTGGAATTTGTTACCGATACAAAAACTCATTTGCACCCTCAATAATATTATAAAGGGTGACCACACTCCCTAATAGATGGCCAGTGTTGAGGAGATGAGGGGTTACATTTTGGCAATTTTTGGTCTACTGTGCATATTGCAACAATTTTACTTTCATTTCTTCTTCTTGTTAAGTTGGATGTGCAGTGTGAGATAACTTGTGTACCAAAGGACTATAAGGATAAGACGGGGTAATTTGGTGCTTAATTTTTTTAACTAAAAAAAAAAAACAAAAAAAAAAACTATAGTCATTAACACTATAATGACGGTGAGAGGCCATTTTAGCCCGTACCAAATGAATATATTTCGGTTCGAACGAGAATTTTTTTTTATAAAATAAGTTTAAAAAGGCACAAAGAAAAATAAAATGAAATAAATAATTTAAATAGTTTCAAATAAAATTTCTGGTGTAAAATATTTTTATAAAACTTGAGTAAAATTTCCAGTCTTTCTACTGTTAAAAAGAGTGAATTGTACCAGACAAAATATAACTTTTTCAAAGACAAATTCATAAAAGGTAGAAGGTGTTGGTGTTGTTTATGAAGGCCGATTATCTACACGAGGAATATAGATCCGAGGGGGGGGGGGTGCCCTCCGTGGTAGTCCTTTTAAGGGAACCTAACCCATATTTACGCAAGGTCACGCAATGTTCGAAGAAAACCACGGAAAAATCCAAACGGTTAGGCCGGCGGGCGCGATTGGATTCGAAGCCAATACCTCCCGTCTACCAGCTTTGAGAGCAGAACCTCTCAGCCACTGGTGGGGCTTAAAAGAAAGGAGGAATTTTGGTCAGTGCATAGTAAATTAGAGCTATTTAAAAAACAAACTAGGAAACACCAAATTGCACATCAAGCGGTAATTTGCTGTTACGTTTGTAACCAGTGATACACCATAATCATATATTTTGGGGTGTGAGGGGCATGCCATTATTATACCCTTAACAATGTGCTATTCAGAATACTGATCATTTTAAAATCAGATAACAAATAACATTTGAGAACACTGAATTTTTCTTTGAGAGCATATGATTTCTAAAGTGACAGTTTGAAATAAAAATTACATAACAAATTTTAGAGTCTCAGTTGAAATTCATAATGTTTAATGCAGTTTAAAAGATGCCCTTTCAAACTGAATTAAACATAACAGAAATTAATACACCATCGTTATCTGAAACAAAAGGTTTAATACACTAGTTTTTTTATACATCAGTGAAAGCATAAATTATAATTATTAGGAGGTGTTAATACAATAACCAAGCTCAATAATATAGAGGGAAACATTTTAGAATGGATATTTTAGATAACATACTTTCTAAGTAACAATTAAATAAAAAAGTTTTCAAACAATTTCTTAAGAAATAGCTATCTCCGTTACTGAACCTACACATGTTAAAAATTACAAAAAAATTAATCTGCAATTAAGACTGTATACTTCTGAGAAATGATTAATAAACAAAATGTTAGTGACAATAAGAAAACATAAAACTACAGTAAAAACAAATCAATTTATGAGTAAAATATAGAGCCACCAAATTACACTGCTTTTATTTACAAAGGGCAATTTGGTGCTTACACCAATATTATTTCTTTTCTGGGTCATTTTCAAAGATGCTGAAGGAAGAAAGGCAATATTTATTTGAGTGGGATTTCTACATGACAGTATAATATTTTATTCATATGACATCATCAAGCTTTTTCATGTGGCTTCATTTGAGTAAGAGATATTGCAACTACTGAAGAGTCATTTTGCACAGTTTTTACCGGGTTATACAAAATATTTTTTTTTCTTCCTGAAAATGTGCATATGTTTAATTCACAGTACACATGGTGAGTACTTGTAAAAAGTTTTTAAAGATTCATACCATACAATAAGATCATGATAATAGAAAATAAGGCACCAAATTATCCCGACTTACCCTATTGAAAAGCACTCAAAAGTGGCCCGTTGAAAATTTAAGGTATATCGTAAAATAATTAACAAGACGCAATTAAAAAATTTTCTTAATACTACTTAAATAATAAATAATGAGTATTAAAATTATTTATTGTAGGCTGATTCTACTCTAAAATAGTTAATTTATACTGAAGATATATATTTTTTTCTGATATTTTCAGAAAGATAAACTACATAAAAATACAACATACTTTTTGTTTAATTCAAAAAAAAAAAAATATTTTTTTGTAAAGCAAAGTGGTATTTTTGATCGCTCTTGTCAGATAAAATGTAAAAAGCAAAAGTGTAAAAAAATCTCCAAAAGAAATGAAGAAAAAATCGTAAAAGTGTAAAAAAAAAAAATTAGCCAAAATATGAAAAAAAATAGCCATAGCATAAACGATAGTAGGAAAAGCGTATAACAAAATTACAAAAGTGTAACAAAAAATAGCGAAAGTGTAAAATAATTAGCAAAAATGAAAAAATAGGAGTAAAATGTAAAATAAACGGCCAAGTGCGAATATTACTCGCGCTCAGAGGTTTCCGTACAATAAATACTAGGTTGAGCAAAAAGTTCTGGGAATATTGTGGAAGTTGGTTGCTATGCCCAAATTAACACCAAAAGCAATAAGGACTATTCTTTAAAGTAGAAACCATTATAGTCCACAAATTTCTGCATCGTTCTGCCAGATTATGGATATGCTAGAAGTACCATGACGGCTCCTTGGAATCGAAAAAAAACTTGACGTGCTTCTTCAGCTTCATTAAAGTATTGAAATCGACGGCCCTTGAGAAAAAGTGTTGCATTGATACGATATATTGCCTATATTATGTATTGCCTACGAACGATATTGAGCTATACGACACTGAGTACGATATTGATATTGCCTATATACAATACAAATTCTGGTAACTATTAGATTAAAAATTTCCCAGAGCATTTTGCTCAACCTAATATATGAATTATTAACTGTATTATTAAAACAACCGTTGCTAAAAGAATAACAAGACTTCGTAAAAAAATCTATACGACGACGCAGGGTTGGGTATAGCTGTATATACTAGAAAAGTATAAATGGGTATACCATAAATGTTTGAACAGATATAAAGCTTAACAAGTTCACGCCGGCGCGGTGGGTCACACTCGACTGTCTCAGAGTTATCAAGTCCCCGGCTCTTTGCACACCACAGTTATTTTAGAGAAAATTTTGTTCCTTTAAATCGCTCAATTGTTCTAATTAAATAAAACAACATTTTCTGTATTAAAATACTGGTATCCAAAAGGCCGGAGACTTGCCAGCTCTGAGACAATCGAGTGTGACCCACCGTGCCGGCGTGAACGTGTTAAATAATATCAAATATTGCTATTCTGTATAACTCTTCTTTTAATCTTATCCTAATCTGCTTATGATGGACTTAATTCGGTATTGACAATAAAAGTAGTGCATATTTAAACTTCATTTGGCATTTCATAGCTAAAACAAAATCCTTGTTTAAAGTTTAAACTTGGCATTGTGCTAAGCGCGCTTCGAAAGGAGGTCGCAAAATAGCAACGCCGCCTTGATCCGTGCACCGTTTTTCCAGATATGTTTTTAATGAGCTTTTACAGACACGGGAGGTGTATTGAGAAATCCACCCAATGCAAACTAGTCGCGAATCCCATAGTATTTATGCGATTAATTCTAATTAAATTAGTCTGTTTTTTGCAATTTGATGTTTATTGCTTTTATACTGCTACTGCGCATTACATTACATAAATTATTATTAAAAGTTGTTATCTAGGCTTTAAAAGCCGATGGTACATAGAGTACACTGCCCCTGTCATCATGCATGTCCAAACCGCCCATGTCTTTAATGGTTAATGCATCGGTTAATTACCGACGATTTTTTTTTTTCGAAAATGATTATCAACAACTTTTTTATACCTCTGCTACGATAGGTACCTCCAGCACTCCTGAACACCTTTGTTGAATGCCCGCAAATCGAAATTTGTGTGTAACAGAAAAATGCGCTTTTCTCAAAAACTGTGACCTATAGGCTAATTGCTGTGGTTTTTCTGAGAGGTTTAAATCTACGTCTACTGCCTCTATTTTTTTATAATTTTTGTTTCCGTAGATTCGGAAATACCTTTTATGTACGGAACCCTAAAAATAGCAAAAATGTAAAAAAATAAATAAAATAGCAAAAGTGTATAAAAAAACTGAGAATATAAAAAATAGCCGAGTTTAAATACTAAAAATTATCAGTTTAACAAATGCAATGAACCTAAAATTATATATTATAAAAATGGTACAATAAACAATTAAAAAATATATTAAAAAGTTAGAAGAAACATTTCTTCGCCATTGAAAGAGAACCTTTGACAATCTGATCGATCCTTTTAATGTATATAAGAGGAAAATTTGCAACTAACGCTGCGCAATAAACATTTCGTTAAAAATAGCAATATAAATAATGTATAACGGATATTAAAAATGACTTGATATAAATTGATACTATAGTATAATGATTTATTGACTATAGAAAAATTTAGAGTGCATGGTTTTAACTTTGGTAATTTTAAATTTCCAAGATATGTCCTCGCGAAATATTGATTAATAAATAATGTGCAACTATATCTCTAAAAAATATTTGCGCATTGGTTATTTATGCAAACAAATATGGATAGAGGTTTTTTCCCTTAAACAATTTTATGTTATAATTGAGTATGTTTTTCTTTCTTTTTTTTTAAGTATGAGGTACCAATTCTACTTTAAAGTTTTATATATCCTTATACTTCGAACATCAACATATATTAAAATTATATTTTCCATCACTCTTTGTGAAAAAGATGGTAGATGAAAACCAGCAAAAGAACTATAGTAAAAAAGTGAAAAATGTCCAACTTTCACTAACATAAATAATTTGTTTATCAACCTCAGCGAACGAAAATGTTACGATTATGTATATACACTATATAGCCATTAATTACCGATCACTTTCAATTTTAGACATTTGGCCGAATATTTTAAAAGATACTTGCTGGATTTTTCTGGAACTTCAGGATTATGAATAATATGTTTGACTTCAAATTTAAAAACGGCGATTTGATCATAAGGACAATTACGTGGGCAACGAAAAATCAAAGATAAATAATAATAGTAGGTATCACCATGTAAAATAAAAAGACACTAAATGATCTATCGCTGTAGCTTAGAAATATGCGGATACTGTGCAATTTTTGTATTCATTTGAGTAAGTAAAGCACGTATATTGATTGATATATCATTTTTTTTAAGTTAAAAATATTCTTGCATATTTTTTGTTTATATCACATAGGATTTTCTACCAAATCTAACACTAGTTTCAGTAAATTTGACAAAATGTAGTAGAAATAATACAGTGCAATTGGAATGTAAATATGTTAAACATTTGATGAAATATGAGCAGTTGTATAAAATATTTTTTATCTGCGCAAGCGCGCAGGATAACATTTTTTTCATTATTTAATAGTGAACTCTATGGAGCAACTCATAAAAAAAACAGTCAAATATTGTGAAAATTCAGAAAGATGTCGAAGATATACTGAGCTGATTTTTACTTGTTCTCTAAAAACAGCTAAATAATAAGGGATTTCCATAAATCCGTAAATTCCATTCTCACTCTATCGCCAATATCTTTCTGAATTTTCCTGGTATTTGACTGGTTATTTTTAATGAGTTGCTTCTATAGAGATGATTATTAAATCATGAAAAAAAAATTATCGTGCGCGTATGCGCAGCTAAAAAATATTTCATACAACTGCTCATATTTCATCAAATGTTTAATATCTTTACATTACAATTGCACTATATTATTTTTAATATATTTTGTCAAATTTTCTGAAGCTGGCATTAAATTTGGAAGAAAAACCGGCATGATATAAACAAAAAACATGCAAGAATCTTTTTAACTTAAAAAAAAAAAAAATCGATATATATCCATGAATATAAGGTAAAGTACCCAGTAGTTGACACTGGACCAATAGTTGACCCTTTTGTAGAAACAGTAGTGTAACAAGAAAACGCCACAGGTAGGAACATGAGAGACAGAATTTTTAAAATCTATCACCTTGCGGCAAAACTGAGAACTAAAACTATAAACAGTCGAGCCCTATTCCAATATTGCGGAAGACAACAAAGAAGCATGTGTGCAAAGTTGATTTTTTCGAATTTATCTTAAGAAAAGTGATAAGGATCGCACGTTACAGTAAATATTAAAACCCGTAATTTATCTTAATTTCTGGTTATGTTTTGATTGATATTGATTGTTTCGATGTCCAAGAATTGTATTGGAATAAATTTATGCATTTTGTTCAAAATAGCGGGAGTGAGTGAGTGTCAACTATTGAATATGAAAAATTTTCAAAAGTTGACACCCAGTGTCAACCACGGTTGGTAAAAAACACGTTTTTTTGGTTTAAACCGGGTTTTTTTTTAAATATATTTTCCTATTACATATACGTGCATATTTATTGGTAAAAATAAACATTGTTGGATATATAAGTAATATAGCTCCATTTAAAAATAATTTAAATTAAATAATTACAATCAATTATGTAGAAAATTGAAATCATTTAAAATTTACTAAACATTTTTAGTAAAAGCTATGCCTTATGTTCCATGAATAAAATACTCTACATAGTGAAACATTGATACCTTGAAAATCTTAATAAATAATCTTGCGATTACTAGTACTATAAATAAATATATGGTGTACTTTCATAAATATAATTTCCCATGACTATTCAAAATAATTTCTTTGAAATATTTGCAATCTGAGATATCTGATTTTTCTGTTAGAACACTACATGAAGAATTATTATCTTTTATTGAAAGTAAAGTTTTTTATAAATAATTCCTGGAATGGTTTGGATTTAGCAGTAGATTCTTTACACGTTTCAAGAAGTATTGTGCATTGTTATTTGACACTTCTCCTCTGAAACTGCCAGGTAAAAAAGGCGACAGTATAAACAGAAATATTTATTTACCAGCTTTTTAGACAACTGAAAACATTGATCTTAAAATGGAAAGTAGATTTATAAAAGTTGTCATCCACTAAAACATTTAAACAACCATCAGACTTAATACACAGGCTTTTTTACTAAGCTATATTATAATACGTATTACTTTTAAATGTCTAAACTAAAAATTAATAATATATCTTTTTAGGAATTTTTATGAGACATTTTTTTTATTATGTCTCAAGCGAACCTTATCTCGATTCCCCCCCCCCCTTTTTTTTGTCAGATCTAAATAGTGGATTCGATTATGCAATAGACGATTTAAATATCTCTTATTGCATATTTTAGTTAAAAGTGAACAGGTGCTTCGTAAGGACACAATTTTTCAATGTCCTATTATTCGACTTCATATCTTGAGTTCCTTTTTTATTTATAAGGCTGTTCTCAAATCCAAAAGGGCAACTTTATGACATAAGTTTTAATTTATTTTTGTTCAGAAATGCATGAGACTAGGAGATACTGTTGTTCAGAAACTATGTAATTGAATTGTGTTTTCTGTTTTTCTGCAAACGCAATAGATCTTTCAGAAAATAGTGTCAAAGTGAGAGTTTTGAACCGAATTTCCACGCGAAAGAAGAATAACCACTCAAGAAAGGTTAAACACATCTTTGCCACGTGACCAAAATCGCTTATGACTCAATAGGTAATTTATAAAAAATGGAAAACACAGTTCAATTCCAAATCGCATCCATAGACAGGCCTTCTAATTTTATATTTTTCTGTTAAAAAATGAATTTGTTGTGTCAAAGCGTTTTGCGCTTGTTGAGTAGAGCTGTTGAGAACAGCCTTAATAGATAATCTCCCCAATCAAGAAAATTTTCTTTTACAGCTTGACTGAAACCTTAAAGGTCATTTTATGTTATTAATTGTAAATAATCTGCGTTTTCTCAAGAGAAAATATTTTATTCAAAATATTGAATATTTTTAATCTATTTTATCTTTGCTAAATTCACGTTTTTAATTTTCTCTTTAGAGCTTCAGATATGTTTATCAACACATGCAATTTGCATTCTACATGCATACAAATATAACCTAGAGTCACTATGTCTCACGGTGACTGCTCGGATAAGACTGTTAAAAGTAGAAAATATTTATATCCAATAATTTGAAACACGTAAATTACAAAAATGAGAAAATATTAGATTTTTTTCTAAAAAACCAGTTAATTAACTAATTGATTTAAACCGTGCCAACCCTGCTGGTAGCAGAATAAAATCATAATGCAAAACCCCAATCCCAATGTAGGAATGCAAGAAAAACAAAGGCTTACTAAACCCCAATAGCCATACAGCAAAGAAAACTCACAGCCAATCATTCATTAGTACACAGAACAAAGAGTAACCAATGGAATGAATCATGATTATGTCACCATTGAGGCATAATGTAATCCTTAGTAAATCTTAACTAATCAACCAATCTAAGTAGTAAAAGTGTACTTTTAGCTCAAATCTGCCATTTTGGCTATTTAAAAAAAAAAAAAAAAAAAAAAAGAAAGAAAATTAACTACTTGTTTTTTCTTCCCAGCTAATTTTAGAAAAATTAGTTAATCTGCCATGTAGATTTAAAGCTTATAAAAAAAGATTGATTAAAAATGTTTGTCACTTTAGAGAAATGTTGAATTAATAAATTTGTAAAGCTTTGCTTGTAGCTTCTGCATAACTTTGATTTTTCATTTTTCAATAATGTGTAAAATAAATGAAAACATTAGGGAAAAAGAGAAAACAACAGATGAAAAAAAACCAGCATGGTTTTTTTAGGTAGCTTTCATTACAAAAAGCTACCTATTCCAGCCGTTCGGAGGAAAGCGATTTCAAAAAATTTTGGTATATTTTCATCGATCATGACCCCCAGACCCCGAAACCACCCTCCGTTCAAAATTGATATATATATATCTGATCTTTGTCACACTGTAACTCTCGTATTTATGAATCGATTTGGATGTAACTCTGTGAGTACATAGTTCATACCAATGTCTCGACCGAGTTCGTTGGCCAGCTCCATCCGCCATTTTGTTCCAAAATGGCGGCCATTTAAAATTAAAAAAAAATTAAAATTTGAAATAAGGTATCAAAAAATTGGAAAATGAAAAAGATTTTTTCCTTATGTGTTTGACCTTGATACAAAGATTCCAGAGCAGTTTTTGTTTCGTCTATATTTTAAAAAATGGCTGAGTTATAGCACTTTGAATTTCTAGCGTAGCTGACATTTTGAAACGTCCTGATTTTTGTCACGCGATAACAGGCGTATTTATGAACCGTTATCGATGTACCTTCTTGGGTACATAGTACATACCAATGTCTCGACCGAGTTCGATGGCCAGCTTCATCCGCCATCTTGTTTCAAAATGGCGGTCATTTAAAATTAAAAAAAAAAATTAATTTAAAATAAGGTACCAAAAAATTAGAAAATGAAAAAGATTTTTTTCTTATGTGTTTGACCTTAATACAAAGATTCCGGAACAGTTTTTGTTTCGTCTATATCTAAAAAAAAAAAAAAAAAAAATGGCTTAGTTATAGCTTTTTGAATTTCTATTGTGGCTGACATTTTGAAACGACCCGATTTTTGTCACGCGATAACAGGCGTATTTATGAACCGATTTGGATGTACCTTGGTGTGTACATAGCACATACCAATGTCTCGACTGAGTTCGTTCACCAGCTACATCCGCCATCTTGTTTCAAAATGGCGGCCATTTAAAAAAAATTAAATTTTTTTAAATTTTAAATGACATCAAAAAAATTGGAAAATGAAAAAGATTTTTTTTATCCGTTTTACCTCGATACAAACATTCCGGAGCAGTTTTTGTTTCGTTTATATCTTAAAAAATGGTTCAGTTTGAATTTCTAGCACAGCTGACATTTTTGAAATGATCTGATATTTGTTAACGCTCACGTTATAACATACGTATTTATTAACCTATTTGGATGTAAGAAGATTTGTGGATAGTATATAGCAATGTCTCGACCAAGTTCGCTGGCCAGCTTCATCCGCCATCTTGTTTCAAAATCGCGGCCATTAAATTAAAAATATATATATTTAAAGTGAGGTGCAAAAAATTAGAAATTGAAAAAGATTTCTTTCTGAAGTATTTGACCTTGATATAAGGATTCCGGAGCTTTTTTTTTTGTTTTGTCTTTATCTTAAAAAATGGCTCAGATATAGCAGTTTGAATTCCTTTATCTGGGTGACATTTTGAAAAATCTGATTTTTTGACCGCGACAGCACTCGTATGTATCCCGATTCCGATGTGAGTGAGCATGTGCACAGGAATGACTAAGGTCTCGACCAAGTTCACTGATTAGCCTCATCCACCATGTTGTCTTAAAATGGCAGGCACTTCAAGATATCGCCGAATTTGGCAACCAGATATAAATTACTTTAAATAAAAGCATCTTGGATAAAGCTGACTAATTTCGCGAACTTCTCATTCATAATGATTTAGTATTCATAAAAATTAGTATTGAATCTCCTATATTCGGTTTCCACTAAGTTGAGCTGCGTGTGTTTGAATAATATAAGTTGGCTTTTGTAAAATAAGGAATATGAAAGCTACCTCTTCCTCCCGGCACTGGCCGGAAGGACTTTTTAAAAAACCATTTGGTTTAAACAAGCGTGGTTTAAACCAAACAACCCTGGTGTCAACTACTCGTTCATGTTGGGGTTTTGTTAATCTAATTCAGTGCAATGAAAATAAGCTGGAATCTACCAGATAAATTCATGACTGACCTTTGAAAAACTAAAAATGCATTTAAACCAATAGATGACAGAGGGTGTCAATTATTAAAATTAGGGAGTGTCAACTACTAAAATTAATTATTTATTTTTTTAGATGCCACCTACGAAGGGAAATTTTAGGAATTACACGGGAGAGAGCATGAGAGCTGCCATAAAATACGTTAAAGTCAACAAAGCTGGGTAAAAAACAGCGGCTAAAAAATTTAACGTGCCTAGAATAACTCTGAAATACAAAATTCAGGGAAAAACCCCAATGAAAAGGTAAAATATCGGTTTTGCACTCGATCTTTCATTTTTGTTATTTGAGATTAATTAAGTAAGTTGTTTTATGTTATAATTTCAGATCTATGGGACTTTTTTTATTTTCATTAAAACTTCTGATTAAACTTGTGATCTTTCATTAAAACTTCTGATTTCTTTAAAAAATTTTGCTAATTAACGATTCTTATCATTATGTCTTCATATGGGGCAATTAATATAGCAATATAATAATAAAGAGTATTTATTATTATTAATTTAGGCCCCGCCGCAGTCAGTGTCAATTACTAGTTCACGAAGGTGTCAACTACTAATCTCTCACGTTCACGATGGTGTCAACTTCTGGACAAAAATCATATTTTCATTTCCCCTAGTAATTTTTACAAAATGTATTCATTTCGGGACATTAAACGTTATGATTTTGTGGGAAAATGTCAAACCCCCCTAGTAATGATCAAACTGTTTCCCTTAATTGAAAACTGCACGAACCAAAGGCGACGAACGCCGAAAAATTCCTTAAGGTGTCAACTACTGGGTACTTTACCTTAGGTGCCATTTTTACACAAATGAAGACACATATTGTACAATATTTACGTATGCGTAAGCTACAGCGATGGATCATTTCTTGCATTATATTTTACAGGGTGATAACCAATTTTTTTCTTTGATTTTTTCTTGGTCCCCTAATGGGCTTTCTGATCAAATCGACGTTGATAAATATGAAGTCAAACTTATTCTTCATAATCCTGAAATTCCAGAAAAATCCGGCAAGTATATCTTTAAATATTCGACAAAATGCCTAAAATTGAAAGTGTCCGGTGATTAATGGCTACGTAGTGTAAATAAATATGTATAATAAAAAATACTTTCACCTACTGAAGAAGCCATTTTTATGTGTTTAACGATTCTAGTAATTTAAATTTTTATGTTAATTTGAACAAAAGAACTATAGATTAACATTTGTGGTTTGTGTATTTTTTAATTTCTTACAAGGGACATGCAAATAATGATCACTTTAACTTGTAACGAATTTGCTATCTGATTGCAAGTTCATAATTTTTTGACATAAACATTAAATGTGTATGAGAAAATATGCGTCAACGAGTGCACTATTCTCAACTGTTCCTGAATAAGGAACAACTTGTTAAGAGTTTGCATTCGTTTTAAGTACTCAGTTTGCGCTTTACAGGGGTATCCTTGTACCGTGGAGGTAAAGTGTTCTTTTTCGGAAATAGAACTTGTTTTGTTCTACCCCTTCAGAAATTTTTAATTTGTTTTATACTAGATTTTACATGTTACATATTTTAAACACCGTTAAAATTTGGTGCAGTGGCAGCGGTGACACAGTTGGCAAAGCATCGAGCTCGTAGCCGAAAGGTGGCTGGTTCCAGGCTTGCCGCCAGCTGAAAATCCGCCATGTATGACAATGGCGCCTGGTGCATGTAAAATCCGTCGTAGTTGCAAAGTCCTCCAAGTTCGCTGTGAATTATACCTCTAGGTGCCTAGTCAGGTGAATATTTAAGGTTCTAAATTATGAGATTAATTCGAGTAGCAATAGTGCTTCGTGTGCTTCTCATCAAATGGCCATCACTTCCGGCCTTGCTAATGGACTAGTTGCCAATTGCCCGCCATTAGAATAAATAAATTGGCGAATCATTGGATATTTTCCTATTTCGTTAAAAATATATCACATTTCGGAATTATCTACAAAAGTTCGTTTTGTTCTTTTAGTTTTTGTAGTTTCTATAAATCGTTTTCTGTTAAAAAATTCAAAGGTTAAAATCAATATTTATTTTGAAAATCACCTTTAAAATACGTATATTTTTTAAGTTAATTTAACAGGAACATTTTCTTAACAGAAACAGATTTCTAGAAGCTTCAACTATCTAAAATTCCAGTTCGTTCTGACAAGTAGTTTTTGTGTCATTCTTTAACCCCTTGAGGGGCAAGCAATTACGTTTGTGAAATGCTGACTTCCCACCGGATTCTTTGAAAAATTCTATTTCAAAATATATAAAAGCAATTTTACGGCTTTTTTCCACCAAAGTTAGAAAAGTAAAAATTAATAAAATTTTTCTGGTGTAAAACATCATTAATCGTAGATGGTATATAATATATACCGGTGCCCCTCAAGCGGTTAAAACATACATGCATTGCAATCTGTTTTGCAACTATTTAAAATTAAATTTAACATTACGAGTTCCAAACTTTAAATTTTCATAATTACCAAACAATTTGTCCGAAATACTCTCCGTTTGGTATCCGAAGTGAAAATATACTAAAAAAGTGAACTATTCAGTTAAAATTATGTGTTACTAAAAATTTCAGAGTTTGATACAGTTTAAGTAGGAAGACGACCCCCTAAGCTTAGTTTTCTTAAACCATAAACTGAAAGAAAGCATAATTCCTGATCGAATGGCTATTTTCGTTTTTCTAGGATTCAATTCAGCGTTTAAATTTTATGGGGCACATCTTTTTTTTCTTATACTGACTACGCGTCAGACAGCTTAAAACAGACTTTAAAAGATGAATTTAAAAATTAAGAGCAATGCAATATCTTAACAAAGATCACGAGTGTTGAAAGATTATTAATGAATAAAATTAATTTACTCATTTTTATTAAATTATCTGAAGTAATCCTTTGAATGACAAAATTAATGTTGACTTAAATTAAGATATTCACGAATAAATTAATTTCGTAAATATTAACTTTTGAATTAGCAAAAAATGCTCGGCGGAGAAAAGTTTTGATAAAATCTTTTTAATGTTAAAGTTCTGTTATTAAGCGTATCGAAAATAAAACAAAAATCCCCTTCTATAGATTGCTTACTATACAAAAATTAACTGGATTATTTTAAAAGTATGAGATTAAGGAAATATTTTCATTAAACCTGAATGTTATTAGATGTATATTTCCAACTGGGCGAAAAATGTCCGGACCAGGATTCAAACCAGGGATCTCCTGGCTGAAGCCGCCAGTACTCTACCATCTGAGCTATCCCGGACGAATCTGGTGGAGCTTTTTTTTTTTTTTTTTTTTTTTTTTACATCTTTTTACAGCTAATATTTATATCTAATATGATTTATTTATCAGTTGGAGTAATTGTAGTAAAATTAATCTAGTGTAATTACGTATCCAGCGATTTCTGGAGTTCCATTACCTGAAATTTATTCTGTTGAGCTGAACCAGGTTTCAGACCAGATGCTATAATCATTAAGTTTAGCTGGATGAAAAAAAAGTTCCACCAGATTCGTCCGGGATAGCTCAGATGGTAGAGCACTGGCGGCTTCAGCCAGGAGATCCCTGGTTCGAATCCTGGTCCGGACATTTTTCACCCAGTTGGAAATTTACATCTAATATGATTTTTTTATCAATTAGAATAATTGTGTTAAAATTAATCTAGTGAAATCTGAATGTTTCTTGAGAGGATAAAACTTGACAGATGTTAAAGTTTTTATTTTTGAACTTTTCGCTTCCAATTTCAGCGTAATGTTGAAAGTATTTATACATATATACTATCATTTAATATACAATATACAAATAATTAACATTAAAATAATAAAATGGATCTTACTTAGCCAAAGTTTATCATGCTACTTTTTACTATATACAGTCGAACTCGGTTAAGACGCTCACGGTTAATACGCGATCCCGCTTAATACACGAATTTTTTCCGACCCCTTGAACATCTGCCATAAGGGTAATATAGAAAGATCACGTTTAATACGTGAACGGTTATGACCCGATCTCGCTTAATACGCAATAAATTTTCGGTTCTTTGATGGAAAAAATCATGCTTAAGACGTGAATACATTGATCTAGATGCGAATTCCTTCTCTCTTAGCGAGTGTTACCAATTTTCAGATTTTTATTATTCAGATAAAAAACACTGTTTCCGAATAGTATTTAAATTATTTAACAACATATTAATGAAGGTAAAAAAGTCCTTCCGGCCAGTGCCGGGAGGAAGAGGTAACTGTCATATTCCTTATTTTAAAAAAGCCAACTTATATTATTCAAACAAACGAAGCTCAACTTAGTGGAAACCAAATATAGGAGATTCAATACTAATTTTTATCAATACTAAATCATTATGAATGAGAATTTCGCGAAATTAGTCAGCTTTATCCAAGCTGCTTTTCTTTAAAGTAACTTATATTTGGCTGCCAAATTCGGCGATTTCTTAAAGTGCCTGCCATTTTAAAACAACATGGTGGATGAGGCTAACCAGTGCACTTGGTCGAGATCTTAGTAACTGCTGTGCACATGCTCACTCCCATCGGAATCGATTGATATATAAGAGTGCTTTCGCAGGCAAAAAATCAGATTTTTCAAAATGTCACCTACATTAGATATTGAAATTGCTATATCTGAGCCATTTTTTAAGATAAAGACAAACAAAAAATGCTCCTGAATCCTTATATCAAGGTCAAATACATAAGAAAGAAACCTTTTCCAATTTCTAATTTTTTTGCACCTCACTTTAAATATAATTTTTTTTTTATTTAATGGCCGCCATTTTGAAACAAGATAGCTGATTAAGCTGGCCAGCGAACTTGGTCGAGATATTGATGTATACTATCCACATGCCTTTTTACATCGAAATAGGCGAATACGTGTGTTATCGCATGACAAATACAAGATAGTTTCAAAATGTTAGCCATGCTAGAAATTCAAAGTGCTATAATTCAACCATTTTTTAAGATATAAACAAAAGAACAAATTTTCAGAAACAAAAACTGCTCCGGAATCTTTGAATCAAGGCGAAACACATAAAAAAAAATCTTTTTCATTTTCCAATTTTTTAATACCTCATTTTAAATTTTAAATTAATTTTTTTTAAATGGCAACCCTCTTAAAACAAGATGGCGAATGAAGCTGGCCAACGAACTCGGTCGAGACATTTGTATGTACTATGTGCAGACCAAGTTGCATCCAAATCGGTTCATAAATACGCCTGATATCGCGTGACAAAAATCAGGTCGTTTTAAAATGTCAGCCACAATAGAAATTCAAAATGCTATAACTCAGCCATTTTTTTAGATATAGACAAATCAAAAATTGTTCCGGAATCTTTGTATTAAGGTCAAACACATACGAAAAAAATCTTTTTCATTTTCCAATTTTTTGGTATCTCATTTTAAATGAAAATTTTTTTTAAATTTTTTAAATAGCCGCCATTTTGAAACAAGATGGCGGATGAAGCTGGACAACTAACTCGGTCGAGATATTTGTATGTACTATGTACACACCAAGGTACATCCAAATCGGTTCATAAATACGCTCGTTATCACGTGACAAAAATCAGGACGTTTCAAAATGTCAGCCACGCTAGAAATTCGAAATGCTATAACTCAGCCATTTTTTAAGATATAGACGAAACAAAAAGTGCTCCCGAATCTTTTTATCAAGGTCAAACACATAAGAGAAAAATATCTTTTCAATTTTTAATTTTTTGGTACCACATTTCAAATTTAATTTTTTCTTAAAAATTTAAATGTCCGCCATTTTTAAACAAGATGGCGGATGAAGCTGGCCAACGAACTCGGGCAAGACATTGGTATGCACTATGTATAAACGAAGTTACATCTAAATCGGTTCATAAATACGCCTTTTATCGCGTGACAAAATTCAGGACGTTTCAAAATGTCAGCCACGCTAGAAATTCAAAATGCTATAACGCAGGCATTTTTTAAGATATAGACGAAACAAAAACTGCTCCGGAATCTTTGTATAAAGGTCAAATACATAAGAAAATTTTTTTTTTCCATTTTCAATTTTTTGGTACCACATTTCAAATTTTAAATTTTTTTAAAAAAATTAATCCGCCATTTGGTCGAGACATTGGTATGTACTATGTACACACCAAATTACATTCAAATCGGATCATACATACGAGAGTTACAGTGTGACAAGTGTCAGATATATATATATATATATATATATACAGGGTGATTCATAAAAGATGGGCAGAACTTTAAGGGGTTATAGTACACTTAAAGACAAATAATATTAAATAGGAGACTAAGGGTCCCAGACGTATTCCCAAGGAGATAGGGGGCATTAAAGTTTAGGGTCCGAAATTTCAAATGATTATAAAACATGGAAAAATTGGTCGATTCGTTTGCGGTTTTTGCAAAAAATTTTCTTTATGCCAGTATTTTCTTGAAATAAAATTTTAAAGTTCAATTTCAAAAAATGCCGATAGGGGGCGCTTTAGACTTTGGAGTAACAAACAACTATTTTTTAACGTTATTTTTTGTATTTCTTTAAATGATTTCGAAAGCTTAGACTTAAACTTAAATTTTGATCTAAAAATCTGAGTCCTAACGAGTAGTTAAGTAGCGTAAACTGAAATTTGAAATTTGAAACCCTTCTCCCCCCAGAACAAAAATCAGTTATTCCCGATCTTTGTGTCGTAGATTAGGCTCTAACTACTGCCGCGTTTTGCTAAAATTATTCTTTATGTCAGTATTTTCTTGAAAATAAATTTTAAAGAAAAATTTCAAAAAATTCCGATAGAGGGCGCTTTAGACTTTGGAGTAACGAACAACTATTTTATACCGTTATTTTTTGTGTCTCATTAAATGCTTTCTAAAGCTTAGACTTAAATTTTCAGCCCAAAATCTGAATCGTTAGACGTGGTGAAGTTTCTGGGGAGAGGGGTTTGAAATTTCTACTCCTGAGCACAGTTCAGTTTACCATGTCCACACATTGTGTGCTGTGATACGAGGTAAAAAGACACAAATTAGGATTATGTTACCAAAGCATATTTATTAACATGTAATTACAATAAATGTTCAAAATTGTGACCACCAGAGGTTATGCACGCAGAACAACGGCGAAGAATGGAACGGCGAACATTCGCGAAAACATCAGGCTTTTCGAGCACTTCCCCTACAGCGGCGGAAAGTCTGGCGACCAGTTCCTCGGGGGATTCAATGGGTGTCTCATACATAAGAGCCTTCAATCGTCCCCAAAAAAAGAAATCGAGGGGTGAAATTTCTGGCGAGCGAGCAGGCCAAGCAACAGGACCACCTCGACCAATCCATCTGTTCGGAAATGTGATGTCCAGATAGTTGCGGACGTCTCGTACGTAATGGGCTGGCGCTCCATCGTGCTGGAACCACATGACCCGCCGGATGCGTGGAGGAACAACGTTTAACAGGTCTGGCAGCACATGTTGCAGAAATGTGAGGTATGTTTTACCGTTGAGGCGTTCAGGAAGAAGGTACGGTCCGATTAGGTGGTCTCCGAGGATTCCTGCCCAAACATTGATGGAAAAGCGTCTCTGATGAGCATGTGGATACGTAGCATGTGGATTGACATCCGCCCATACATGTGCATTGTGTGTGTTAAATGTACCTTCACGTGTGAAGGTACATTCATCGGTGAAAAGCACAGTTCGTCCAAAATGTGGATTTAGCGCGTTCTGCTGCAGAAACCAGCGGGCGAATTCAATACGATTTGGATAATCCCCTGGAGACAGTTTCTGGACTCGTTGCACATGAAACGGGAGCAAATGTTCATCCTTCAGTACCCTCCAAGTCATGGACTGTGAGGTATCCACCTGCCTAGCCACTGTTCGTGTACTTGTACTTGGCTGCGCCGCTACTACATCCAGAATGGCTTCTGCAACAACTACTGATTCGTCCTTTTTTGCACGACCTGCATTCGACCGGGAAGCGAGAAATGATCCCGTCTCACACAACTGTCTGTGCAAGCGCTCGAAAGTTTTGCGGTTAGGCAACCGCCTGTTGGGAAATCGCTCTCCGTACATTCGTTGTGCCTCTGCACCATTTCCATCTGCCGCTCCGTAAATTAAATGCATCTCAGCCTTTTCCTTATTCGTGAAGGGCACCATCTCCCGATTCATTACTACAGCGACTTACACCGCTGTAGTAATGCTCATTACTACACTACAATCACTCATTACCAGCTCACCGTTCAGTGGTTTTTATGCCTGAATCGTGTCGAAATTTTGCATACGTGTTCTTCTTCTTCCCCATTTGACATTTGCATACTTTCTGTTTCCTTCTTCACCCGGTGACTAGCGTCAGGAATGGAGCTTTAACGTTTGCATGAGCGACGTTTCCAACTGTGCCAGTGCCTTTATGAGTGAATTCCGACTATGCAGTCCTTGACGAAAGTTGTATTTTTGCCTCGTATCACAGCACAGAATCGTTGGGCATGGTTAAGTAGTGCAAACTGAACTACGTTCAGAAGTTGAAATTTGAACCCCCTCCCCTCGCTACTGAACCACGCTCAGCGATTCAGATTTTGAGCTGAAAATTTAAGTTTAAGTCTAAGCTTTAGAAAGCATTTAATGAGACACAAAAAATAACGGTATAAAATAGTTGTTCGTTACTCCAAAGTCTAAAGCGCCCTCTATCGGAATTTTTTGAAAATTTTCTTTAAAATTTATTTTCAAGAAAATACTGACATAAAGAATAATTTTAGCAAAACGCGGCAGTAGTTAGAGCCTAATCTACGACACAAAGATCGGGAATAACTGATTTTTGTTCTGGGGGGGAGAAGGGTTTCAAATTTCAAATTTCAGTTTATGCTACTTAACTACTCGTTAGGACTCCGATTTTTAGATCAAAATTTAAGTTTAAGTCTAAGCTTTCGAAATCATTTAAAGAAATACAAAAAATAACGTTAAAAAATAGTTGTTTGTTACTCTAAAGTCTAAAGCGCCCCCTATCGGCATTTTTTGAAATTGAACTTTAAAATTTTATTTCAAGAAAATACTGGCATAAAGAAAATTTTTTGCAAAAACCGCAAACGAATCGACCAATTTTTCCATGTTTTATAATCATTTGAAATTTCGGACCCTAAACTTTAATGCCCCCTATCTCCTTGGGAATACGTCTGGGACCCTTAGTCTCCTATTTAATATTATTTGTCTTTAAGTGTACTATAACCCCTTAAAGTTCTGCCCATCTTTTATGAATCACCCTGTATATATGTGTGTGAATTTTGAACAGAGGATGGTTTCGGGGTCTGGGGGTCATGATCGATGAAAATATACCAAAATTTTTTTAAATCGCTTTCCTCCGAACGGCTGCAATAGGTAGCTTTTTGTAATGAAAGCTACCTAAAATACTAACCGGAAATAGTGGTAGATATTTGAATTAAAAAAACCCGCTAAATTAGCAAAACTGCAATTCTTCTTTGATCCCACCTCCTAACATTCTTTGTCCTTCGCTTCGTGTGTGTTTTTACCGAGTCGAGAGGTATAGTCGAATTCAGGTCATTGAGATAAGTCATAAAAATTATTATGATTAGAGAGACAGGTGTTAAATGCACCTTATATCGCTACTATGTTTTATAATCCATATTACAGGCAACAAAAAATGAAACTCGTAAAGATTAAATACGACTGCGATTGGATAATTCTTTTATGTTTACTTTACTTTTTTCTATAACAATATGTTATATGGATAGTTTTTCTTATTATATTAATAATGAAGAACATATTATAATGGTACTCATTATTACAAGTACTAAATAGGATTTAAAAAACTGGGTTCTGCTTCAAAAGATTTAATTTTTTTTTCTCTTTCTGTTGAAAAAAATGTGTCTAGTAGGAAAATTATTTTTGGTTGCAACGTATTAATCGACAATAAAGTCATGTTGGAATCCATATTTATTTTTCCGTAATTATTCCAGTTTGTCCTATAAAAAGAAACAATATGTTAAAGTGGAATACAATTAAATTTCAAACAGGATATATGTAAAATACACAATTTTCGACCATAAAACGTATAAATAAAAGCTCTGAATGTCTTTCAGACGATTAGATGCGTAAATAAGCTCAGTTCCTGCAACATTATACAAATCACGTTTAATACGCGATCCCGCTTAATATGAGACTTTTGTCCACTGCCTTGAAACGCGCCTTAACCGGGGTTCCACTGTACATCCAATTTCTCTTGTGGTCTTCGTTTCAACATCTGCGTACTCGACATTAGGGCGGTTTACGATTTCGTAACTTTAACTGTGTATAACTTTGTTGGCAATATAGTGATAATAAAACATAACACATGATTCCTATACGAAATTTAATGAGAAATAGAACTGTGGTATTTATTTTCTCAAAAATTTATTTTTGTTAATGAAAAATGCAAATTAATGAAAGGAAGATTAAAAAAAACCCCAAGGATATTTGAAATTTCGGCCGGTGAGAATTCTCACTAGTGGTCACAGGTTAATTTATGAAAAATTTAAATGTTTTACATTCCTCCACAAATAACAATTGTAATTGCGGAAGGGAATAAGTGCAATTTTTCATAGCTTTTTCAAAAATACGTCTAGAAAAATGTGAAACAAATGACTGCTATATAAGGAAATTGCCGAAATTTTAAAATATGTTCAAAACACGTTAGGCTGCATGAATAAAATTTCCATCTTCCATTTCATATTTTAAATCCCCGATACTCTTACAGTAAAATTTATTAAAATTATTATTTTGAATGAGAATAAAAATGTATAAGAATAATTTGTTATAGTGAAGTTTTCTTTGTATGTTAATGTAAAAAGTATGTTATTTTAACCAAATATATAATCATATACATCCAAATGGCTAGAATCTTCTGTTTTCATATAAATCAGAGAATTTTCTTGTTATATGACACAAACTACTGAAACACATTTAAAAAAAATGAATGCACTTCAAAAACTTATTCAGTGCAAATAAGTCCCATGTTCAGTTTATTTATAAATACTGGGGGGGGGGGGGATTCTTCTTCTTTTTTTAAAAAAATGCCTTATAATATGTTTATATGTGTGCGCTTGAGTGAGTAAGAGTAAAATGTTTTCTATTTCTTCCATATTTTATTATATTTTTATCTTCCCACTTAAAACATTACATCCACCATTACATACATCCGTATATACTGTATTTTCCTGCGTATAATCCTCGCCGACATCCAATTCGCAATGACTTTATTTTAAGTTACAGGTAAAAAAACTGTATAATCCGTGGATTATGCGATGCAATAGCTGCTGTCTCGCATGAGTGCACACATGATTATAAGGAATCCTACATAGGATCGAGGAGTCCTACATCGGATTTGTCCGGCGGTTTGGGTCAGGTCGTTGCTATTCGTTTTTTTCACTGCGAATCATGTTTGGAGTCGGGTTAAATAATAGTTTTCGGTTCAGGACTGGTCTAATTCGAGCTAACTTAATTTTTCAAAATAAGTGCAGGATATTGCTTCAGCTGAAAAATTGTATATTTGAACATGAATGAGTCTTTAAATGTTCATTTTTCTACATAAACGATGACATTTATTTTAGAGATATACTATTTTTTCATAATTATATTAAATTATAGATCAATTTTCATTGACTCGTGTCGGGTCGAGATTCATATAATATTTTTGCCGGGCTCGAGCCGGGTTGACTTTCAATACAATTTGAAACTTTGGGCCAGTTATAACACGACCCGCGTAGGACTCGCACTCCGATGGTACCTAATTGCTATATATTCTTATTATTTGAAATATTTTACTATTTCCAAAGATTTCGAGGGACGGGAGGTTTTATGTATAATCCGCGGATTATACATAGAAAAATACGGTATATCCATATTATATACAGCTTACAATATATACTACACACTTATGTACTTGAATAATAAATATACGACATATGTCTTACAGTAAATGAAACATACTTACGTACTTACATATTTACATATACGACATACACCTTATAATAAATACAGCATACTTACATATTTATATACCAGATACATATTACCATACATGTACATAAGATGTGCTTAAATAGATATTTCACACAATGCATATAACTGTTTTTTTTTTTTCACCAATCGAAAGTAATAGCAATCACTATCCTAATGAGACATTTTTCATAATAGGAATGTTCCATAAATTTTTATGGCAACGCTTTTTCAATAAACGGAAATAGCTATTTTGTTGCTGAAAAATCTTTAAAAAAGCAGACATTTTTAAATTAATTAACATTAGCTTAGAATTACACATTTAAAGTATAGCCGAGTTTATCGAGCCAGTGTGGCATTATAGCTTACTACAGGCAAAACGTATATTCCTTCAATTTTTATCTTTGTAAAATACGCAATGAAACAATATTTGAGCAGATTTTTTTTTTAAATATGTACCTCATCATTCAGCGCGCCTCTGAAACCTGAATAAAGAATCTAAGTGCAATTTTTCTTAAACTGTATACTCTTGGCGAATTGAATGACATTTATACCTCAGCCTTCCTTTTCATTTTAATTACATTTTTGAATTTGAGGGGAAAAAAAAAAAAAAAAAAAAAAAAAAGGAAAGACATTTGGAAAAACGCCTGGAATCCTTTTTACCACCAACACTGACACTTTTTTTGGTTGAGTGACGCACATATTTAACGTCAGATTTCTAATCTCATTTTTCATCGTATGTATAGATCTTTTAAAACTTTCACACTCCGAATACCTTAGATGAAACAAAAGTGTACGGAATAGCATTTGTACCCATTATCTGACTGCAGATTTACGTGTGCTGTCTCAGTGAATATTTTGCCCACATAACCCGTACGCACACGCGTGGGATAAATCTCACCCCATTTTTTCTCCCATTACATTTTATGCTAAATACCTTCTAAAAACGAATCTACTGTTCTGTATTATAAAATGCATCAGTACTACTTCTTTTTAGGGGAAAAAATCATGTTTTTCATATTTATTTTCAGATTTTGTAGCAGTTTCTGTAAAAATCACACTTTTTCCGAAGAAATATGCAAACGATTTGTTTTACCCCTTAAAACATGAAAAATTTCACTAAAGGGATATTAATTACATTTAATAGCCTTTCATCAATATATACAAGTATCTTTTACCTTACTCTTCCATTAAAATTATTTTAGTGTGTGTTATCCCGTAAGAAATGAACGTATCGAAATGAAACGTTTGTACACGCGCCGGATTATTTTATTCCAAGAGCCATATTTCTCTCCTCCTAGTAAACAAAGAATGACATTTCTTCACCCACGACTTCTCGTCACTAGGCAGGTCAGAAGCATCCTCAAAAAATTTGTCCTTTTTTTCGAAGAAAAAATGTGATTGGAGTGAGATTTATGCAAACGCGTGTGCTCGCGGGTTAATATTTATTTCAAGCATATAAGCTGTCCTAAAAATAAACAGCTTTAATTTTCACATATTGAAGATACGCAGGCAATGTAAATTGCAAAAATGTTCAAAATAAGGTAGGATTTAAAATTATGTCGAATTGCTGAAACTTTTCTTCATGCTTTTAGAAGAATAGCAGCAAAAATTCCATTCTTGTAAGACGAAAACAAACTGATTTTGATATTTTGAATGTTATGAGATTTCTGAATGTTTAGAAATTTTGGAGCTTTCCAACATAAAAGACAGAAAAACACGATTTTAGTGCCGGAAAGCTCCTAAAGTTAATAAAATTTCCAGCATCATAATTCTTTAATGTTTCGTCGTAGAATGGAACTTTTACTGTTGTTCTTATCAAAGGCATGGTGAAAATATTTCTAAATATAACTTAAGAGGACCCAGAGACACTATCCAAATTTAACAAGTGAAGCCTTTTGGAAATTAATGGCAGGACCTTTCAACAACATAATTTTAAATCCTAACTTATTTTGAACACTTTTGTAATGTACATTGCTTATTTCCAACAGGTAAAACACTACAGCACAATTCAATATTTTAGGGGCACGCTTTATACGTGCAGTAATCCTTTAACATTCGCGGGTTTTGAAATAGAAAATGCAGAACATTTCAACATTCGCACCACTTTTTAAAAAGAAATATCTTTTGCATGCGCGTTGAAAACATTTGCAAGAAAAGTATATTACAAAATGTATTTTTTTCAAATAGTGGTGCGAACAGAATATAAAAATAGCAGTTTTACGGTCGCGGTTTTGACATTCGCGGAACCTAACCCTCGCGAACGCTAAAGGATTACTGTATAAGATTAACACTTTCATCATTTTTTTTTTTTTAAATAAACAAATCATTTTATGATAATTTGAAAGCAAGTAAAATGCATCAAAGATCACATAAATAATGCATTTCAGTAAATGTATTTTTTTTAATCGAAGGTATAGAGAACGTAAAAGAAAATATGAAGGATGGCGAAAAATGTACTTCTAATTAAACAAGGGGAAAATAACCGGTGGGTATTTCTCGTGCACAGAGGTTTCCGCCCAATAAATATGAATTAGTAACTGGGCATTACATTACACAAATATAATATTAAAAGTTGTTATCTAAGCTTAAAAGCAAATGGCGCATAGAGTACGCCGCCCGTGTCTTTATTTACGTTCAAACCGTCCGTGCCTTTAAGGGTTAATATCTCGGCTAATTACTGACAATTTTTTTTCGAAAATCATTATCAACAGTCCTTTTATACTTATTTCTGCGACGATAGGTACCTCCAGCGCTCCTCAACTCCTTTACTGAACGCTCGCAAATCAGAATTTGTGTGTAACAGAAAAATGTGATTTTCTCAAAAACTATGTGGCTTAGTTTAATCGCTATAGTTTTCCTGCGAGGTTTAAATTAACTTCCACTACCCGTAATTTTTTCATGATTTCAGTTTCAATAGATACGGAAATAGATGGGGGGGGGGGGGAGCATATTTTTGCAGTGCACTTTAGACGATATCTCGGAAAAGATATTACACCTAAAATAAAAAGAAATGTATTTTTGAGTTCGGCGTTACGAAAGCTTTTGCACGATACACAACGATTTTTTTTTTTTTTTTAAGTAATTTAATTAGCATTTCTACATTTTCCCTAAATATAATTGTGAATGGTTAATAATCTATAAATATGTGGGTAAATAGCCTTTATTACTTCAGCCAATTTGAACTTCCCACGTTCCATAGTTTACGAGTAAAATGGCAGTAACAGACCGATAGACATAGGAATGATATTATAATGGTTTCGTTTTAACTTTTTAAGTATGGAACCCTAAGAAAAAAAGGCACCTTTTCAATTCGTTCTGAATAATATTCAGCTTATTTTGCCATGGAGGGGCATTTAAATATTAAAATTGAACTTAATATTTAAAAGTTCATTAATAACGTTCAATAGTAATTTCATTACCTATTTAAGTTTGCCTATTCATTGCCTATTTAAGGTCCTAATGTCAAGAAATTTGTAAATATAAAAATATTCATAAATTTAGAGGGATAATATACCGATGAGATAATTATTGAAAAAAGAATGTTAGAGAAACGTCCCTTACTTAGATATAGCTCGAAAAATATTCCGTGTATTTTATTAATTTATGTTTTATACAGCCCTTTGAACAGTTATGTTTTATGTTATACTTAGTTTTGGCATTTTAACATAATACGCGTGTATATTCTGTATTGAATATTTTTTAAATATTGATAATTAATGCGATTATGAAAAATTCATGAAAAAGAAACTGATTTTTAATCGACATGATCCCAATATAGATTTTTGTAACCATTAGTTAAAGTTATCAGAAAATATGTACAACCCGCAACTTTAAAGAAACATACCTATGATTAGGGTGAGATGGGACACAGTGGACCAACCCTTCAAAATATATTAATTTTAATTTGATTTAATTTTATATTAGTACTGATAAATGGAAGTGCAGTAATGAATATATCCAGTCTTAAATAACAAAGTCCTAGCACGGTTTTTAAAAATTAGAAGAAATTTGTTGTTTTTAGCTCCTCTTAGCGTAATATATAATTTATAATTATTTATCATGAAACAATAATTTCATATCTTACAGATAATAATATAAATTACATAAATATAATTGCATAATATGTAAACATTTTGAAATTACTATTCTGAAAGAAATATAACCAACAAATGTTTTAACAGAAAGCAATCTAGAAACTTCAAACATACAAATCCTAAATTTAAACTCATCTCGACAAGTAGTTTTTCAGTTACGTTTAAAAATCTATCCGCATTGCAGCTTGTTTTAGAAGTATTCTAAATGAATTTAACGTTAGTAGTTCAAAATTTTACATCTGCTTAATTCTCAAACTTCTTCACCAAGAACTCCCTATTTTGCACTCGAACGTCAGATAAACTGAAAAATTCAAACATGTCAAATTTGGGTGTTTGTACTGAAAATTTTAAGATTTGTCTCTGTTTCAACAAATAGACTATCCCCCAAATTTGTCTTTATACAGAGTTATAAAAAGCAAATCCCAGTTGATTCGCATCTCTCTGATATTTTGGTGATAAAATAATATGGGTGGGGTCTTTTTTTTTAACCGTCTCCACATAGGAACGAATTCTGCGCCATCTGATTTACCGGATATATTTCCGTATAACTCAACCCCAAAATTCGAGAGGAATAAAATTTTTAATACCATTATTTCCGAACATTTATACTTTGTCTTATTTAATCGCAGAATTCGTAATAATTTTCTACGATTTAATAAGACGAATATAAATATTCGAATATACTGGTATTAAAACTGTTATACCTTTTGAATTTGAGGATTACCTATGATTACATATTTTCTTAATGATTCTTTCGCATCATTTATTACTTATTTAAAATTTCACAAAACTTGACCTATCATTATTACATGTATATAATAATAGTTGCTATAATTAAAAAAAATAGTTAAAGAAAAGACATGTCTTATTAATAGGACGCCAAAGCGGGTTAAAATGAACTCATTTTCACACTGTTTAAAACATGCTATATATAATTTAAAATTAAAATTAAATATCCTAGAGTCGAAACACTGTTTTAAACACTAGTGTCGTGAAGGAAATTTTCACCTTGTTATTATAATAAACAATCAAGCAGGACGGTCGTTCTGCCAAGCCAAGCTGAAAAGAAAATGTTAACCTCGCCAAACACACAAACGCCAAGAATAAAACGCAAGACACACTGCTTATTATACTGAAGTTAACTTCTCCATGTTAAATTGACCAAAAATGCCAGCGTAAAATTTCCCATATCAAAAGAACCAATCATCTCAGAAAAATAAAACCAAAACCAATCAAGAAGATCTTCAATTTGAGATCAAATGCATCCTCATAAATTAATTATAAACAGAGATATAGATTTTTTAAAATAACGTCGAGATACTGAAAATGACAGATTTATTTTCTTCGTCACAACTTATGTTTCAATCGAGGTAGAGACTTAAATAATGGACAGAAAAAAGTAAGGATTGAATTTTTGGACAGATATTTACTCAATCTACGTGCTTTTGTAAAATTCAGCTTTAAAAACATAAATTTTCTATTCATAATTAGCGAAAAACTGTTAATTAATTCTACAGTTTACAAATTATGCCAAATAGCGATAACCCACCAAAACATTTTAGAAATCTTATACTTTTCTTTTATATATCCCTTTGCATTGATTTCATCGAAGAAAACTATGGCCGAGATCCAGATAGATTTTTCGCTGTTAGCGAAATGAGTTTGACCAATCAGAAGCCAGAATGTTTGAGAATTTTTGCTGTTTCTGGATCCCGACCTATGTCATAAATGTTTTGAGTCATTTTCTTAGTGCCATGGATGAAGTGCAATGTTTACAGAAATCTAGGCTGGGATCCAGATAAATATTTCGCTGTTAGCGAAACTAGATTCACCAATCAATAGCCTGCATTGCTGCAAACAGCGAGAAATTCGCAAAAGTGCAAGCTTCTGGTTGATGAATCTCGTTTCGCTAACAGCGAAAAATCTATCTAGATTGTGGCTAACTATGTTGAACACAATTTTGCATTTCCACATCCAGGAAGGGTATTGATGTCAAAACAACAGAGCATATTCGAAACTATTTAAGGCATTGATTCTGAACTCCTTTGCTATACATTTCAATATTTAAGAAGGTGTTGTTTCAATAGTTTTAGTGCTTTTCTCTATTGCTCACTCTAAAACACAAATATCGAAATTTAACAAACAGCGCTCAGAAACTATAGCGCCTAGAATATATAGTGTTGAAATCGGCTAACCCTTTAATACTTAAAAAAGTGCTAAAATATTGTATCCCTTAAATGTGCAATGATACTGCTGCAATATGCAGATCGCAGCGACATCTGCAGGATATTTTCTACAACTACAAGAAATTGCTAGTCTAAACAATGTAATAATAGTAATACGAAAATCCCGCAGATGTCGCTGCGATCGACACTTGAAATTTTAGCAGTATCGTCGCCCATTTAAGGGATACAAATTTTTAGAACTGTTTGGATAGCATATTTCCACACTAGGTATTCTAGGCGCTGTATCAGAAACAACACCATAACAGAGAGCCTTTATACATAAGAGTGGTGATATATGCACAGGAGGCACGCTCATTTCAAGTTTTTGTCGAAAGTACGGCAATCCGCTTTCTTGAATAGAGGATATTCAATTTACGTTATGATCACATGGCCAAGGCAAGAACGTCTAGCGTAAAGAAGGGAAGGCTCCGTCTACGTAATGTAAATCCCCGCCAGCCAATGAAACAGTTCATGGGAGAAAGCAGTAGTACGCTGTTAAAAATATCGTGAAAAATTACCTCTGTTTTTAAAGGCTATATGTATTCTGACCAATGAGAACGCTTCATAGGCGTTTATGTAGCGTTTTCATTGGTAAGAAAATAGAGAAGCTTTAAGAACAGAGGTAATTTTTAACAATGTAGTTTCTTGTTTCCCTTCTTATCAGTTAGAAATTCTTTGGGTAAATTACCGGTACCACGAGACTTTTTTAGCCTCGAACCCATATTTGGAATATCCTCCATTAGAAGATACGCGCATGGACGATCTCTATTAGACTAGGGAAATAATTCAACATGCATTAGCCTGACGATAACGGCATACTCGCAAAGAACTTTAACGATTTGTTTTTATCACTTTTACCAATAAACATTTATTGGTCGTATGTCGCTACTTCGTTATAGAGACATACTTGTTCCTAATTAGATCCCGGCCTTAATGTATCAAAATACGGAGTTTGCTTTCTATACTATACCTGAGCTCAGCTATAGCGTCTAGAAATATAGGCCGGGATCCAGCTAAATTTTTGCAAACAGTGAAAAGTTAGCAAAAATTTTGGCTTCTGATTGGTCAATCTCGTTACGATAACAGAGAAAAATCTACCTACATCACGGTCATAGTGTGGAAACCGGCTATTCCAGTAATGCTTTAAGAAGTGCTAAAAATTGAATCCCATAAATATTGAAAGACAAATGTCGATAGGAGCAACATTTTCTAGATCTTCTCTGAGCGAAACGTTTTCTTTTGAAATAGTTACGTTGGAATTACCATATGTCGCTGTAATCGACATTAGTCGTTCAGCCTCGTTCAACATTTATGGGATACAATTTTTTAGCACCTTTTTAATAGGCCGATTTTTAAACTATATATTCTAGAAACTATTGCTCCGTTATAGCGTCTAGATTATATGTTGTAGAAATCGACTATCCCAGCAATACTTAAAAAAGCGCGGAAGTATTGAATCCCTTAAATGTACAACGATGTCGAATTCCAAACAGTCATTTGCATCGACATCTGCAGGATATTTTTTAAAGTAGAAAGAGATATGTGTAATGCACTGCTATAGCGTCTAGAATACATAATGTGGAAATTTGCTATCCAAGAACCGTTAAAAAGTTTATCCCTTAAATGTGCACTGACGCTGAAATCCAGGGAGATGATCGCAGCGACATCTGCGATATATTTTCAAATTTCAAAGTGAACATCGTATTATTACAGCGGGTTTGATGCCAAGCACACAGGTCAGATGTATGTTAATAAAACGTAAAAAAAAATGTTACAGAGTCTAGATCAAATTGTCTTGGAGTTTTGGGAAATATCCTGCAGATATCGCTGCGATCGACTGATTGGATTTCCACACTATATATTCTAGACGCTGTAGCACCGCGGTAGCCTCTCTTTTTCGTTTGCCTCGAAATAGATATAGATGACGTCATTTGAAGCTGTTCCTAAAGTGTGGCCAGCTCATCACGTCACACGGAGTTGATTATCTGTACACGGCAATGGACACAAACAAATCGGCGTACCGCTTTGTACTAATCATCGTGTAAAGATGATCCAACTCCGTGTGACTTTTAAACGTCATGAACTGGCCTATTATGTCATTGGTCACGCTAACACCCCCCCCCCCCTTGCGTCCGCCATATATAGTGGCATCTTGCACTGGAGACTGCTAAATGGGCTGCTATCGATCAAAATCAAGAAAGAAAAGGGCAGAAGAAGGGGAAAGAACTCGTTTTTTTATGTAGATTTCACACGGGAAGATTGACATGTCTGCTCCTCTCCTTTCATAGCTTCATGATGGTGAAATAAACCAACGCCCCCTAGATATTTGAGAAAGTCTTGACACGCGTCACGAAAACATCACACAAAGCAGGCAAAGCAAAGGAACAAAATCATTCATTGGCTCGTGGATATGAACGAACCAATGAATGATTTTTCTTCTTTGTTTTGCCTGCTTTGTGTGATATTCTCCTGACGCGTGTCAAGGTTTTCTTATTTTGATCATTTTAGCTTTTTCGAAGTTTTATCCAGATTTCATCAAAAAGAAAATATTAAGATAAACTTCGAAAAAGATAAAATGATTATTTCAACGTCTAACCATTACTCTTGAATAATCCGTGAATCCATTGAAATTTTACTTAGAAGTGATAATGTTTGTAACGATGTCCTTTCCTATAATATTCCCGCAATTTGGTACAATATCCTAAATATTTCAAGACATCCTGATAATATAAACTGATCTTTTGATCCCTCTGCAGAGAAATGGACTGAATTCCGCTTGCACATGCGTACTATTTTTGTTTTTGTTTTTAAAATGTATTTCTATTCAGCCAGTCATCTTTGTTTCCTTTGAAAATGAACGCGTGTGTGTTGGAAAGGTCTCAGGGTTGCATTAAATAATATTTTTATATGTTTGAGTCACCTTTTAAGTAGTTATAAGTATGTTATATTGTTTATTAAATATCCTATAAAAACTTTTAAAAATATATTTATGCATATGTCATTGTGCACAGAAATATTGTTAAATGATTTTATGCATGTGAAGTCAATATATTGCGTCCTGTGCTATTTAATGTGTTGTAAAATATGGCTAACTTTTCTAATAAAGTACTTTTCCTTTTAAATATGTATTAATATTGTACTTTACCTTTCATAATTCACGGTGAACTATACAGATTTAAAAGGCATTTTTTCTTTAAAAATATTAAGACTTATGCTTTGAGGAAAAATAAGAAGATAAGGAACTGCCCGTATAAAACTCTGACATCTCGGCAATGTCACAGTGACGTCACACTTTGTTATGGTTGTTTTTAGAGCTCTTCTCTGACGTCACAGTAGGATATTTTGTAGGAAATGTGACATTTGTGACGAGTCTGCATAGTGTAGTTGACCCGATTTTACCCGAACCAGACGTAACTGTTTCGGGTCCCCTTTTTATACCGTAATTTAGTGGAACGCGACTCAGTTCTTAGTTTTCCAACCTGTTGGCCAATTTATCCAAAAATTTCTACAGTTTTAGCGGCAGTCGCCGATAGCGGAAGATTGGGCACAATGGACCACTTTTTAATTAAGTTAATTTTTCTTAGAAATATGTTAAAAATTCTGACATGAAACACAAAACAAATTAATGGACATCTGGATTGTTTTTTGCTGTATACCAGATTTGGATTAGAATCTCTCCTTAGGTCAGGTAGCCGGATTTTACCCGACCAGTGTCGGTTCGGCTGTATTTTTTTCTGTATCTGTTTTTCTGATAAAAGTTGGTTTCAGAATAGAATCTTACTTCGAGTTGGGTGATAATATTTTATTTTTACCCGACACGACTCTGGTCGGATTTTCTAATTTTTTCACTGAAGATAGGATTGATTTTATTTCTGCAAATGGCATTCGGTTCCATTTCGGATATGACCGACTTTTTAAAAGACAGTCTAGAGGGCAGGCCAAATGTCCTTGGCACATTTTGAAATTCAATAATAATAATTAAAAAAAATCACGTAGTCTGTGTACGAGAGTGCGGTTTGGATGAAAACACTTCTCGTGATCAAACATTTTGCGCAAAAGTAAAATTAAAAAATTGCCCATATAAAGCGATATACATTGGAAAGCTTAAAAGAGACTGAAGCAGTTACAGACTGTATTTGTAGAATAATTTAAAATATTTCAAAGCATGCAATCTTTGTAGATCGAATGGTATCCAATATTTCATTGTACACACTTTACACACATTGGGCAGTGTAAAAAATATGATCTAGAACCGAGTATAGAGTTTGATATTTTTTGCAGATATGAAAGTTTAGGGATTATAAATATATTGAGAAATTTTTAGAAATATTTTTTAATACCGGTAAAAACACTTTCAATCACGAGAAGCATAAGCATCCAAATCGTACCCTCGTATGATAATCACGTTATTACTTATTAAATTTCAAAACGTTTCAAGGATTTTTGGCCTATCTTGTACGTTCGAGAATTTCTTTTAAAAAATCGTGCATATCCGAACGTGACTCGAGTTCCACCTGCAAAACAAAATCAAGACTATCTTCAGTAGGAAATATTATAGTCGACCAGAAGCGTATCAGTTTCTGATAAAATATGGTTATCAAACTCGATGAAGAATTACATTACGAACCCAATCTACAGCAAAGAAATAATAGAAAAGTCCTTCCGGCCAGTGCCGGGAGGAAGAGGTAGCTTTCAAATTCCTTATTTTAAAAAAGCCAACTTATATTATTTAAACACACGAAGCTCAATTTAGTGGAAACCGAATATAGGAGATTCAATACTAATTTTTATCAATACTAAATCATTATGAATGAGAATTTCGCGAAATTAGTCAGCTTTATCCAAGCTGCTTTTATTTAAAGTAACTTATATTTGGCTGAGATGTTGATGTATACTATCCACATGCCTTCTTACATGGAAATAGGCGAATACGTGTGTTATCGCGTGACAAATACAAGATCGTTTCAAAATGTTAGCTATACTAGAAATTCAAAGCGCTATAATTCAACCATTTTTTAAGATATAAACAAAAGAACAAATTTTCAGAAACAAAATCTGCTCCGGAATCTTTGTATCAAGGTCAAACACATAAAAAAATCTTTTTCATTTTTCAATTTTTTAATACCTCATTTTAAATTTTAAATTTAATTTTTTTTTTAAATGGCAACCCTTTTGAAACAAGATGGCGAATGAAGCTGGCCAACGAAGTCGGTCGAAACATTGGTATGTACTATGTACAGACCAAGTAACATCCAAATTGGTTCATAAATACGCTTGTTATCGCGTGACAAAAATCAGGTCGTTTTAAAATGTCATCCACAATAGAAATTCAAAATGCTATAACTCAGACATTTTTTTAGATATAGACGAAACAAAAACTGTTCCGGAATCTTTGTATAAAGGTCAAACACATACGAAAAAAATATTTTTCATTTTCCAATTTTTTGGTATCTCATTTTAAATTTTAAATTTAATTTTTTTTAAATGGCAACCCTTTTGAAACAAGATGGCGAATGAAGCTGGCCAACGAACTCCGTCGAGATATTTGTATGTACTATGTACACACCAAGGTACATCCAAATCGGTTCATAAATACGCCTGTTATCACGTGACAAATATCAGGACGTTTCAAAATGTCAGCCACGTTAGAAATTCAAAATGAAATTTAAAAAGAAATTCAAAATTCAATTCTCAGCCATTTTTTAAGATATAGACGAAACAAAAACTGCTCCCGAATCCTTGTATCAAGGTCAAATACATAAAAAAAATCTTTTCAATTTTTAATTTTTTGGTACCACATTTCAAATTTAAAATTTTTCTTAAAAATTTAAATGGCTGCCATTTTTAAACAAGATGGCGGATGAAGCTGGCCAACGAACTCCGTCGAGACATTGGTATGTACTATGTACAAACGAAGTTACATCCAAATTGGTTCATAAATACGCCTTTTATCGCGTGACAAAATCCAGGACGTTTCAAAATGTCAGCCACACCAGAAATTCAAAATGCTATAACTCAGCCATTTTTTAAGATATAGACGAAACAAAAACTGCTCCGGAATCATTGTATAAAGGTCAAATACATAAGAAAAAAATATTTTTCCATTTTCAATTCTTTGGTACCACATTTCAAATTTAAAATTAAAAAAAAAAAATTTAAATGGCCGCCATTTTGAAACGAAATGGCGGATAAAGCTGGCGAACGAACTTGGTTGAGACATTAGTATGTACTATGTACATACCGAATTACATCCAAATCGGTTTATAAATTCGAGAGTTACAGTATGACAAAGGTCAGATATTTTTTGAAATCGCTTTCCTCCGAACGGCTGCAATAGGTAGCTTTTTGTAATGAAAGCTACCTAAAAGGAAAGAAAGATAGTCGATGTGACCTGGGTCGGGTTTTATTAAAATCTGGTTACCGGCCACGATGCAAGTTCGAAATTTGAAACCGACTTGCAAGAAACAAAAAAATACAGCCGACCAGAAGTTCGGGTAAAATCTGTTTACCACATAACAGATTTTAATCCAAATTAGTCGTCTAGAAGATAGAATAGCTGTCTTAATTTCTTTATAAGATTTCAAAAAGTTCACATTTTAGCCACAATGTGACGTTACTGACTGGCGGCATTTTGGTCATAGGTATGACGTGACCTCTGTGACTTTCAGTAATATCACAGCCGCCATGCTTACTATAACGCCAAATGTTCATATTTCTAAATTTCAGAAGAGAAAATTATTTCAAAAGTGGTACGTTGTGACCGGTCTTCATCCATAGGCGACTGTCAGAAAACCTCCAGAAGTTTTCTGAGAAATTGGATTAGGGTTGAATATCTAAGACACTTTTCAACTTTTTTCTTAATTTTTCTATAAAAAAAATCACGAAGGAAATGTGACCGAGGATAAATTAGGAATAATTGCCGTTTTGAATAATTTGCCCTTTACGGGCGAAAATGAAATAATCAGCTTCAAAGGTCGAGGGCTTTTAATCTACCTGATTTCATTATTTCCAAAATTTATTTAAATGTAGTGCGATTCCATGGATAGTGTCACACACGTAACGCAGGCTTTAATTTTCATTTATTCAATTGTTTATTAAATTTTAATATTAATTCTGATTTTAAGTGGTATGGTAAATAAGTTATTACCATATTTTTAAATTTAAATGTGTGGCAATAAAACTCACAGAAGTATATCATTTAATTTCATTACTCAAAATGTGCTTTTTTTCTACTTCAGAAAAAGCACATTTTGAGTATGAAATTAAATGATATCTTTCTGTGAGTTTTATTTCCACACATTTAAACTAAAAAATATGGTAATAACTTATTTACCATAACACCTAAAATCACAATTAAAATTTAATAAATAATTGAATAAATGAAACTTAAAGTCTGCGTTACGTGTGTGACTCTCCGCACGGAATCGCCCTGTAGAATATTTTATAAAATTTTCGAAAAATTGAGCAAAGTAACTACAGATAATCTAAAATTATCTCTCTAAACATCTTATTTAATAGTGTCTCACTAACGTAATATGCTGCTAGAATTCAAAAGATAGTTAGGAAATATAAAAAGACGACTATAAAATTTTGTAAATTTAGGTCACGATTATTGAACGATATTAATAACATGCATTTATTTTATGTTTAACGAAACAAAGCAATATAGAAAGTTAAGTAATATTGCAGCGCAAAATTTGTTGAATTGCAAAAACGAAGAAACTTTTTAAACAAATATATCTGTCAAGCGAAGTAAAATATTGTAAAAAAAAAAAAATAAATAAAAATAAATCGTTTTAATAGAGACGCAGTTTCACTCGTAAAAATGAAAGTGTACGCTAATTCAGAACGAGATTTTAGATAATGATGATTCAATCTTCCTTATCTTTCATAAATTTTAATCAATAAACAAGTCATTAAATATTTTGCATTTACATCAAAAAATTGTCTTATACATAAAATCGTTTAGAAAGTTCATTAAAAACCACTTTTCTATTTTGCATATCCCATCTAATAATTCTGTTGAATTATATGAATGAAAGTATGTAACAGGCGAAAATTATTTCTAGCATTGTTAACATTATTATCTAGCTCATAAATATGTTTTCTTGTAGTTTCACACATAAATTAATCGTAAATGTTTCCATTTAATAGCTAAAAATAAAGTTAAAGAAATTGCATGAAGTGAAATTAAGTACAATGAGCTCCCCGTTTGTTCCGACTTTCAATGGTCGGCCGCAGTAAACGACGTGAACCTTCAAAGCACAAAAATTAAATAGGTTTTCAACTTTTACGCTTAAAGAAAACTTTCTTTAATTTAGTACTTTTAGTATAAGAAAGCAAGTTAATCAGAATATTTTAACACGAAATAATTATTGAAGACTCGCAAAATATGCAAAGAAATTGTACTTGAATAATTTATATTTATTTAATCTCTCACTTTTTATTGTTGAAAAAAATTATGTTTTTACCACATCTTTTTTCAATTTTGTTGCATCTTGATGTGTAATTACGCTTTTAATGCTTATTTTTTAAAACCAAACAAGTTACTAAAAGGCTATTTCATTCAAAATTTCAACGAGAAATTAAGGCATACTTAATGTTAACTTCTTTTCATAAGTGATATCACTGCGTGAGATTTTATGGATGATACTTCACAAATCTTACAACAACTTTTACAGATATTTGCATTTTAGAAACATTTTAAAACTAATATTAAAACTGCCAAATATTTAAGTTCAACTACACTTTTATAATTGTTAGAAGCGATAAAATTTGTGTGTTTAAAAAAATTCATCTCTACTAATAAAATAAATATAATTTTTCCCATGTTTGTGTGTGTGTCTGTTGACGATAGCTAGGGAAATTTATTTCACGTAGAGGTAGGCAATTTTATAGAAAGGCAGACGAAAACAGCTCCGAATGCAACAGAGACTCAGATTTTTCATTTTCTGATAATTAGTCGAGATATTAACGCCCAAATTAATAATACAGTAAATTCTGTCTAAGCAGACTCCGTGCAAGCCCGAAATCTGTCTAACGCGGAAACGGAAAGTTTTATACGTTCCCACCGAGCCCAAAATTTTGCATAAGGCGAGAAAAAAGATATTTTAAAAATGAAATGTCTTTAATTTATGAAACTTTAAAACTGATATATATATACGTTAAATACTCACGAACATTTTAATTAAATTTCGTAATAGATTAATAAAGTTAATTTAAGAACCTCATTTAACTTTATGGCATATAATAATTCTTAACCATAAAAATCAGTAACACAGTGTGATTTACAATGTGTTACTGAAGAATTCTTGGTAAACCGAAAGAAAAAATAGCATTGATAAAAGGTTATTTGCCGATTCTCTAAACTGCTATTTTAAAGATAAGGTATATAATTGTATTTGCTGAAGTGAATGTTTTTCACTAAATTCCAGAACTGAAGCAATTTCATATCGATATTAATTATTTCAATTTTCAAATAATGTTTTTCAAGATTATTAAAGACAATAAATTTAATAAAAAGTTTAATTTCATTAAAAATTTAATTTTAAAGAAGGATATTAAAAGTTAAGAACGTAAAAAAATATACAATTCATGAATTTTTTAAATTTTATTATTTTTTTTTTAATTTTTGCGTGGGGGGGGGGGGGGGTATTTTGCATAAGGCGGAATATTGTCTATAGCGGAATATTTCTTCGTTCCCGATAAATTCCGTGTTAGACTGAGTTTACTGTATTTGAACAACATTATTATTTGCCATATATTATAGTACTTAAATGATCTTAAGTTAAACGAGAAATTAAAAAAAGGCACTGTTTAGTTTTAAAATTACAGCCCGACTAGAATTAGTTGATTCTAAAGGAAAATACCGTGCTGAAAATAGGATTTTATAACTGCGCTCAAATAAGGACGCTTAGTGCTAATAAGTTAATTAAAAACCTCCATCGAACGCTAATGAACGAATTTTCTTTGTTCCGGCGATCACTTCTACGCTTGTTCGGGAAATCAGGTTTTTCAAGTACAAGCATAGTAAAAGTTCCGCTTTTCAGCACTTTAAAATCGCATTTCCTGGTCCTCTGTTAAGTTACCAACGAAATAAATTTCACGGTACCGTTTGTTTTAAAAATATTAATACTCAAAAAAATAGACAACTTTCTGGAAGTAGTTTTCATATTATCAGTTTTTTTCTTCAGTTTGAAATTGTCATTTGTGTAGTCCGGATGGAAATAATAATAAAATGACATTTATATCAAATTCTTTTACACTCTCAACGATATTTTTCTTTTTGAAAATGTGAATAATTACTACTAGCTGTTACCCGTGACTGCGTTCACGTAACATTTAACCCTCCGACTGTCTTGGAAAAGGGCAAAATAATAATTTTTTTTTTTTTCCTCATTTTGTTTTAAATGCTAAAAAAAAAAAAAAAAATGATTTTTTGAACATTTTATAAAAAAACTTAACGAATATGAATGTAATCCTTGGAAATATTAATCATCGGTCAATGTATTAAAAATACATTAAATCAATAGAATTATATAACTTTAACTATTGCTTGTATTGCAGTGAAAACTGGAGGTTAGTGAACGTATTAACATGGGCTTGTCAGTGAGGGGGTTAAAGACGAAATTCATCAATTAAGCAAAAATTTCGATAATTAAAAGTATATATAATTAACCTTTTATCACATTTTACAGTAGAAACACTTCTGATGATCCCCATTTGCCTATTTTTGTTTATATATATATAGGATCATTTAAATTTCTTTCGTGAGCATGAAATTTCATAAACCTTTTCTAAGATTAAATAAAGAATAAAATTACACCTCTGTTATTCTATTTTATTATTTATATTTATTCTATTTTATATTTATTCCGTTCAAGGATATCGATTTAATTTATGTTTTCGAGACAAAGAATATTATTTTAAGAAATATATTAGTAAATATTTTTAAAGGAAAGTGGTTATTAACAGGTCACTTCAGACGTGACTTTGATAAGATTAGAATAATCGAAAAATCAACATGTAACATTATGTTTATATTCTAAAAAGTCACATCTTGGAACAAAAAAAAAGATAAATGGTATTAAAAAATAATAATCAAACGTGGTGAAGCATCGAAGTTCAAAAATAAATAATACGAGTACGAGAAATATCTTTAACTTTCAAATATTTACTACATTTTAATTTCACGGTACCACACTTTTATCAGCTGTAGATCTAACAATAATATCAAAATGTTGATCACGCTCCGAAGACCCTTGAGCATAAATACTCATTATTTTAGCAATAGAGTTGCTTATTGCTTGATTGAATAAATCTATTTATGGAAAAGCACTCCAATTATGAATAAACATTTTCATATCTATTGTGCTGTAATTTTGGCTTACGAAAGCTTTGAAATTTGCAGGAATATTCTCCAATGGGGGACAGAGATTGTGTTTCAGAGAAATTTTAAACTATAGATTTCCATATTTTAAAATCGAAAGAAAATTTCCCTTCTACCTTTGCGCTTTTCAATAATCATTGTGCCTTTAAAAATTAGAGGGATATGAGGTGAAAGGCGAATTTATTGCTTAATAAGTGGTTTTAGCACTTGTTTACACGTAAATGATGTCACGTGTAAAGCCTAATCTCAAATTAAAATTACTTGCTAAATTTTAAGTAGACTTTCATGTGCTATTTATTAAATTTTATTGAAACCAGTGTTCCTGGAGATTGTACGGCAGCTAATGATTGAAAAGCAGCTAATGATTTAAAATATGACGACGCTTTCACTAGGTTAGTTTTTTTACGGAATGATACTTGTCGAAAAAATATATATATTCTTTCACTTGAAGAATCATTTAAAACTATGCATTTTAATTTATATGAAACATGAAATCGATTAATGAAATCCAATATTATTGTACATTTAGAAAAACATTGAAACATTATTTTTATTAAATACACTAAATTTCAAGTAAGAAAATGTATTTAAAATGCAAGCTAAAATTTCATTTTGAAATAATGCGACTTTTGATGCAAAATTTTATTTCTGAAAAGTATATTGTTATTAGTCTCCGGTACGGTATGCTATTTATTTCTTCTAGCTTATTTTGTGTCGTCTATAAAAAATAACGTTACCTTACAGAAGCCAGCCGTAAAAAAAGGCAGTACGATTAAATACTCTATAGCAATTTTTCATTCAACTTCTAAGCATCGTACATTTTCAATTTTTATATCGTCGTATTGAACATAAAAGTTCTTTTAAATGCAATTTGTTTGAAAACTGCATCTCCATTTATTTTTGTAGTTTTTGGAGCCATTTGCTTAATATTGGCAACGGAATTACTCCATTTCTGTAGAAAGTAAAGGAAAAATAGTTGTAAAATATTAATTATATGTATTTTTGTTGCCATTTTTCATAACAACCGAAACAAAATGTACTTAAAATACGTGCTATTTTGAAAAATATAAACGAATGATTTCTATTAAAACATGGAGCTATTATAAACTATATTTAATTCTAAGTATCTATATTAATGTTACAAACAAATGAAGGCCTATGAATCATTAGAGAGCCTTTTTTTGTCGATTTTCTTTAATGACGGCATCTTTTTGCTGCATTTGTGTATTATTTCGCGATAGTGGCGTCCTATGCATACTTTACTGTAGATGTGCAAGAGTGGATCCTAAATGTGGAATTCTTAAGCGGACGACATCGCTTTGACGAAATTAAAATAAATATGTTTTCGTATTAAAATGGATGCTTTCTATGAAAAAATATTACATCATTTTTACCCGATAAAAGCTTTTACTAAAACCGCCTTTGTGATATGTTTATCTGCCATCTTTTAAAATTAATTAATTAAAATAGTATATGATTTTTTTTTATTTCATTCGTATGAATAGTGGGCAATAACTATCCACTTAAATGTACAGAATTTATATTTACATCCTTGGTTGTAAATGCCAATATGTTGACAGACGATTTTCGCTTCCGTGGGAAAATTCATACATGAAGCTTCGATGTGTGTAAATATGTTTTCAGTTTTGGAAAATTGACTTCAATTATGTTTTTGTACCATTTATACTAGTTGAAAATCAATTCATTTTAATTTTAATGAGGAAATAGAGTTTAAAAATATATTAATCTGTTTTAATTCTCCTTTTTTCCACCAAAAATATCTTCTCCTGATAATCATAACGTGAATTTTGAAAGAAAACTCATTTGTATGTAACTTATATTCAAACTTTTTAATCAGTATGGACAGTATTACTGTGACGTCACAATTGGTAAAATGTCGGTTTTTATAGCCTCGAACTGAAAGCGAAAATAGGATCCATTAGTAAAAAATATTTGTTATTAGTTTTAATATGACGTCATTATTTACCTATTTTCATTAGTTACTGATATTCATGCCCATTGTATTTTTAACGAATACTTGGAAATACCCATTTTATTTCAAATATGACGTCATATTTTTCCAAGCGAATAACTTTATTAATAATATAATTTGTTTTCATTCTTTTTCCTTCTAATTATGGCTCCATTTTTGGCAGAAAACTCCTTATTAACGTAATCGATATTCATCCTTCGTGTATAATAAAAAATACCTCAATTTTAGTTTCAAATATGACGTCATATTTATATTCTTTTGAATTATTTTTATTTTAATTTTTAATTAACTGTAGAGGCGAAATTATTACTCCAGATTTAGATTTTCTTGTCAACAAGAAAGATGGTTAAATTTATCGGGAAAATGTCAATTGATTCTGTATGAAAAAGAATGAAATTTCGAATATTAAGAAAATTATTTAAATAAATTAAAATATAGTCTATGTTCATTTCCGTTTTATAATACACCTACAGAGGCTGTTCACACATTTTTAGACGATGTATATTGTATTCACAAAGCTAAATTACATAAAATTCTTGTGTTTGAAATGTTCTATTTGACGGCTCTTATTCTGGACTATCTTCCGACACCGCAATTTCCAGCATAATAATGCTTTTTGAAGTGCCAGAAGAGGTATTCTATCCCATTCCTCCTAAACAGCTTTCCAGTGTCCTGTAAGGGTTGTGGGACGATGTTTGGATAATGCAGATTTTAAAAAACCGAAAGCACAAAAATCCATCGGCAGATTTAGTAGGGATATCAGTGAAGGGTATGGCCTTGATACCGGTTTTTTTTCATTTATTTTAGGAAATTTACAGTGGATTTTGATGTGTGACTGCTAGCTTTGTCGTGATGGAGTTTCACAGATTGATGGCACTGCGGGTAAAGCGATGGTATTTCATTCAAAAAAATTGGCGATAAAATATAGTATTTGGAGTTAATCTTGACATTTTTTTCCACTCCCTTTATTTTTAACTTGCCATATCATTTCCCGTTTTCAGAAACTTGCGCCACGGTATTTCATTCTCTTTTTTTTCTGTTCGTGAATACAGGAAATTGTGTGTGAAAATATCAAAATTTAATATCTTTATACATTTAATACGTTTTTTAGAATGCCCACTAACAATACCAAAAATCATATTTATATGAAAAATAGCAATGCATTCAAATAAAATTTTGAAATTTATTGAAGGCTGTACTTTCGTATTGGACTCGCGCCAAGAGTTAACAACCAAAAAAATCTTCAAAAATCACTATTTACAATCAGCCTTTTTTAATTGCTTTGCTTCAGCCTTTTTTTAAAAGTTCGATTACATGTCTTAAGTTTGTGTTTTATTTATATTTTATTGTTTTCTTTATTGATTGATGAATGTTTTAATTTCGTTATGGAATATAAGCTGGAAAGACATGCTGAGCTAATAAACAAAATAAAATCATAAGACGAAACGCAATTTTTCACATTGATTCAATATAAAATATATAATGTGAACTTTAAAAAGTCTACAGTTTTACTTAAAAGGCGACTAAAGTAATGAAAAATATGTTACAAGTTTAAAATATACATTTTACTTAAAACTTCTTAGTACTTTCAAGCTTTCCACGCTCATCATCAGAGAATATTTTAATAACTAATTTTTGTTTATTTATACAAATACGTTACTTTGTTTTGAAAATGAGAGAGAAATAATTACTAGAGTTGAAAGTAGATTATAATAATAATGCAATTAATAATAATACATATTCCATCTAATTAAATTCAATCCAAGAAACTGCTACTTCTACTTTCAACTCTAGTAATTATTGGCTCTTTCATTTTCAAAACAAAGTAACGTATTTGCCTAAATAAACAACAATTATTTATTAAAATGTTCTCTGATGATGAACTTGGAAAGCTTGAAAGTACTAAGAAGTTTTAAATAAAATGTATATTTTAAACTTGTAACATATTTTTCATCACTTTAGTGGCTTTTTAAGTAAAACTGTAGACTTTTAAAAGTTCACATTATATATTTTATAAATGCTGAGCTATTTATATTATTTTAAGGGCAAACGGATTTATCTTTCGTAATCGTCTGCGCGCGATATAGATAGACATAAAAATAATAACGTTCGAAAATTATTTTAAAAACAATAAAAAACGAGTAAATAGCAATACGGTTTTCAGACAAATTAAGATACAGTTTTCAAACAAATTGCATTTTAAAGTACATTTCGTTTATTATTCGACGATACAAAAATTGAAAATGTGCGATATACAGAAGTTTTAAAAAAATGCAGCAAAAGTTAAATTTAATCGTTTGCTGTTGCCAACATCAAAATGACGACAGCGTTACGCACGAACACAATTATCCTTTAAAATACAGATTGATACAAAATACCCTATACTTTTATTAAAATTCACAAATTAACGTCACAAATCATTAAAGGTACACTTAAAGAACGATTTATTTCAGATGCACACAATTAATACAATAAACCCAACACGAGTAAAAAATTAGCCGAGGTCAGGAATGGAATCTGGGACTAAGTACCGTGCTATTGCTCTAACCACTAAGCTAGCCTGGCCGGTATTATAGTTGGAAATTTCTCCCTTTTAAACCGTTTTGGAGAACGTCACTGGCCAGCAGTCAGACAGCACTGGATGATGGGACAGCGAGAGTAAATTAATCTTCTATCGATACACAATATATAGAGGAGAAGGTCCAAATACCGGCTACTAGGTGTTCTGAGAATTGAACACAGCGCAGCCTAGTGGCGATAGGCAGAATTTGTAACTTTAATTAAGAGAAGAAAGTTACGAGATGTACCTCGCTGAAGTCTGTCGCATTTACAAACAGCTAATGCAAAAGTGTCGAAACGGCGTAATCTGGAACATAAAAAGATTGAGATATGTGTTTCTCATTTTTTTAAAATATACTAATCGTATACTGGCTTGAATTGATGATTAAGTTATTTTCTAGACATATTTAGCTCTCAGTTGCCGCGCGCACGTTATTGGTATTTTATTATATGAATGAGCAATACCGTTTTTAACTTAAACATAGTAATGGTCCGAATACCGGTTACCTAGAGTGGTCTAAATACCGGCTATCCAGTAATTGGGCTTCTCTCGGTTGCTCTGCTTGAAGGGAGGAAAAGGGTTAATTTAAATAGTTCCATAGTTAATAAATTAATTTAAACGGTTCAAAAATAGTTCCAGTCCGATTTCGCAATTTGAAAAAAAGCTCCGTGGCCGTGATTCTCCAGGAGGGATACTGGTTACCGTATCCACAAAAAAGCACTGTTGGACACTCCAATATTGCCTGGAATAAATGTGAAGACAAAGAAGGAAAATTATGGAAGAAAACATGTGAAAAAGGGCAGAAATTGGATTTTTAAAAAGTGAAAAAGTAAGATATCAACAGAGAAAGATGATGCAATTTGTGTCTTCTGCATGGGTGCTTCCTCTGCGGGCAAGAGTGGAGGAGGGGATTCTGGGTTCAATGTTAAGAATGCGATATGTGGGCCTATAGAGACTGCACCGACGGATATTATGTTTGTGATTTTTTCAGATAAAATAATTCTCATTTTGATCAGTAAGCTTTTTTTCTTCTTCTTTTTACACGTTAAAAAAAATAGAAACATAATGGAAAGAAGACAGAGATAGTCGTTAAGAATTTTATAAATTTGGCAAAAATGCTTGTTTATTAATAATTAAATATTTTTTCTGCGCATAAGAAACGTTATTAATTAATAAAATTGATTTAAATAATATTCTAATTGCGCAATCATTAGTTTTATTTGTGTGATCTTTTGGAAAAAAAAAAACTTAAGTAGCCGGTATTTAGACCTCATTTTCAAAAATCAAAATTTGAAGACTTTCTGAATTTTGACTTTTATAAAGAGAAAATGCTTTTTAAACTGATTTTTTTTCGTTAAACAGGTGTAAAATATGTCAAGGTACCCTGCTGTCACTTTTAATTTTACTAATTTTGAAAATTGTATGATCTAGTTTGAAAACAAAAGTGGTAGTCGGTATTTGGACATTCTCCTCTATTAAAGCACATAAATTAATACCTGAAATCATTAAAGGTACATAAAGTTGTTTAAAAAGTGAGATAATGGCCACGATAGGATATCGGCCAGGATAGCTTAGTGGTTAGAGCAACAGCGCGGTGCGCTGTAGTCCCGGGTTCGATTCCTGACACCGGATATTTTTTTACTCATGTTCGGTTTATTATATTAATTGAGTGTATCTGAAATAAATCGTCCTTTAAATGTACCCTACAATTATACTCATCATTCGTAGATTAAAAAAACGAAACAAAAAATATAACAAACACTTTAAAATATGCTTATTTTTCAAGAAACTCCCATTCCCCTTTAAATTAATAAAAGTTAAGCATACGAATTTAAAAAATAAATGAGCGGGGTTGTGTAAAATGCCTTTTAAAGAATAGTACATAAGCATCTAATTGTTACAACACAGCAAACTTTAAAAATTTTGATTACATTTGACATTTAAAATGTTACAAGACCAATGAAATGCAACCTGCGCTTTTATAACTTTTGGAAGCAACCGCATTCTGGTGTTAATAACATTTTCCAATAAAGACTTACAAAGTTAGGAGAGCAAATGGCGCACTCCTTTTGAAATTTCATATAAATCACATGTAATGGGAAATTAAGTTGCGCTTAGATAATGAACTTCCAACAAAAAGTACTACTGAATTAATTCCAATATGGCAAACAGCTGCGTTGCTGTCAGGTGCAAAAAGTATTTGGAATCTGTCCATAACAGCTGTTTCAGATGGTAGGAGAAGTAATGTTTTTCTCTAAACTTTTGCGTCACAATTCGCATCATGCTTTTAAAAGGGATTAAGAATTCATCTTAATACACACTTGCTATTAAAAATAATTTTAAAAATTTAGATTTAGTTACTGAATGTGAATTATAAAAGTTTAATTTTTAAAAGTATAAATTTTTAACTGCACCAAGTATAAGAAATCTATAAATAAAATAAATATTTGGGTTTTCGTCTCGCATGTAGTTGGGTGGATGTTGATTTTACACACAGATGATATGAGTCCCAGTACTCACGAAAAGTGAACGCCTGGCTATTTTCACAGTGCTTAATTTCTATATATCTATGTGTATTCTAACGTTGATTTTTGGCGATTTTAGATATATAAGAAATCCAATTAATTTTTAAATATAACCGAAACGAAAACCTGATAATAATTGATCACCTCGTTTATCTTACACTTTTTTGGTGACACAATGAGGGGGGAGGGAGGCAAGTGACAGCGGTAATATAAAAATACGCAAAATTAGTAGTTTCATTAATACTAAGGAATGTTTTTTTTTAATTTTGTGCGCAATATGCACAAATTCACTTATATTATTTTTTATGTCACTTAGACTACTTAATGCATATAGCTCTTTAGAGATTATTAAGGTTATTGCCGCACATAGACTGAGGGTCTTTATCAATTGAACTAAAAGCTACTTGAGATAACAAAAGAGTATCTGAAACTTGCTTAATAAAAATAAAATTGAAAAATCAGTAATATATCATCAATTTGAGGTCTAAGCCCGAGTATCTCTCGGGTTGCTCATTCGTGGTCTTTTCAGATATTATCCACAAACCTTTTATTTTGAAAAATAAATAAATAAATGAAGTACAGTGCATCTCATAAATATCAAGACACAAATGACTTTGAAATTACATTTTATTAATCCAGTAATAAGAAATTAAATTTTATACCTCATATTAAGAACAATTAGATGATATCCAAAAAAAGCAATTAATCTGGTATGGTCATGTCAAAAGAATGAATGAGGAAAGACTACCCAAAATAACATTCAATTATGAAACAAACAAAGAAAGGAAACGGGAAGACCACGAAAGAACTGGATGGATGATATTTCAAAGGCAATGAGGGATAGAGGTCTGGAAGAGGAATGGACCCTTGACCGGAAGAAATGGAAAAAGACTCTTGTAGATTCTTCGGATGGCGGCATCTGACGCCATAAACCGAGTTTATATATATTAAGAACAATGAAATGAATTTTTTTATAGGGGCTTTAATTTAAATAAAATAATTTAAATAAATATTAAAAATATTAAAAATTTAATTTGAATAAAATATTAATAAAAATATAAAAAAATGCACTGTCTCATAAATATAAAGACAAATTGGAAACACATTTTAAATGTACATATGCACATAATATTCATATGCACATTTTTTTAATGCGCACGCGCAGAAATATACTTTAAAGTTACCCAAGCGAGCAAAGTTGTTTGACTTGTTTCAATTGCAAAGGTGCCGCGGAACATTGAAATTTCTAAAGATGAGATTTGCAAAATATGATTCAAAGTTAATAACTCAACAGTTTCTCAAATATGTAAAAAAAATGGGAGAAGCAGAGCTGCACTTTATAAAATTTTATCATAAACTTACAATTTATATTCGAGAAAACGATCTGGCAGACCTAGAAAAACTAGTGAAAGACTAAATCGCAAGATCGTGCGACTTGTATCGTCGCAAAAAATGTCACTTCGGTAAGTTTCTCAACGAGTTTATGGTATGGTTTCAATGGACACAGTAAACCGTCGTATAAAAGAAAGCATAAATATTGTCTGCCGGGATATGTGCAGATTTCCTTTATTGAAAAAAGAACACAAAGAACGGATGCTACTCTGGGCTAAAGATATGCATCTGAAGTACGAATGGATGCAAGACATTTTTTTTCATATGAAAATACATCTAACTTGGATGGCCCAGATGGTTGGAATTCCTACTCTTACGATTTAAGACCTACCTCGAACCCTCTTTAGTAAGCGGGTAGTGGGAGGTTCTGTTACGATTTGGGGTGCCTTCTCTTTTAATGAAACTGCGGATATTGCTTTTCTGGAAGGTAAACAGACATCTAAAGAATATATAGAACTGCTTGATAGTCACTTGTTGCCAATCGCCGAAATTCTTAATGGTCGGAATTATTTGTACCAACAGGATAACGCATCGATTTACACATCAAGATTCGCAAAAAAAATGGTCTGCTGATAACAATGTTCATGTCACGGTGCGGCCTTCACGCAGCCCTGATTTAAATCCAGTTGATAATCTTTGTGGCATTCTCGTTCACAGTCTATATACATCTGGAAGACAATTTCCAAAAGTCCTTGAGTTGAGAAAAGAAATCGAACTAAGTTAGTTTGATATAAAGCCAAAATACTTACATTAATAAACAGCATGCCAGCTAGAATATTTGCTGTCATTGATAAGAATATCCTTTTATTGGACGATAATTCAAAAGTATGTAAAATATATATATGAGACAGCAAATTTGTTCACATTTATCAATTTTCAAGTTGAAATTACGTAATTCTAATTTAATTTACTGTAAAATGTTCTTTTAGTACATGCTTTTTGCTATATGCATAAACATAATTTTGAATACTGAATTATTAAAATATTATTTCGCAAATATCACTGTCTTTATATTTATGAGACGCACTTTAAATATATGAAAATATCATAGAATCACATCTTAACTCGAATTTATTATGAACCTTGTGGTGTTGCTCATTGTGCAAATCCTTGTTTTGAAATGTACCACGCAAAAGCAAATTTTGCTGAATAATGTGTATATATAAAAGCTATTTTCAAATATTTGTACAACGTTTGATACGTTTTTATTAAAGTCTATGTAAAATGTTATAATAAAAATGTTTTCTTAAGCAGTACTTTTTTTTTTAACCTAAAACTTTAATTTTTCAATACTTTCTCAGTAAATATTAATTTTTAGTACATTTAAATAGTTCCTTCATTATGAATAAGAGCACTTTGAAGTTTATAATTTAAAAAAATATTAAAATACATATCTTCCAAGTATTTTTTTTTTAAATCATGTATCAAATGTACCATATACCCACAGTCCAGAAGGAGATATGCGGTCGAAATAGCCTAGACCTCGAAGTGTTAAACAATTCCTTTTAAATATGGAATTTAAAAAAAACTTTTAATGATGTTATATGAAATTCTCGATATAAATCTCCAAAATGAGAATGGTTGTTTTTCTATGCTCAGCAGACTATTTCTATGTAACTAAAAAATAATAAATATGTCATTGATGAGATATATCGTTTAATTTTAGATAACCCATAATTGCTGAGGAAGAGATATCTAGTTTCCTGTCTAAAAATTTCTACAATGTGAACACAAAATATCTCGTTCACGGTATACAAGGTGTTAAAATATAATGAAGTGTTTTAGGTTTAAGTATCTAATATATCTCATGCTTTCAAAAATTGTCAAGAAATCCATAAAGTCTTATTTGACATATAACTTGGTAACTTTTCACAAATAAACTTTGTATGACTTTGTTGCGAGATACATAGGATACATGGCCCTTCGTTATATCGCATTTGCTGGAATACAGTCAAAAGCGATAAAACTGACATTGTTAAAATAATTAAGAAAAATAACATACAAAAAAATGCTTTGTGTTATTCTCTAAAAATATTTAACATATTGAGGTATAAGTCCAAGTGTCACTCGGGGTACCGTTTTCGGTGAAGCGAACTAAGACCGAGAGTCTCTCGGGGTCAACTTTTAAATTTCTGGCTATAAAAGTACCTACTATATGTTCGCTGTCTTTTCAGATATTATATAGTGTGTCCACTCTCAATGGTGTCCAACGGCTAATTCCTAAGCCGTTAGTCATAGACATATAGTTCCAATTACATAATTTTTTTTAAATCAGGTAAAACAATATTTTAAAAGCGATTTGGGTCAAAAACATTTCTTACAAAATTACGAAATTTAATTTTTTTACGGTTCCCCGGTCCTAAAAATTTTATTTAGAAAAATTTTTCTATTACACTGACAAGTAAGACAGAAAAAGTCCCATTCCTACAACACTAAAATTGAGCGAGTTATGAAACTTTAAAAATGCATGACTTATGCCACTTTTCTGCCCTGAAAACAAATGAGTTCGGCTTGGCTTTGAGGGATCACATACCAAGTGCGTAAAGTATTCGAAGATCTTATTTCATGTGTATTTTGGCTTTAAAAAAAATCGTAAAAGTATTACGATTAAGTTATCTTATTTTAGCCAATCTGAAACTTAATAAATGTTATGTTTTATTTTGTCAGGATTTGAGACTGTTTCTTTTATGATTTCTTTTAAGAAAAATTATGTTACAAGTTTTCATGTTACTTCAACGATCGTATGTATGTTTTTCGAGTTCAAAATTTGTACTCGAACTTTAACTCACTTTCAAATATCCAATTGAGATTACATTTTACATACTGGTGCAAATTCGATAACAATCTAATATTATTATGGTTTTCGGTGGTTACCATTTATACTTATTTTACATGATAACACAAAAAATTTCGGATAGATTACTGCCAAGAAGTTCAGGAAAAAGTTTTAGATTAGATAATACAAGGCTGCGACTTTTGGGGTTTTTTTAAACTTATGTTTTTTTTAGCACTGAATCCAAAAATTACCTTAGTTTTTTACCATCAAGTCAGGATACTTCGCAAATCATAAATTGTGAAAGTTAAAGAATAACAAAAATCGGATACTATAAAGTAGAGGAGATGGCTGTGTTTTTTAACTTTTGATAATTGATTTTTACGTACTTTTTTAGCACTGAATCTGAAAATGACCTTCATTTTTAACCATCACGTTAGAATTTTTTTGCAAATCGTTGAAATATAGCGAAAATCTCATTACTATAAAACATATGTAAAACTTTTTTTATTTTATTCAATAATTTATACGATATTTTTCCTTATCCTGGGATTCTTACAGCTAAGCAGCTGGGTGGTCCGATGAAGTCTGGGAGGAGGTTCAATTTTAACTTTGCAGTTTGCTAAAAATCCTGATGTGATGGTTAAAAATGAAAATCATTTTCGGATTCAGCGGTAAAATATACATAAAAATCAATCACTAAAAGTTAAAAACAGAACAATGACATCTATTTTATTGTACCAAATTTTCGCAATTTTTCTTTTTTTAACTTTAAAATTTACGTGAAAATCTTTATATGAAGGTAAAAAATGAAAGTCAATTTCGGATTCAGCGGTACTGAATACATAAGAATCAATTATCAAAAACTAAAAAACATGACATAACCCAACTTTTGCAGGCTAGTGTAATCTAATAATATTTTAAAATACGTATCATTTTGTAAAGAATTGAAGCTGTTAATTTAGCAATATTTAATCCAACAAAAATTCTGTTTTTTATTTGTTCTTAAATGTTTATTACAAATTGTATATTTTGCATTAATATGTCAGAAATATTAAAGATTTCAAATTTATACTGCAATGTTAATTTTACTCTCAATCAATTTTTTAATATATCTGACGAAATTATATTTCGACTAAATTTGCAAATGACCCAAAATTCGCAACAAAAAATATGCTACAACTTTAAACTGCTATTATTCGGTCAATTTTAATCGTAGAATAACGGGACTTTTTTTGTAATACTTGTCAGTGTAAAAGGAAAATTTTACTAAATGTAACTTATAGAACCGGGAGACAGTATACAAATTTTAATTTCGTAATTTTTTAAGAAATATTTTTATTGACCCAAATCGCTTTTAAAATATTTCTCTAAATCATTTAAAACTTTTTTGTAATTGGAACTATATGTCTATGACTAACGGTTTAAGAATTAGCCATTGGACACCGTTGAGAGTGGACACCCTGTATACGAACCTATTATTTCGGAAAAATATGTGGAAGCACTAAGTAGCAGTAAGTATATGATATTATCTAGAAACAGCGCTTAATTCGAACTGAGTGAACCTTGTGGTGTTGCTCTTTGTGCTTTGAAATGTACCACACAAAAGCAAATTTTACTAAATGTTTAACCCCTTGCCTGTGGAATACATTTGAGAAAAACGTGCCAAAAATGAAAAAAAAAATGTTCCGTTTAATTTTTTTCTAAACTGCAAAATTACAAAAATCCGACAAATGGCTCGAAACGGCCGAAGTTTTCGCGGGAAAGTATCGCCATCTATTTGGAAAATGGTAAATTACATATTATGCATCGGACGAACTGAGTTCGGACTTCACGGAATTGAAACACCGATTTTTCTCTTGCCTGAACTCCGATCGGGCTTTTCACAATTAGCGTATTTGCGTTACTCGAACTGAGTTCGGGCGTCACAGGCAAGGTATTAAATACAAATAAAACCTATTTTCAGATATTTGTACAATATTTGGGGAAGTTTTTATTCAAGTCTATGGAAAATTTTTATTTAAAAAATGTTTTCTTATGCGGAACTTTTTGTAAAAATGCAAAACATGCTTTTTTCCATAATTTCTCATTAAATATTAATTTTTAGTAGATTTAAATAGTTCCCATCATTAAGAATAAGAACAATTTGAAATTTATAATAAAAATCAATTATTAAAATACATATCTTCCATGTATTTTTTAAAAAATCATGAAAAGTACCAAATACGCTCAGTCCAGAGGGAGATATGCATTTGAAATAGCTCAGACCTAGTGTTAAGCATATATTACTTTGCTATATCAGGACAATTTAATATTAATTTTCTCTGTCGTAACATTAAAAAATAATTAATCTGTAAACAAAGCAATTCCAAAACAAGAAATTCGACATTAAGATATGAAAATTAATAGTGAGTGGGCAAGTGTTTCCAACACGACAATTAATTTCTCTGACTTGGATTTTGGCACTTGAATTTACCCGCAAGTGTCAAAAGAAAAATCCATAATTACTGAACAGATAAATTATTAATGACAAATTGAAGAATAATATAGTTAGAAAAAACACAAATTGTTCTGTGTTAACGATAATCTCAAACTACACAGAAGTAAAATGTTCTGAAATACCAGAGAAGAAAAAACTTGAGGCAAACTTGTTAACAAAAACATGACGCAATTTATCTCTCAACTGTTTGGAATAATTTGTTCAAAAAACATCTATATAATTTTTATATTCCCATCAAATATTAAAACTTGTTTGATCGAAGAAGAAAATACGTACAAGTTTTAATGTTATTCATATTATTTTACTATAAGAGTTATTTTTGTTTTTCTGGTATTTCAGAATATTTTATTTATATTTCGGAGTTAAGAGGATTTTAAAAAGAAAACATTCACTAGATAAAAGTAATTATGTTTATCATCCAGAATATAGTTAAAATTCTTTATATTATTATAGTAAAATATATATACTAAGGGGCCTGTTTTTTTTTTTTTTTTTTTTTTTTTTTTTAACAATAGTTTTGAAGTACACAGAATGCTGTGAAATCATCCATTTTTTGAGAATGTGAAAGAACATGAAAGAATGCAAATTTTTATATAAAGTTGTAAAATTTTAATCAATAGTTACACAGATGATTTCATATACTAATTTTGAAATTATAAACACTAAGGGGCATGTTTTTAACATTAGTTTAGAAGTACACAGAATGCTGTGAAATCATCATTTTTTTGAGAATGTAACAGAACATGCAAGCATGCAAATTTTTATATAAAGTCGACAAATTTTAATCAGTAGTTACACATATGATTTCATATACTGATTATGAAATTATACACAACTGCATGAATTTTAATGCAAGTCTTTTGTGAGAAAAAAAAAGTTATTGACGGATTTATAGCTGTTAACTCTGACATCCATGGCGTACGTCATGACGATTTATAGTATTCCACAGACATTATTTGCAATATATTTTTTTAATTAATTCATTTTAAAATAACAGCATAAACAGATGATATTTGTAGTTTATTTAATATATCATACAAACAGATAAATTTACACTAAAGTCTGATAGGTACAGTCCGGAATTTTTTTTAAGTGATTACTCCCTATAATTCTGCCGAATGTTAAACTAGCATACCTTTTTTTAAATGAATTATAACCTATGGGGTTTTTTTTAACAAATCTATTTCTAGAAGCGTCAAATAGGCAAACAAAAAGTTCAGTACATTCCGCTAAATAGTTTTTGAGTTAATTTAAATTATTAATATGGAAAAAGTAAGGCATTCATAACTACCAACTTCGACACTTTTTAAACCATCTAAACATTTTTTGAAATAAAATATATATATATATTTCTCAAAAATTGTGCTGCTTTTATTTGACAAAAAGTCTTACATATAATATCATAAGACGAAACGCAATATTTCACCTCGATTGAAACATAAAATAATTATATGAACTTTAGAAAGTTCACTGTTTTACTTAAAAGGAGCCTCAAATAATAAAAGAGATGCTACAAGTTTAAAATATGCATTTTATTATAAAGCAGATATAAAATTTTGTCCTCAATCCACAGCTCTTTCTTGTTTAACCCTTTATTTACTGACGGTACTTGTAAGTACCATTAAAATAACTTGTTATAAAATTCATTTAATGCATCGATTAGTTGTAATACACTTTAGAATAAGTTATAGATACATTACTTTATCTTGTTCCAAAAGCATTATTGGTTACACAAAACAAAAAAATATTTTTAAAAGGATGATTTCTTTTAGGTAGCTTTCATTACAGAAAACTACCTATTGCAGCCGTTCTGAGGAAAGCAGTTTAAAAAAATTTGGGTATATTTTCATCGATCATGACCCCCAGACCCCGAAACCACCCTCCGTTTAAAAGTTGATATATATATATATATATCCATATATATATATATATATATATATATCCATATATATATATATATCTCCATATATCTGATCTTTGTCACACTGTAACTCTCGTATTTATGAACCGATTTGGATGTAACTCAGTGTGTACATAGTACATACCAATGTCTCGACCGAGTTCGTTGGCCAGCTTCATGCGCCACTTTGTTTCAAAATGGCGGCCATTTAAATTTTTTTAAAAATAAATTTGAAATGAGGTATCAAAAAACTGAAAATGGAAAAATATTTTTTTCTTATGTGTTTGACCTTTATACAAAGATTCCGGAGCAGTTATCGTTTTGTCTATATCTTAAAAAATGGCTGAGCTATAGCACTTTGAATTTCTAGCGTGGCTGACATTTTGAAACGTCCTGATTTTTGTCACGCGATAGCAGGCGTATTTATGAACCGATTTGGATGTAACTTCGTGTATACATAGTACATAGCAATGTCTCGACCGAGTTCGTTGGCCAGCTTCATCCGCCATCTTGTTTCAAAATGGCGGCTATTTAAAAAAAAATTTAAATTTTAAATTTAATATGAGATACCAAAAAATTAAAAAATGAAAAAGATTTTTTTCATATGTGTTTGAACTGGATACAGAGACTCCGGAGCAGTTTTTGTTTCGTCTGTATTTTAAAAAATGGCTGAGTTATAGCATTTTGAATTTCTAGCGTGGCTGACATTTTGAAACGTTCCGATTTTTGTCATGTGATAACAGGCGTATTTATGAACCGATTTGGATATACCTTGGTGTGTACATAGTACATACAAATATCTCAACCGAGTTCATTCGCCAGCTTCATCCGCCATCTTGTTTCAGAATGGCGGCTATTTAAATTTTTTTTTAATTTAAATTTAAAATGAGATACCAAAAAATTGGAAAATGAAAAATATCTTTTTCGTATGTGTTTGGACCTTAATACAAAAATTCCGGAACAGTTTTTGTTTCGTCTATATCTAAAAAAATGGCTGAGTCATAGCATTTTGAATTTTTATTGTGGCTCACATTTTAAAACGACCTAATTTTTGTCACGCGATAACAACAGGCGTATTTATGAACCGATTTGGATGTAACTTCGTCTGTACATTGTACATACCAATTTATAGACCGAGTTCGTTGGCCAGCTTCATTCGCCATCTTGTTTCAAAAGAGCTGCCATTTAAAAAAAAAAATTTAAATTTAAATTTAAAGTGATGTGTTAAAAAATTGGAAAATGAAAAAGATTATTTTATGTGTTTGACCTTGATACAAAGATTCCGGAGCTGTTTTTGTTTCTGAAAATTTGTTCTTTTGCTTATATCTTAAAAAATGGTTGAATTATAGCACTTTGAATTTCTAGCATAGCTAACATTTTGAAACGATCTTGTATTTTTCACGCGATAACACACGTATTCGTCTATTTCGATGTAGGAAGGCATGTGGAAGTGGATAGTATACTGCAACGTCTCGACCACGTTCGCTGCCAGCTTCATCAGCCATCTTGTTTCAAAATTGCGGCCATTAAATAAAAAAAAATATATATATATTTAAAGTGAGGTGCAAAAAAATTAGAAATTGAAAAAGGTTTCTTTCTTAAGTATTCGACCTTGATATAAGGATTCAGGAGCATTTTTTGTTTGTCTTTATCTTAAATAATCGGTCAAGTGCGAGAATTACTCGCGCTCATAGGGTTCCGTACTATAAGTATATGAATTTTGAATTGTTTTATTAAAACAATCGTTTTTAAAGAAAAAAAAAAAGACTTCGTAAAAACTATAGAACGTAGGGTTTGGTATAGCTGTATATATACTAGAAAAGTATGAATGGGTATACCGTAAAAGTTCAAAGAGATATGAAGCCTAAATAATATCAAATATTACTAATGTGTATAAATCTTATTTAAATTTTATCCCAATCTGTTTATGATGAACTTAATTCGGCACTGACAAGAAAAGTACTGCATATTTAAACTTCATTTGGCATTTAATAAAACTAAATTCAGCGTCGTGATAATCTTTTCTTTTTACAGTGTATCTAAAAACAAAACCCTTGTTCAAAGTTTAAACTTGGCATTTTGCTAAGTTTCGAAAGGAGGTAGCAAAGTAGCAACGCCGCTTTGGTCTGTGCCGCGTTTTTCCATACAGGCTTTTAATTAACCTTTAAAGATACAGTAGGTGTATTGAGAGAGCCACTCAATGCAAACTAGTCGCGAATCCCATAGTATTTATGCGATTAATTCTCATTAAATTAATCTGTTTTTAACAATTTGATGTATATTGCTTTTATACTGCTACTGGGCATTGCATTACACAAATATATCCTTAAAATTTGTTATCTAGGCTTTAAAAGTGATGGAGCATAGAGTACGCCATCCCTGTCATTATGTATGTCCAAAATATCTCGGCTAATTACCGGCGATTTTTTATGAAATTCATGATCAACAATGCTTTTCTACTTCTGCTACGATACGTATCTCTAGCGCTGCTCAACACTTTTGCTGAATGCCCGTAAATTGAAATATGTGTCTAACGGAAAAATGCGATTTTCTCAAAAAACCAAGTGACCTATGACAATAGCTATAATTTTCCTGCAAGGTTTAAACTAACGTCTACTACCTCTAATTTTTTCAGAATTTTAGTTTCAATAGATTCGGATGGGGGGGGGGGGGGAGGTGAACATATTTTTGCACTACATTTTCGACCATAACTTTGAAAATACCGAAAATTAAAAGAAATGTATTTTTGAGTTCAGCGTTACGAGAGCTTTCACACGATGCCCCACACGATATACAAAGAAAAGATTTCTTTTTTCAAGTAATTTAATTAGCCCCTATACATTTTTCCTAAATATGTTTATGAATATTTATTAATCTGTAAATATGTGGGTCAATAGTCTTTATTATTTCCCTCAATTTGAACTTTCCTCGTTCCATAGTTTACGAGTAAAGTGGCTGTGACAGACAGACACAGGAGTGATCTTATAATGGTTCCGTTTTTACTTTTTAAGTACGGAACCCTAAAAATGGCTCAGATATAGCAGTTTCAATTTCTAATGTGGGTGACATTTTGAAAAATCTGATTTTTTGCCTGCGACGGCACTCTTATATATCAACCGATTCCGATGTGAGTGAGCATGTGCACAGGAATTACTAGGGTCTCGACCAAGTTCACTGGTTAGCCTCATCCACCATGTTGTCTTAAAATGGCAGGCCATTCAAGGTATCGCCGAATTTGGCAGCCAAATGTAAGTTACTTTAAATAAAAGCAGCTTGGATAAAGCTGACTAATTTCGCGAACTTCTCATTCATAATGATTTAGTATTGATAAAAATTAGTATTGAATCTCCTATAATTGGTTTCCACTAAATTGGGCTTCGTGTGTTTGAATATTATAAGTTGACTTTTTAAAAATAAGGAATATGAAAGCTACCTCTTCCTCCCGTCACTGGCCGGAAGGACTTTTGCCTTTGCATCTTTTCAGCTTTCTTGGCGTTGGGAAGAGGAGGGGGAATTTTTTCAATTCGGAAATATTTCTATATTTCTATTGTAAGAACATTATATTTGTACATTTCCTAATTCTACAAAATACTAAGAAAAATATTTAAAATAAAAGATTTGAGTTGGGTTATAAATATTGCACGAAATCCCTATAAATTCAAACTTAATCTTTCTAAATCCTTCAATCCTTCTAAAATCCTGCTAAAATTTGTTAAATGATTTTGTAAATCTTCTAATGTAGTTTAAACAATTCACGAAAAATGCTTTAGAAGATAAAGTTTTCATGCATTCATAATTCAGTACATAAAGGGTTAAGTTTCAATCAAAATATCACAATAGATTTTGATCGTGCAAAATTCATATTCCCAGCATTCAATTAATACGCATCCACTACCAGAGAATCCATAGAAATTCCGTGTAGAAACAATCAAGTATGTAACGACGCCCTATCATACAATATTACCAATTTATGGTTCAATATCTTGAAAATAAATCATGGAAATTTGAGAAAAGTGACGTATTGAAGTTTATGGTTCGGCAGTTAAATATTTTCTTGTGTCCAAATTTAATCTAAGACACTGCTACTTCGACCTTCCAGCTACTCATTTAAAAAGGATAATGAGGTATGAGATCAGAATGACGGAATAAAATAAATAGAACTGCAGTTAATAATAGTATATATTTTCTCTAAGTTCATTCCAAGAAAACTTCTACTTCTACCTTCAACTCAAATAATTATTGGCTCTCTCATTTTCAAAACGAAGTGACGTACTTGTATAAATAAACAGCAATCGGTTAATAAAATATTCTCGGATGAAGAGCTAGGAAAAGTTTGAAAGTACTAAGAAGTTTTAAATAAAATGCATATTTTTAACTTGTAACAACTCTGTTTTAGTCGCCTCTTAAGTAAAACAGTGAACTTTTAAAAGTTCATATAATATATTTTCTGTCTTACATATTTTATTTTTCTTATTTACGAAATTTGTTTTGTTCAAATATATTTATTTTCCTTAAAAAAGGCGTAGAAGGTAGCACCTATGGGTATTGAGCAATCTGTCAAACAAATTATACTCAAACACTGGTAGAATAAGGCATAATATTTTTAAAATGTACCAAATATAGAATGATGATTATTTCCAGGAATTAAAGGGAGATTCTTCCGGATAATTTAATATATATATATACAGATATATATCCATATTCTCAAACAAAAAGCAGTTTTACGTTCTACCCAATATTGAAGTCGTTTTTGGACCAAAAAATTACTTAATAAAGGAAATCAATCTAAAATCAAATGACAACCATATATGAAGAAGAATCATTTATTTAATAAATTATCTGGTTCTAGGTATGGTTATTTGATTTTTAAAAAAGCCAACGGCTGGTAGGTATGTATTTATATGCAACTGATCGCTTACAATTTATGTGAAGTTGAAAGCGTAAATGAACTACCGGTTTAAATATCTGAGAATTACCCGAGATTTTATAGCTATTTTTACAAATACGTACAGAAAGTATGAAAAACCAAAGGGATAATTTGAATGGGTACTAGAAGCTGTTAATTTATGGGTTAGATTGCAGTTCATTACATTAATAGTAACTTAGTACGTTACGCACGTTAACTGAAAAAAAAAAAAAAAAACTTTTTCACCCGTACGTTTTTAGCAAATATAGAAAACTTCATTAATTTTCTTTAGTTTTTTTTTTTTTTTAAAGGCATGAAAATAAATTAACAAATGAAATTGTCTTCTCATAAACTAATTTATTTGAAACTATCAATAATATACTCATTTTTGCTTTACTTTTTAAAAATTTCGTATCAAACGTAGTGGAATAGCTTATTGATTATGAACCAGAATGCAAAGCAATGTACAATCGAGGACATAATTAGAACAAAGTATATTTGCAGCAAAGTATATATACATATATACAGCAAAGCATATATACATATATACAGCAAAGTATATATACATATATACAACAAAGTATATATACATATATACAACAAAGCATATATACATATATACAACAAAGTATATATACAACAAAGTACATATACAGCAAAGTACATATACAGCAAAGTACATATACAGCAAAGTACATATACATGTATACAGCAAAGTACATATACTTGTATACAGCAAAGTACATATACATGTATACAGCAAAGTACATATACTTGTATACAGCAAAGTACATATACTTGTATACAGCAAAGTACATATACTTGTATACAGCAAAGTACATATACTTGTATACAGCAAAGTACATATACTTGTATACAGCAAAGTACATATACATGTATACAGCAAAGTACATATACATGTATACAGCAAAGTACATATACATGTATACAGCAAAGTACATATACATGTATACAGCAAAGTACATATGGCTGAATCCATATCAACTCAGGCACGGGGGTTACCTTCATAGTCTCAAAAGTTTTTGAATTGAACATATGTTAAAATATAAGAAAAAGTAAGATACTTGTATATTTTCATTTTGCCCAAAAAAATTCCTGGCCCGAGATACAGGCCGCCAAAGATGACATCCCCGGCATCCTTTCTCATTCGCGATTTTCGATAAAAATTTTAAAGTGCTCTATCTCTAGAACGGTGCAAGATATTTTTTGTTGCGGTTTATTTTATTTTAAAGATAATATTCTTCTGTTTAAAATGATATACCCAATTTTGAAAAATGTATTCAACTTTTCTTGTGGCAACCTTTTGAAAAAAAATTTTTTTTTCAAAAAAAATTTTTTTTTTCGAAAATGCCAATCCTAAAAATTTTGATTTTTTGGTTGTTGATCAATACTATTGGGAACCATCTTCACTGTAAAGGAGAACTTCCACTTTTGAGTTTAACAAATTTTAGAAACATTTAAAAAATTCAGAGAATTTTACAGGAGCTGTATATATACAGTTCCAGTAAAAGTCACTGAATTTTTGCTTATTTGTATCATATTTGTAAGGATAAGCCAACTATATATCCTAAACAAGTTAAAAATTTCAATATCAAATGTGGCAAATGAAGTGCGTGCGTACTATAACTAGTTTTATAAATATTCAGATCTTGGTGCAATAAGTTACACTCTTGGGCAAAAAGGGCATGACTACAAAATTTATTATGATTCTACATATTAAATTCAGTAATACGGAAGTAATATGAATTCATCTTAAAAGGACTTAATCGCCATGGCAACCTAGAATCATTGCCTATCATGGTATATCATTGAATCAATTATGTATTATAGGATTTTTAAATAGAATGAAGAAAACTTTTATTAATGTCTTTTATCTTTTAATTTGATTTTCATAGCATTTGAAGTGATACATACTTTATTTTCAATACCGAACATAGTAAAACAATCTCAATAACATATATCAATTACACAGCAATACAAATTATATTAATACAAGTTAGAGTTCAGACGGATGAGCAGACAAATCGAATCCATAAAGACTTTCAACTATGTTGGAAATTGTTAAAAACACATAAATAGGTCGGAATTTGACTTTTAGAAATTTATGTCAATAGACGGAAGCATACTTGAATACTTTCATACAACCCTGTATTTTACCTACATACATGCCACTATTTAGCTAATATTTAATTAAGATTAAAACATCCTTAAAACCAGTGAAATCACACTTCCAGAGATTATCATCCATAGACGGCCATGTATCTAATTCTTTGCGTGGACCTGTATATCATTTTATCTATATTCTCCAAACATATCTTAGTATACTAAATGTAGTTCAGTGTAAAAATACATGACTCATTTAAAAATCACCTTTAAGCTACTTTCATTCATACTCAGTAAACCCTTAACATTTCTTTTGTGTAGCCCTGTATATGATCTACAGCCTTTATACACATAACGTAATATGGAAATATTTAATTAAACTTAAAAACTCATATCGCAACTAAAAATGCACCTCTAGTAATCATCGCTAACAGTATTTCCAATAAGGTAAAGTATCTGAAATCTTTTGTGTGTCCCTGTGAACACTATGCACTTTCTATGACACAGGAAGTAATTTTTTGTAAACCTCTGCAATAAAGTATGTATCACTTCAAATGCTATGAAAATCAAATTAAAACATAAAAGACATTAATAAAAGTTTTCTTCATTCTATTTTAAAATCCTATAATGCATAATTGATTCAATGATATACCATGATAGGCAATGATTCTAGGTTGCCATGACGATTACGTCCTTTTAAGATGGATTCATATTACTTCCGTATTACTGAATTTAATATATGGTATTATAGTAAATTTTGTATTCATGCCTTTTTGCCAAAGAGTGTAACACTTATTGCACCAAGATCTGAATATTTATAAAACTAGTTAATACTATGCACGCACCTCATTTGCCACATTTGATATTGCAATTTCTAACTTGTTTATGATATATTGTAGGCTTATCCTTACAAATATGATACAAATAAGCAAAAATTCAGTGACTTTTTCTGGAACTGTATATATACAGTTCCTGTAAAATTCTCTGAATTTTTTAAATGTTTCTAAAATTTGTTAAACTCAAAAGTGGAAGTTCTCCTTTACAGTGAAGATAGTTCCCAATGGTATTGATCAACAGCAAAAAAATCAAAAATTTTAGTATTGGCATTTTCAAAAAAAAAATTTTTTTTTGAAAAAAATTTTTTTTTGAAAAAAATTTTTTTTTTCAAAAGGTTGCCACAAGAAAAGTTGAATACATTTTTCAAAATTGGGTATATCATTTTAAACAGAAGAATATTATCTTTAAAATAAAAAAAACCGTAACAAAATATCTTGCACCGTTCTAGAGATAGAGCACTTTAAAATTTTTATCGAAAATGGCGAATTGGAAATGGTGCCCGGGAAGCCATCTTTGGCGGCCTGTATCTCGGGGCCAGGAATTTTTTTGGGCAAAACCAAAATATACAAGTATTTTATTTTTTATTGAATTTTAACATATGTTCAATTCAAAAACTTCTGAGACTATGAAGGTAAGATTTTTTCTTTGGCTGCCTGAATTGACATGGATCATACCGTATACATATATACAGCAAAGTATATATACATATATACAGCAAAGTACATATACATATACACAGCAAAGTATATATACATATATACAGCAAAGTATATATACATATATAGAGCAAAGTATATATACATATATACAGCAAAGTATATATACATATATACAGCAAAGTATATATACATATATACAGCAAAGTATTCCATGAGAAACGGACAAAATGTCCTGCACATGACGCTTACACATATAGCTATATCTATTAACATATAAGTTGTTAAAATATAAAATATAGATTAAAATGAACAAAATAACCTATATTTGTCATATTAGAATAGTTGTTTTAATTTGAGGATACAATAGCATTGTTAAAACAGTAGTAATATGTAGAAAAGCTCTTCCACACGTGATATGGAATGGCCCTTTAATAGGTTTTAAAATCTCCACATTTTAAAACCTAGACCTTAGTAAGCTGCCCATTTTTAATGATAAATAAATATTAAAAATAGATAATAAAAATATCCACATTTTAAAACATGGACGGGTGTTTTTCAAAAAGTGCCGTGTTTTACTGTCCTTTGACATTTGCACAGAAAAATAGTTAAATATCATAATTTTAATTATTGCATTTTAACTATCATGTTTTTTTAATGATAATTTACAGATATATTATTTATAAAAAAAATTTTAAATAAGAAATATATTCTTTTGTAGTCAAAATGCCATTACCGTAGGTTGTCCCAACAAGCAATTTATTAGGTAAAGATTTGACTAAGTTCTATTTAAAACAGATGGTTATAATTTTTTTAGTACATTTTTATTTATTAAGATGCTACTAATTAAAAAAATATTTATTTTCATTAATTAAACTTATCTATAATTCTTAATAATTATTTTAAACCGCGTCCCAAGAAAGAGTGTCATTGCCATGCTTCTGACAAAAAGTTCATCCGGAATTTTTTAGAGGGCAGCAAATGCCTTTATAACAAGGCAAAAATACTCCTTAAAAGTCAACATGTTATCAGGTTTAGGTGAATAGAGTAAATAGTTTTATAGTTTCAATAAAACAAGCAAAGACTTTGAATGTTTTGGTGAGTATTTTTTGTACGTCATTACCGTACCCACTTCTAATTGATAATTAAATGAACTTTTATTTCTTAATCTGCTTTTATTATATAAGAAATAGAAAATCATTGTATGGGCCAGAAGATATAATGGCTGCCATTTATGCCTGTGGAAAAATAAAAGTATTTTGCTTAATTTGTCATTACCGTAGATGTCATTACCGTGCTCACTTATCTCATTACTAAGTTAATTAAAATTTAAAAAATAGTTTTAAAATGCTAAATTAGTAATTTTTGTCTCTGCTGATGGTTGTATATTAAAGTTTTTGAGGTAAGGTAATTATTTACAAAATATTAAAACTTTCTGATTATTTTAAAAATTTGATTTTTCTATTTCAAAACATGGACATATTTTGAAAATGACCCAGACCTAAGTAATCTGCCAGTTTCAGGGCCATTCCATGGAAAACTGACAAAATTTTCTGCGCGCGACACTTACATAAATTATCTATTGACTTATAAGTTTTTAAAACATAACCTATACATTAAAAATAACAAAAAATTCTAGATGTTCATATTACATTCTTTTTTTTTTTTAATTTGAGGATATAATAAAATTGTTAAAACATCAGAAATATGTAGAAGATCTGTCCCACGCGTGACGTGGAATCACCCACATAGAACTGTCATATTTGTTTCGAGAAATATACGGAACATAGTATCATATGTTACGACATAATTAAAAAAATATTTATAAACTTTTATTAACACAAAAACCATATCTTACCCTGATACCGTGTAAGAAACTTCTTTCTCTTGTCTAGTAGAAACAACTGTTCTTGTAATTTTTATAGAACGTCGAGAATAGGACATTACGTGATTATATAATACTCCAATCAATAGATCATCAAACGCAATTATTCCTTTGTAGACAAAAACTTTTTCCAGACCAGTTATATCAATGAACGTTATGTAAATTCATTGAATAGGAGTAACACACATACAAAAAATTTCATCAATCAACATTTTGGCAAGGGATCATTATATAGATTATTGCATATTATTTTACATAAAACAATTCGTTAGACGCACATCTCAATGAGTTGTCGCTTTTTGTTGTTATGAGCTGAACAGAAGTTTCCTATTATGAATGTGCTTGTAGCGAGTCATTAGTGAGTCTTCAAGGAAGTTAAAAAAATTTTATTTCTTGGCAAGGTAAACTGTTCTTAATGACTCTCACAAATGTTTACACCATTGGAATCTAGGGGTTAAAATATTCGGAAAGGTTAACAAAGGTGTGTTTATATATGATCCTCATTATATATATATGTATATACTAGCTGCGTGGAAACCCGATGTGTTGCATTTACGCATTACTGGAGATCTTTTGATTCCTTGAGGGAAAAATAAATCAAATATTATTGTACTACATTTGGAAAAAAAAATTATAACACTAATTTTATTAAATACTCTATTTCAAGTAAAAAATCATATTTAAAATATGAGTTAAATAGAAACTGCGAAAATTATATTACATGCAGGTTACATGATTTTTGATGCAAAATTTTATTTTACAAAAGTATATTGGTGTTTTAAGATTTTGTTTCCTATTTCGAAGTTAAATTACATCACTTTGACATACTTATAAAAAAATATTTTAGCTTTTTGAATTAAAATAAAATGCCTTACAAGCAAAAATACCCGATAAATTATTTTACTTTTAGCGCTTTTGTGAAACGTTTAAACAGCTATCTTTCAAAAATAATTAATATAAATTAGTATATGCTTTTTTTAAAAATTCAATTCTTGTAAATAGGGTAAATAATTGTTCACCTAAATTCAAGAAGTTTAAATCTTCTTCCTAGGTTGAATGCAAACCTGAAAAACAATAAGTTGTAATGATCTCTAAATGTCAATATGTTGACAGGCGAGCTTTGTTCCTGTAGAATAAATTGATTCACGAAGCTTGAAAATAAAATTATGATATTTCTTCGAATTTTTTTGGAAAATTTGATTTAATCAATTTGATTCACCATATATTTAAATTAAAAATAATCGTTCTTAAGAAAAGTGTGGCGTAAATATTTCTAATAATCCCTATCGCTTCCCCGTTTCTTTCATGTATTTACAAAAATCGAAAAATTTACTTGTCACTATTACAGAAATGTCATTAAAAATGTACAGATAAGTTAATATCTCGGAAACTAATTCAAATTTTAAAGTTCTGATATATTATATTAGATCTTTGGATACATGCACATAACTGCTAATATCACAGCCTAACATTCAATATTCTAGGAGTAGTAGTGAAGAGATATAAACAAACAGAAAATTTTAATATAATAGATATATTTTTTATACCCTTTCTATCTTAAATTATGAATTAAGAAAACTTCAATCGCAATAATTCAACATATCCTATTTAAAGGCGGATTCTAAAATTTATGTAATAATGTAAAATTAATAAATGTAAAATTAATTAATAATCAATAATAATGTAACAGAAAAGTGCCCAGTTAAACTGATGGCATTGAGATCAAAGACTATATATCCTTTTATCACACTAATTGTATATTATACTCTTATTTCAAAGAATAATGCCCTCTAAAAAATAAAGAAATCAACAAGAATCCCATTTAGCTAAATTAAAGGGGGGGGGGAGGACTAGCACCTCCATTTCCCCTTTTATACTTAACCAATGAACTTCCAAATCTAATAAGGATAGTGACTGATCAGGATAAACCGAAATCCTAAATTTTAAACAAATCGGATAATTCTGCATGTAAAACCCATTTATCTGAATTAAGGGAGATTAGCCCCCCATTCTCCCCCCCTTTATACTTAACCAATGTACCCTCAAAATAAGGGAAGCATATATCCAAATTTTGAAGCACATCGGATATTTCTATCAAGAGTTATTGCGTTACGTATATACACATACGTACATAGGTACGTACAGTCGTGGAGGAAAAAAAATTAAACACTCCCTACTAACTCTGCAACAAATTATTGTAGATTAAAGTTACTGGTACCATACGATTGGAAATAAAGTCTACTTTTAAATGATGTATATAATATTTTCTCCGTACTTGATTGTTGAAATGCTACAAAATGACTATGTCACTTCTATTAACGTATTCTTTCTTGAGAATCTAAACATTTCACTCGCTTAATGTGTTTCAACTATTGCCAGCCCAAATGTTTCATTAAAATGAATCAAATATATATATATTTCAAATTATGCTTTTCTGGATATCATAGATCTGGATATCATACCTTTAAACTGTCATTTTGACGTTTTTTACTCATAATTCAAAAACTGATTGGAACAAAAATTTGAAATTGGCAATTCGCATAAAGCAGGATATAATAAATATAAGTATCAAAAAATTGTAGGTTGCAATTCATATATTTTTTAAATATTAATTTCATAATTCATATTTCATATTATAAAATTTTTAAAATTACAAATTCAATGTATTTATGTTTGGCTTTTTTAGTATTATAATTTAACAAAAAAGTTATCTCATTAGGATTATAATTTCAGGAGATATTGATAAAAATATGAAAATGTATTTTAACACTAGCAAATCTAAATTTCGAATGTTTATAATTCAAAAATGTATCCTCCAAATGACTTGAAATTTCATTTATAGGCATAGACTGGACAGAAGATTTAAAATGCATTGTCAAAACTGAATGTTGCCATTGAAAAAAAACATAGTTTGGTCTGGTTTTGATTTGTAGATGCCCGCCTTAAGCAAATTTTATATACATAATTTAAAAGTAGACTTTATTTCCAATTGTTTGGCGCTTATAAATTTTTCTTGTTATAATTAGTTGCAGAGTTAGCAGGGGTTGTTTTTTCCCACGATTGTACAAACAGAACTTGGGGGTACATTAGCTATCAGGCTTTAAAAGCCTGAAGGGAACGTTCATTCTAAGTAATTTATTCAGCAGGTAGTTCGAAGGTTTGCTGTAAAATATTTAAAACAATACTTAGCTCAATAATTAAATACTGTTTCTTGAAAGCTCTCAGTTGTTTTAAAATAGCTAAATAATAAAAATATAAAATTATGTTTATTGACACAGGAAACACCTGTGCACGTAATTTTTATAATGCTAGATTATAAGAAAGCTAGCGATATAGATTATAAAATTCCGTATTTATATAGTATATGAACCAAATCAAATAGAGGCGAGTAATAAAAGTATAAATTATTGTTTTATCAATCAATGATATATTATTGAGGGAGATATTTCCCCATCACACATCTTTAAATAGTATAAAATCTACCACCATACGTAGAGTTTTAGAAAGTATCTATTTTTTAAAATATTAAGCTTCGTAAGATGTACTGTGTTTTCTCAACAGGATAAAGCAATCTATTTTGCATGAGATCAGGAATCTTCCATTATTAATAGACTTATAAAATAAATATTACACGAAACTTTAATGGGACATTATTCTTGTTTCAGCATAAATGTTTAACACCATAAGATCCATAACATTTCGATAAAGAAACAAGTGGGTAAAGTAGGATCGCAGATAGCATAGAGGATTTCGTTTATATCTCTTTTAAAACACTTAATTTTAAAACACTTAAAAAACACCTTAAATTACTAAATCAAAATTGTTAATATATAATTATTAAATCCGTACATAAATAGCAGCACCATTACATTTAATATTAAAATAATTAAAAAAATATTTTAAAATCAAATTAAAAATATTCAAGTAAACTTATTAATAAAATTTAAAAAATCGAATATTTTTAAATTCAGCAAAAATTTTTAAAAACAAAAAATTGTTTACAACATTTTTTAAATGCTGAAATAATTCAGAAAAAAATCCATATAAATTCTTTCACATTCCAAACACTCACTAGATGGTACCAAAAAGGATGTTAATATTTATTAAAATTAGAAATAAAAAACAATAAAACCCTTTCAATTCCTGATTAACGTTTATAATAACTTTAAAAAATTGGCAGTAGACGGCAGCAGCAAACAAAAATATTTATCCCATATTACTATCTGTATCCAATTAATCATTAAATCAATGATTTTTTAATATTAAATATTGATTTGATTATATCATCTGAAACATTTGACATTAATTGTTAATAAATGAGCATTTTTGTTAAATATAAGTGAACAATTCTTCGGATTTTTCAATATTGAAATCCCAGATTTTCTCTGTCTGATAAGTAAAAAAAAAAATAAACTCGTAGAATTGCTAAAAAATACGAAATTTCTTTTAATTGAATCCATCGAACAATTAAATGTAAAAAAATTGAACTTCCGCCAACATTTTCCGTTCCCAGAACCTCGCGGTTAGAAGTAACTCTACACCAAGACTACCGAGTTCACGAAAAGATGGTTGAAAATGAAATTGGGTTTTGAAATCACAAAATTGGTGGCATGCCATTATATTAATTTATTTAATTAAAATAACATAAACTTATTCGAAATTTTATGATTTTGTGTATGACAGGGGGTATTAGCCCTATGTAAAAAAAAATCATGTCTCTAACTTAAATAGTTTCAGAGTACGACCGCTATGACGGACAGACAGAAAAGCGAGACTATAAGGGTTTCGCGAGGTAAACGACCCCCCCCCCCCCAAAAAAAAAAAAAAAAAAAAATAAAATAAAAAATAAAATAAAATAAATAAATAAATAAAATAAAAAAGCCGTATTTACTACCACTGTACATATATATATATATTTATATATTTTTTAGAAAATTCAATGTATTTGATGTTATTAACATTTAATCGTATTCGTATTTACTTCGAATGAATGTACCTTAATTCGTCATTAGTTTTCCATGTATACTTACATCGATTGGATATTTTCAAAATATTGAATCCCATTTCTTTGAAGATTTTCCTTTAAGTGTATCCTTCATTAAAAACCTTCGAGTAAGCTACTAGTTCAAAATAGAATTTCCAAGTTTTATTACGTGCTAATCCATTACAAGATCATTAAATATTCAATTATTTGCGGAGTAATAAATACGAACAAATTTTACGAGATTGTAAATTTGCATGAAGAATATTTTTGGAGAAGCCTGGTACAGCCACATTTCCAAATTGTGAGGAAAACAGAGAAGAAACGTGAGCAAAATCTGCAAACAGTTTAGTTACCAGTATGTTTGTTTTACATTAAGAATTTGCATGATGCAAATTGATTTGCTACTATTCTTCTACAAAAACGTAAAGAAACAACGATTTTATGGTTATATTTTGCTATTAATTTGATGCAAAAAATACTGAGACAAATTGCCAGCAGATTTTGCTTCGATTTTCTCTCTCTCTTTTTTAGCAATTGATTGGAGGGAAACCTTCGGGAAGCCTTTCTCAAGAAAGTGAATGAATTCTCGTTTGTTGTTAGGATGACGAAGATTTATCTCTCAGATCTTCACTCACTTGAAAACACCCGATCTGTAATGTTAAACCAATGGACAGGTTGTTTTCGAATTTCTCGTTTAAATTTGAATAGTTTGAAACTTTTTATTTTCCGCAGGATAGCTGAGGTCGATCTTTAATATGGTTATTTTTTTACTTTTTTCGATTTCCTTTGCGGATTTTTTTAATAAAAGGTACTTTCACTCCCGGAACCTGTTTCGAAAGTGAAAGTATCTTAAAAAAAAAAAAATCTGCATCCAAAATCGAAAAAGTGAAAAACAGTCATATTAAAGATTGAGTTCAACTATGAAAAAAAATGCAGCTATGCAAAAAAAAAAAAAAAAAAAAAAAAAAAAAAAATCGTTTAAAGATATTCAAATTTAAACGAGAAATTCCAAAACAACTTGCCCATTGGTTTTACATTACGAAGCGGGTGTTTTCAAGTGACTGAAGAGCCCCCCTTTAGGGCTTCGGACTCTCATATCTTTGTCTGTTAAATTTGTCGTATTGATGACCTTTTATCTCAGGAACTGTTCCAAGGAATCAACTAAAATGTTCAAAGCTTATTTCCTATATATTTTTACATACTTTAACACAGGGATTTCTTGAAATTGGCTGTAATTATAATTTTATGATTCTTACAGCATACCACTAAAATCTTTTTTAAATAATTACCTAAATGACTCTTTATCTCATAAATTATACAAGATAAACCCCTTTGAAATTTTTAACATTTTTTTTCATATGTACATAGCTTGTCATATCTCATAGCACAAGCTTTTTGCAATTTGAAGTTTTTTATTTTTTAATGAGTTTTTAAACAATTTTGTTTTTGTAGTTTGCAGTAAAAATCATAATTAGAGCCAATTTCAAGAAATCCCTGTGTTAAAGTAAATAAAAATATATAGCGAATAAGCTTTGAAAATTTCAGCTGATTCCTTGGAACAGTTCCTGAGATAAAAGGTCAGCAATGTGACAAATTTAACATTGACAAAATACAAGTGTCCAAAAGCCCTTAAAGGGTCAAATGCCTTTTAATGTGTCAAAAAATAGATTTTTTCAATAGCTCATATTAAACTTCATTCTTTAGGTGAATTTTAAAAGAAACCCCATGCAAAATTCGCTTTAGAGCGAATGTTATGTCTAAAACAGTTTAGCTTTCTTATATGATTCAAGGGGTAATTTTATCTTTAAAACTTAATTTTCTCAACACACTGATTCTTGGTCATTGCTCGCATGAAGAATTCTGGATAGAATTTTATGAAATTTTGTTTAATGATATAAACCTTATAGATGTACAAAACGACAGGCTATTATGTTCATGACGTAAAGAAAATAGATAAATATTTTTATTAAAAAAAATCTATATTTGGTTTTATTTTGTTATTTATTTTGTTGTCAAGAATCTATGATTATATCGATGAATCACAACTTTATCTACAATAACATATACATATGCGCATATAAAAACTCATTCCCTACCACTGTTTCTTTTCTAATTATAATATGGGAAACTGTTTCGAATTAGTGAAGTTCTTAGAAATATAACTTCGTGAGTTATGTGAAATCGAAACTATAGAAATAACTTTTAAAAAAATATATTTATTTATAACTGGTAAGATAAAACCAATCCGAAATACTGGAACTTTTAGTTTTAAACATTCGACTTAGTGGTTCAATTGTAGTTGTAATTTTTCAGTTAAAAAATTATCAGGTTTTCCCCTACATTCATACATGGCGCCAAATATGAGGGGTCCTCAGGACACTTAAAATTAGAAAAAATGAAAAAAAAAAAAAGACCATTTTCAACATTTAATATCTTGAAATGTATATCATTTAAAAACACAATTTCAATTGTGATGGAAAATATAACATATGTTATTTCCTTTCATGTGCTTAAAAAATTGCAAGATACAGAATTAATATTTATAGAGGGCTCCAAACTGTCAGACATTTGTCGAGCAGAACATTGGTATGACAGCTTACGCACAGGATTTAAAAATAAATTTTGTAACTAGGATGAATTTTTTTGTGCCTAATTATACTTAAGATAATAATAATTACTCTGAACCTTAATAAGTTTGTATTTAAAGCACTTGTATATAATACAAAGCTGTATTTAGCTGATACAAAATTTAAAAAAATTCAGCTAAAAATAAACAGCCAAAAAAATATTTTTTTTGAACAATAAAAATGAAATTTTAGGTTCAGTTTATACAGACTAACAGGAAACATGTATTTTGAAAATTTCATGAAAAAATATTCAGAAGTTCGAGATATCCTGCGCGTTATGACCAAAGTACCATTTGGAGAAAAATGACTTGCAATTTTCAGAAATGCAGCTTCAGCTATTGCGCGAGTATAATTTTAAAAGCCTTAAAACTTATGTTCTAATGGGAATTTCAAGAAAATAATTATATCAAAATGTTCATAAAACATAGGAGTTTAATATCTAAAAAAAAAAAAATAATAATAAAAATTTCGAAAATTTGAAGCTTTAGGAGCCCTGAGACTACTTATATAAAAAAAATATTTGTGAGAAGTGAAATTATCAAACTTCTTCAATAAAACAATCGCAAACAAAATAGAAAACGGCAGATTAATTTTTCATTAAATTCAAACACTTTCTCTTATTCTAATCTCAAAATTACATTTTGGGAAGAAAAGCGGTCGGCATTCATGTTGCCAGAAAGGTTAAGGATGAATATTCCGGTTCAGTTAGTTTGAATAAGAAATAAAAAACCGATGACGTCAAGGTCGGACTAATAAGAATATGTCCTGGAATGATTCCAAATTAGAAAAATAAAAGTAAAAACAGGATAGTAAATTTATCCTCTTTTTTTCTTCACCTGAAATTATGTTTTCTTAAAACAGCTCAGCTCAAACACGATGTGTCGAAAATCCGTAACTGTCAACAGTATGAATGCGGTGACTGCACATAACTAATGTAAAGTTGGAATGAGTTTTTGGCGCTTCATTTCATCTAGAGAGAATACGTAGAACTGTTGTTTTATCAATAAATATTTCCCATAAAGTTAGTATAAAATAAGAAACTTTCTTAAGCCCCAATTAACTTTTTTCTAATTTTTCTTTTAGCGTAATTTTTTTTTTCGAAAAGTTAAAAGAATAATGTAAAAAAATTCTAAATAAATAAAAAGACCGGGGAGTAATTGAAGAGCTGAGTAGATGAACATGTTATGCCACATTTTCTAAAAATTATTTTTATCTTCTGGACGAAAGCGTTTGAGGTATCCTATCACATGGTGAAGCTGAAATACTATGATTCCATTTACTCTTGAAGATTTAAGACATTATTCATTAATATTTAATATTGTAATATTTAATAATGTCAATAATATTAATTTTTAATATTTGAAAATTAAATATGAATAAGTTTTTCTGAGAGAATTTAGTACCATACCTGTTAATATTTTAAACACATGGTATCAAATAGAAAATAAATCATTAAAATTTACAACAAAAACTTTCACTTCAAATTTCTTCAAATGTAATTTTTGCTACTTAACATGTTCTTCCACTTAGCTCTTCAATTTATCCTCTTATTTTTTAGTTTTTTAAGTTCTGTTTTCTTAACACTTTGAGGGCGGTTGATGAGATATCTCGCTTCCATGTTGCAGACTTTTAGAACACAAAACGAGATATCTCGTCCTTTATAATTCTCCACGGGATATCACTTTAATGCACTCAAGGGGGTTACAAAACATCAGCATACGGCTTGGCATGTGAAAAACACATAACTGTACAGCATGCATTAAGTATAGTGACTACACATAACTAATGGAAAGTTAAAACATTTTTAAGGTTCATTCCATCTAAACAGTTAAACCTATGTTTAGGATTTTTTTTATTTATTTTTTTGGGGGGGGGAGGGGGCGGGGGGGGCTAAAATTAGATAAATGTAAAGAGTAAAATGCGAACTTTTTAGGGTTTCATTTATTAAACGAAACACTTATACTCTCGTCTCGCTTCTCTGTCTGCCCGTCACAGCCTCGTACTCTCAAACTAGTTAAGTTAGAGACTTGATTTTTTTTTTTTTTTTTTACATTAGATCTGAATACCCCTTGTCATACCCAATTCTTGAAAAATCTTATGCTTTAATTAAATGAGTTTTTTTTTTTAAGATTTCAAAACAAAATCTTAATATCAGCAAATTTCGCCGAGTGTCCACAGTGTAGTGGTGAAGCATTCGTCTTCCACGCAAAAGATTGCGGGTTCGAATTCCTCAGGTGGAACTTTAAAATTTTGATTAATATTACAATTTTTCCTGATAGATTTAATTCTTTCTTTTTTTTTTTTGGTCATTTTAAAGGCTTATTTTATTTTTTGGCGCAGCGGTAATTTTTAAAATATCTTTTTTTTTTTTTTTTTTCAGACAGAGAAAACATGGAATTTCAATCTACAACCAATATTTTTGTTTTCTGCTGCCATCTACTGGCCATTTTTTGAAATAGGGCACCTTTTTACATCTTATCATTAGAAGAATTATTCAGGAATTGAAAGGTTTTTTCTTTTGAATTTTAATAAATGTTAACATCCTTTTTGTGGCGCCATCCCGTGAGTATTTGGAAAGTTAAACAAGTAAGATGATTTTTTTTGAACGAGTAAGATGAACTTATTTGAGCATTTTAAATATGCTTTAAACAATTTTTTGTTTTTTAAAATTTTATATTTATACCTGTGCTGAATTTAAAAATATTCTGATTTTTAATTTTGATTCTGATTTTTGATCTTGATTCTGATTGAATGAGATGCGTTCGTACTATTACTAGTTTTATAAATATTTAGATCTTAGCACAATATCCGTTGCAGTCTTATGCAAAAATGCATGAATACATATTTATTACGATTATGTATATTAAATTCAGTAATACGGAAATAATAGGACTCCATCTTAAATAGGACATAATCAGCATGGCAACCTAAATCATTACCTATCATGGGATATCATTGAATTAATTATGTATCATGGGATGTAATACAATGAAGAAAACTTTTATTAATATCTTTTTAAGCTTCGATTCGATTTTCATAAAATTTGAAGTGCATCGACACAATTATACAACGATTATATACTATATTAAATTTAAAACCATTCGGTTGGGTATATTTTGTGCTGTTATATGCGGACAGACGGACGGACCAGACGACGACTATAGGTGGTAGGTATTTATATAATTAGGAACGCCCCTAAAAAGGGTAGAAGGTATTGAAAACATGGGCGCCCGCAAAGGGTAAGAGAAGGAAATTGCCCAACCCTTGATTTTGAGATTTAATTAAATAATTTTCTTTTTCTCGGATTTAAACATATATAAGAGGCCGATTGTTCATCCCAAGATTTTGAGATTTAATTAACTAAATGCTCTTTTCTCTAATGATTTGAAAATATATAAAGTGTATTCTCTCAAATGACTTAAAATAAGTAAACAGTGTGGGGGAAAAAAAACAAAGTTTTTCGTCGGTGGATATAGTCTCACTGAACATTCCGCGGAAAAAAGTCTCAGATTAGTGTTTTTATGCCCACGCCTTTTAAAAATTAGAATAAACGAGGGATTCGGGGAGTGAGTCCCCCGTACGAAAACTATAATTAACTGTCAGTTCTTCATTTGGGGAAAAAATATCTGCACAAGGTTTTTGAGTTTTCACATGAAAGCAAAGAGCAATACAAAAACTTAATATGTCATGCATGGGGTATTCTGACGAAAAAAATTAATTTAGCTTATTTTATATTCTGTTTTATTAAATAAAATAAAATAAAAAATAAAGGACTTGACAGCAGATTATTCCAAATTTTCAATCCCTGGATGACACTAGATTGAAACAAATGGGAAACAAAGACCTATTATTATGACTTATTGATGTAGTTTTCCTCTTATAAATCTTTATGAAATCTTTACGAAATAAAAAGGTGAAATTTTAAAAAGTAATTTAATTTCTGTGATCATAAAATGCAACAATAAATCGAAATTTCATTCCGATTTCACGTGGTTCTAAATGAGTCGGATAAAGTTTACTATTGTTAACATAAAATAGAAAAATTCAGCAAAGGGAACGTTTAATGAAAAAAAAAATCCCTGAAAAAAAACGCTTTTAGCGGCAGAAAACGCTAAAAATTCATAAAATTTGAAATTTCAATCGTTAAGATTTGGTTGTAGCAGAATGCAATTTATATTGTTGTACTTGCTAGAGCATGGCCAACGTTTTTCTAAATATACACTGTAAAATAAATAAATAAATAAATAAATAAATAAATAAATAAAAAAAAGCAACAACTAATTTTTACAGTTTTTTTTTTCCAGAAAAAAAAAAACTTTCTTTAAAACAGTTTTATCTGTTAAAAAAAAAAAAAAAAAAAGTTACATTTTGTAATTTTTACAGAAAAATTCAATATATTTTACAGAAACAAACTGTTTTAATGAAAAATTACAGATATTTCCTGTAAATTAAACGGTTTTCCACTGGCGCCAAAATTGACAGTCTTTTTCTGTCAATTTGATAGATTTTTTTATGGTTCATGCAAGTGGCTTTTTAAATGATAAACAATATATCATTTTTAGGTGCGTTCGTAAATATATAAATACGTAGCACCTATAGTCGTCGTTTGGTCCGTCTGTCCGTCCATCCACATATAACAGAGGGAAAACTAACAACCGAATGGTCTGAAATTTTAAATATATAATTGTTGCAAACATTTGACGAGTCAGTTCAAATTTTATGAAAATCGGATGTATGGTTTAATTACAGGGGCAGTCAAAAGTTTTCCATTACATTACGGCCAATGGTAAAAAAATTATTTCAAGCGCATTTTAATGATGTTACAGCTTTCGAACAGAATGAAATTTAGAATGCACTTATGACGTGCACTAAAATATACATTCAGTACAATATGCGGTGCAAAAAATATTTATAAAACTAGTTATAATACGAACGCGCCTCATTTGCCACATTTGACGTGCTATTTTCAACTTGTTACAATAGCAACCATTCCTCTAAATCTAACTGTGTGGGAATTAGATGTTGTATAATGAAAATAGGTGACACCCAGTATATTATATATTCATCAAACAGTGAATGAATGTTTTTTTGTTTATAATTAAGAAAAAAGTAAACTAATGGAAGATTTTAAAACCTAAAGCAAAAATAGCTGTCTTTCTGTATAATTTATATGTGTATAAGTGCGCTTAGCATTGATATTAAAAATCTTGGATATTTATATATAGTTAAAAAATTCCAAAAGTAATTTCAAGCATTACCACAAACTTTAATTGAAATACAATATTAATTAAACCATACAAATATATATATTTATTAACATAATGAACTATCTCTAAGAAACACAACATAACCAACTTAAACTTGAACAAAATCAACCGTAAGAAACAAGTCAAATAACTAACTAAACATGGAGAGAGGCTGCGTATCTTATGACACGCTAAAGCAGGGTTTAAACGGTTTTTATGCATGTAACATTCCCCAGATTTACCTGACGAGACCATATATAAAAAATGAAAGAAACAAGATTAAACAAAATAAAACTGACCGACCAAAATCAACCAATTTCAAAAGCGATCTGTTTCCACTACTTTCCGTAAACCACACGCTTCAAGTAAAGGTATCCGTTCACTTCTGTTCCAGCAAGTTCTTACATAATTATACGTCATATTTTTACCCAGACTCACAGGATAACCCTGTTTCACAGCAATGCCGTGCCATTTAAGCATATCCTCTTTCAAAATGTCTCTATCTGTTGTCAATCGGTTTAAACCGTTAATATAAATATTTCTGAATACCGATATATGGACATTTGATTTGAAATTCAATATTGCAACTGTTTTAAAGTTAAAGTTTTCTCTTTTAACATAAACCAATGTAATTAAATTTCTGTTTTCTAATTTTAGATTTACATATAATTAATTTGTATTATAACTATTATGATTACCGGAAAGTTTCAATTCTAAATTTTTTGGATAATTGTTAAAATCATGGTTAACTTTCATTCCATTTAGCTCAATAACCAAAACATCGTCTATATATCTGAAACTGATTATGTTTTTATGTAATTCCCTTTTATTTTCATATATATCTAGATAATGTCGGCCAAAATTGAACTGAAACTCCCCCCTTCCCTCATAGGTATACCCTTAATCTGCTTGTATACCTTACTGCCCTCATAGAAAAAATTTTCTTGAACCACCAATTGAAACAAATTTTGAAATTCACTTAAATCTATGTACTCATCACCATACCTATTATACACCTCCTATATCTTCTCCTTTAAATCCTCAATCTCTATGTTGTTAAACAAATCTGCAAAATCATATGCATACAATCCTGTAATCTTATTTGTGTACCTTTGTATTTTCTCTAAGAGTTCATAACTATTACTTATTATGAAAGTTGAATTTTCACTTTTAATCTTTAAAAACATTCTCTTCAATACTTTTAATAATTTTTTATTCGAACATTTAATATAGGAATTGTAACCACAGGTAACGGTATTGAATTTCACACGCTTTTATGGAACTTGTGTATTAAAATCCAAATAAGAAAAATTCAAATTATCTTGTTTTGTTTTAATTTTTTATACATTGTCCTTATTCTGTTCTCCACCTCATTAAGTTTTGTCCCAATTAACTCATAATTATTTGTATTTTCACAACTTTCTCTTAATATTTTTCCATGTATATTTTTTTTACAGATAATTGCATAGTTAGTACTTGCCTTATCTACGTATATTATTATAAAATCATCTTGGGTGTTTTTTATAGCTTTTCTTAAATCAATATTTCTTCTCTCTTATTTCTTCGGACAAACCCTCAAAGTTTTTAACGTATGTCTCTTCTAGATCCTTTAAAATATGATATTTCCATTCCTCAAATAATTCTCCAAAAAGTCTGTATTTATACGTTAATTTTTTTTATAAAGATTTCAATATTATATTTAAAACGTTTAACTGCATTACTTTTCGTGAAATTCCGCTTCATTCTGTATTTTGCTCCATAACTCATTTGATTTTTCAATTCGACATTTTGTACAATATCTAGATTTCCAATTATTATGTGTCCATAATGTTTGTCTACATATTTGCTGTACCTATCCTCGTTACATTTACAAATGTCTGCATTTTCGTTCCTATTAATATTTTTAGCATAATAATTATAGTTAAAGATCATTCTACCTAAAGGCTTGTCATACTTAAATGCTTTAACAATATTTAATTTTCTTATTGGTAACAAGTCCTGATATTTATTAAAAATCCTTTTGTAATTTACATAGCTATAGCACCCTCCTATGTAGTCTATAACGAAATATACTTTATCCGCATCTTCCTGATTTCCACACTTTAACTTACAGTAACTTTGCCAATTATTTAATTTTATTCTATATTTTAATGGATCAATACCCAGATCTACGTTATGTATTCGTATTTTTTGCGTTAACAAAGTCAAAACTTTCGGTATCAACTTCCGTTACAATTCATTAAAGCTGTTACGATGCTTTCACCGCCCTCCAATCCAACCAATTTCTCTCTAGTAAGCTCTATTTCACGATTATTTTTTCCACCTTTATAATCGTTATAACCATTAATATCACACTTTATCTTTGCATAGATGGAGTCAGTCATATCTCCATTTTTAAAGGTTTGTATAATGTTACAACCACCAAACATAACTTTCAACCCATAGGAATATAGTGTACCATGTACAATTATCATATCCTTTTCATATATTTTTCTTTTAATTTTATTTGGGACAATTTTTAAAATCGATATTTTAATGTTATCTATACCATGTTCTGCGAATTGTTTTATTTCTGTATCTTCATGCTCTTTTTAAACTTTTAAATTTCTTATATCTGACTTATGGTTATTGAAGCGTTTGTTCAGTGGAGTTCAAGTTTGAGCAATGTATGCTACATTACATACTTGACATCTTAACTTCTACACACAATTGTACGTTTTACAAAATTTTAAACATTTCTTACTGTTTTGTCCAAACTAATTTTTCGTGTTTTCCGCACAGATACATACCTTAGAGGTCTGCACGGGCCGACATTTCCAGGCCCGGGCCGGCCCAACTTAGAGAAAAAAAAATTCGGCCCGTCCCGTACAAAAAAAAAATATTGGCCCGGCCCGGCCCGAATGAATTTCTACAAAACATTGATTTTTACGTCGATTGGGTTAAAAGTTTGTCTCGTACGAGGAGTTCAAGCAAAAAATATTTATCTTAACTTTTCTTTTCTTGTTTATAATCTTCATTTTTATAGAGGTGTCGCAGGATGCGATATTTATTTTTTTAATGAATCTCTATTTCTTGTATGTAAATGTTTCAGTTATTATTAATATTGTTAATCCATATTCCATGTATTGAAGTGTTAAATATGGGTCATTCCATGTGAAATCAACCAATTTAAAGAAAAGTTGTTGCACCCTAGTCACAGATTTTTTTAAAAATTTTTATTACAGACAGACGTAGTAGTGAAACCATCAAATCTAAAATTTTAAGATAATTTGTGCAATACTGACTGAGATATAGCCTTTTGAAAATTGATCATTTTTACCAAATGGCGGCCATCATGGATGCTATCCCTATGTCTATAAATGTCCATAACTTGACAACTAATGACTCAAATTTTATATTTCTGGTACCAATTTAAAGCTATTTGTATAAAGAATGCATATATGATATTAAAACAATAGTAATTTTTTATTTTAATACTGTTTATTACATTCAAACTGAAAATATCACCCTCAAAAAATGACTTACTATAATGGGCCATAAAAAAAATGACCCATCATAATTTTTTTTCCAACTTGCTAAAAACATTGCTCGATATGTGTACTTTAAATAGAAAAAAAAATTGGAGAGGTAAAATGTTTCGTTTAAAAAAAAATAGCTTTTTACACACAGGATATCACTTACTAAGCAGTGACTATCTTAAAACATGTAAATATCTCTGATTTAAGAAATAATGGCCAAAACTAAATATTTTTTAATCCCTGAATTAATGTAAAACTATAATGAAATATAATCTCATAAGTTTTTTCTAGGACCACCCTCCAATTGCTTCCCTCCCCCTCCCCCCCCAAAAAAAGAAGTCATTGCTAAAAATGTATAATTGAAAAAATTAACACTGAAGAAAATAAGAAAAAAATTAAAGAATATAATGTATAATTGTGAAAAACCTTTAAATGCAATATATATGAGATTTTACTGCATGTGTATATGTGGAATCTATTCAAAACGTTTTCCATGCAAGAAATTCAATTTTTATACCTAAATTTCTATTTCTTACTTTAAAAATTGCTCACTTAAAAAGTTTTACATTTGTATGTGACTTTATAGAAAAATTCTGCTGTATGCATGTATTTACATCATTCAAGTTGCATTAAATATTCAGATATAAATATGTCTGTTTATGTATTTTCTATTTCAATAAATTTACATACTAAGAATGACAGAATTCATGAAATGAATGCTAATCTTGCATAATCTATTTTCCTTATTATTTGAATTCAAAACATGATGTAATAATGCATCATCTTCTATCCTGATGTAATATTGCATCATGTTATATGTTTATGCAATTTTATCATAATGTATCCAACAAATCTTTTGTTGAAAATTTTTGAAACCTTTTGTGGGTAAGCTTATTATAAACTGCATTATATATAAAATTTTAAATAAAAAAAATATTTGACATAATTTATGAATTATTGCATCATGTTGTATGCTGATGCAATTTTGGGAAAAGATTGCTGCTGTATCGTCATCTGTTTTCTAATTGGTTGTAATTAAAGTATGATGAAATATTACATCATAATGTACAAAAAAATTTGACTATCCCTTTTAAACATAATTTTTGTTGATGTTTTCAATGTAGTATGCACTGGCATAGAATAGTTATTTTGTGCTTAAGATTCTACAGTGGACATGGAGTGTTTTGTATGCAAGAAACTTGGTGTTTTATTGAGTACTGATCCGATTCCTGTTCTTCAATTGTCTTCACGTGATTTGCAGTTATTAAAAAAAAAGATTGCATTATGTAATCCCAGATGAAAAATGCTTTGTCCATGGAAATAGTATATGCAAGGTTCACAAGGATAAATATCTAAAATGGTATATTTTAAGACAGAGACAGTGTTGTGATCCATTTAATAAACATCCAAATATCATCAGAGCAAAATCACTAAAAACAATATCATTACATATGTCTAAAACAAATCCAGATATCCTCATTCCAGGAAAAAAATTGTGTGTTTCCTGTTATTCATCAGTAAATATGAAAAAAATGTCTATTGTTGACAGGATAACCACCTCAGGAACAGAAAGTCCCTCTGATTCAGATTTTAATGAACCCACAGTAGTAATAGAGCAATTAAACAAAAGTTGTGAATTGTTAGAGTTATCGCCAATAAAGGTAAGTAGGCGTACCTCAAAGAGAAAACTTAATTACATGCAAAAGAAAGTTTCAAAAATAACTAAGTGTGTTGCAACTAAAGCAGCTACAGTATTAGGTGTTGAAACCATAAATAAGCCTCAAAATAGTAAAGACACAACTTGTCCTGACTGCACATCTATGATGGATAAATTATTGGAGAAGTTTACAAACGCATGTTTTAAAGAAAAAGTTCAAATTCTAGCACTAGTTCCAGATTCATGGACAATACAGCAAACAATGACTTATTTTAATACTACACAGTATCTTGTAAAAAAGGCAAGAAAGTTTAAAACAACAGAAGGGATGTTATCGATGCCTAGTGGAAGAAAAAGTGTTAAACTGAGTCCAGACGTTATAGAAAAAGTTATTAATTTTTATTATGATGATAATAACAGCCGCATGTGTCCTGGAAAAAAAGATTTCATGTCTGTTCCAACTGAAAACGGCAGAATATTAAAACAAAAGAGATTGATTTTGCACAATTTAAAGGACTTATATATTGCATTTAAAGAACAACATGACTTAAAAATTGGATTGTCTAAGTTTTGCTCACTACGTCCAAGAGAATGTGTTACTGCTGGAAGCAAAGGTATTCACATTCTGTCTGTGTGTGTGTATACCATCAAAATATTAAACTTATGCTTCATGCTATTCATATCAATGACTACATATCACTGCTAAAAAAACTTGTTTGTTGCATTGAATCTGAAGAATGCATGTTGCACAGGTGTGATAAATGTCCATCTCCTGAAATTTTAAAGAAAGATTTAATGGGTTTAGATGAATTGAAAATGAGTAATGATATTATTTATAAACAGTGGGTAAAGACTGATGGAGCAGAATTAAAAAAAGTGATTATGCCTGTTGATGAATTTGTTGATGATTTAATTACAAAACTCCTTGCTTTATGTTCACACCACTTTTTTGCAAAATCACAAAGTTTATATTTCAAGAAAACAAAGGATGAATTGAATACAGAAACTGCTATTATTTCAGCTGATTTTTTTTAAAAATATACTTGCATTGTGCAAGATGCTATTCAAAATATCCATTGGCAAAAAGAACAGGTTACAGTTCACCCCTTTCTTGCTTATATAAGGGACAGTATCACTGATACTCTGAAATCTATTCCTATGTGTGCAATAAGCGAGCATTTAGTTCACGACACTACTACATTTTGGGCTTTTCAAAAAGTAATTGTCAATTATTTAATTTCACAAATTCCACAGATTAAATACATAAAATATTTTAATGATGGATCATCAGCCCAAAACAAAAATTATAAAAATTTTATTAATCTCTGCCATCATGAAGAAGACCATGGTGTGAAAGCTGAATGGCATTTTTTTTTTTGCCTCTTGCCACGAAAAAGGAGCTTGTGATGGAATAGGCGGCACCATAAAACGCATGGCCACCAAAGCAAGTCTTCAGCGTCCATTCAAAGATGGTATCTTAAATGCATTTGATCTGTATACATTTGCAAAAGAATATGTTAAAGAATTGAAAGTTTTTTATAACAAAATATGAAATTGAAATTGCCAATAATCAGTTAGCAGATAGGTATGCAAAGGCAGATACAATCGTAGGAACAAGGGTTAATCACAGCTTTGTGCCAATAAATAAAGGCCAAATACTGGTTTCCAGGGTATCAGGCTCCTCAACAAATTTTATTGCTACTGTGAGATTTAGTGAAACCGACAAACCACAAACATAGCCCAGTAGCAGAAACAGTGAGGCGCGGGAGCTGCAGATTATTTTAAACCTTGCAGTGATTAATTCACCAACTTAAAAAGAAATGCCGGGCTTAAAAAATGACTGAAATTTGCTTTAAGTCTCTAGATTTATGGTATTTGATGTATCCTTATATTATATTTTCTTTATAAATGGAAATTTTGCTTACTTTAAGTGTTTCTGTTATTTCTTATGATAGTAGGCTTAATGGGTCGCAGATAAATTTTAGTTTGCTGCAGACTGACACAGAAATTTCTGCTTCTGGGTTTAAAAGTGAACAATATGTTGCATGTGTATATGGTGTTAATTGGTGGATTGGTAAGATTTTAGATTACTGCGAGGAATTCAATGACTATAAAATTATGTTCATGCATCCTCATGGTCCTAGTTCATCATATTCATGGCCAAAATCTTCAGATGTTTGTTGGATTCCATATGAGCATATAATGAAAGTAGTGTCTACCCCAATGACTGCTACAGGAAGAACATATACTGTTGCTCCAGAGGAGCATACAGCAATTCAACTCTTATTCTTAAACTTCAAGACAGATTAAATCCTTGGTAATTTTCAACAACATATTATCAAGTTCCTTTCAACAATATATTATAAAGTTATATCCATGTAAGTATCCTGTTCTTATTTTATGTAAATATGTTTCATATAAGTTTTATCTCAGTCTTACTTTTATACATATTTGATGTTTTTGTTGTACATTTGTATCACACAAGATTTGTGTACTCATTTTGTCAAGATTTGTTCATTTAAATTGAAATTGGCAGTGAACTGAATAACTAATGTCAACTCAATCAACTCATTAATATTAATTTTTAATCTTTTATTTGAATTCAACTGATTTACAGCTAGTATTTCTGCCATATTTAAAAAAAATATGTTTTATGGCTCTTTTTCCTTCTAAATATTTTCCATTATGTATATTTTTTTGAGAATTATACATATTATCATTTTATATGAAATAAAAAGTATTGAAATGAAAATTTACTGTTATTTTAATATGTATTTGTTTTTAGTATAATTAACTGCTGATTGGTATTTCTAAATTGAATTATTTATATATTGATGCTCATACATTAATTCATATGCCAGAAAAAAATATTTTTAACCATTATTTGTTAAACCAAAGATACTTACGTGTTTTAAGATAGTCACTGTTAGGTAAATGACATCCTATGTGTAAAAAGCTATTTTTCTTTAAGGAAAAATTTCACCCCTCCAATTTTTTTTCTGTTTAAAGTATACATATGGAGCAATGTTTTTAGCAAGTTTGAAAAAAAATTTATGATGGGCCATTTTTTTTTATGGCCCATTACAGTAAGTCAATTTTTGAGGGTGATATTTTCTGTTTAAATGTAATAAACAGTATTAAAATAAAAATTTACCATTGTTTTAATATCATATATGCATTCTTTATATAAATAGCTTTAAATTGGTACCAGAAATATAAAATTTGAATCATTAGTTGTCAAGTTATGGACATTTATAGACATTGGGATAGCATCCAAGATGGCCGCCATTTGGTAAAAATGACCATTTTTTAAAAGGGTATATCTCAGTGAATATTGCGCAAATTAGTTTTAAATTTTAGATTTGAGGGTTTCACTACTATGTCTGTCTACAAAAAAAATTTAAAAAAAATCCGTGACTATGCTGCAACACCCATTGGTCGAATTCGTGTGGAACCCATATCTGAAAAATGCTATACAGTAAAATCTAAGACTGAATTGCATAGAAAAGAAAAAAAAATGCGTTATGGACAAGTTCCCTTCCTAGCAAGTGTAAATGTATTATATATTATTTTCTTACATAGTAGTATATTAATTTTGCATGGATCAACACGTTTTTCAGTTTAAAACAAGATTCCGTCATATACAGGTTCTTTTTCACACGTTTTACTATATTTTAATAAGTGTAGAAATCTACTACTCTTTAAAAAGAATGAATTTGAATGTTTAATTGTAGAATAATGGCAATTTAAAAATGTATGCATTTTTTGACAAAAATTTGTGCCAAACCTAATTTTACTGACCTTTGAACGGACCAGGCCACGCCGAGACAATGATTTTCATACGGGCTGGGTGAAAACTAGGAATGAAAATGTTGGGTTATGAAGATTAGGAATGAAACCAGTACCCGGATGTGTGGAGAAAAAATAAGTTAGACCCGGCCCGAACCTCAGGAAAAAAGTAAGGCCCGGGGCCGGCCCATAAAGAGTTGTGACTAGGCCCGGCCCGGCCCGAGATTTGTGAAAAAAGTAAAGCCCGGGCCCAGCCCGAGTGTCGTGAAAGAAAATAGCCGCGGGCCGGCCCAAGCAGATCTCTAACATACCTTACATCTTTTATCAAAATTTAATACATTGGTATTCTTATAATTAATTTCTGTTGAAAAAATATCTAGTTTTGTAACATTTATGTTTGATACCTATATTACCATTTTTAGTACTCTTAATTATATGATTACAGTTATATAAGCATCTAGTATTGTATCTAACGTAATTTTCACCACCATTACCACTGCTACCCAAATTCAAATAAACATAATTAAAACTACAATTTTTATTAGCTTTACCACAATTATTTAATTTTTTATTGTCAAATACTTTTTTGCCACCGCTCATGCTCTCCGACTTCTCTACACTTTTAACTATATTTTTTTCATATTCACTATGCTCCAAGTATATATATAATTTATCATTTTGTCCATAATAAACGAAAATCTTTTTAACAAAATATTTTTCTTGCAGAACAAGGAAAATTCTTAATTATACTTATAGCATATTTTCTGTCAAAGGAAAGAAAAAAAAAATAGAAAATACATTTAAATGCATTTAAAAATAAACCAATGACCTTTATGGCAGCGGAATACGTAGAATATTAAATAAGTAATTTTTAAAACCACTTTAATTAATTAAATGGAAAAATTCCGTCACTAACCAATAGCGACATCCTAAGAAATATTTTTTCATACGAATGCTTTTAGAGCTTCAATTAACAGATGGTATTGATATTTCGTTAATTAAATAATGCTAAATTGAAATAGTCATTTCAACAAATACAGTTGTACATAAACAAAGAACTAAGAGCATCGCGCCAAACATTCATTTGAAAGTTAATTCTTGCATGTGCAGTTTTATTCATCATTGTGATAATTGAAAACCTCTTTTTTGGATACTTTGTCACATTTACGTAAAAAGTTCGGGGAAAAAAATATTTCGGTAATAGCTGAAATCAGTTTTTCTAGGTAATGAAGTGTATTAAAAAATCTCGAATCGAACACTGTAATTTATAACTAAATTGCAGCGCTAGTTTACAGTTAAGTTTAAAAGAAATGTGTAAGAATAAAAATGAACAAATTGGTATTTATCGGTTTAGGACATTACCGTTTGTGGATTAACTGGCAATTTTTATTATTTGGAAATATTGAAATTGCAAACAAATATAACATTTCAAGTTTTTAATTGGTGATTTTTTATTCAAATGGCGGTGGTTCATTTTTGGACAACTTAATTTTAATTCCCAAATGCCACATTGAAACCTGAATATTGGAACTAAAGATTTCCTTTTATTGTACAAACGGTAGCGATACACACGGCATTGTTAAACAAGTCAACACGGATTGCTTATGTTATTCACAAGTTTGTGCTTATTTTGTCTCAACACACGGTGCTTTACCAGCTCATTTACACAAAATTGGAAGACGGTGTTCCGATAAATGCAAATGTGGTATACGTGGCGACGTTCGTCACTTTCTATTTGATAAATGCAAAGTTGTCCCATTTTCTTTTTTTTTATTTTAAAAATCGGTCTCTTGAATGGAACGTCAGAAACGTAGTAATGTCCCGTTCGAACTACAGAAAACTGAGCGACATTTACATCGAACTATACAGGAACTTTTATTTCATTAAATACTCTTTTTGAGTGGTATTTTTATGGACTGAATTTGCTTGTGTACTGAAGTCATTTCCATATATAGCATAGGAAAGATCTACATTGAACTACAAGATCTACTGACTCTTATCATCTTGGACAGTTATTTTACTTTTTCAGACTTACTTGGAATGATGTATACGGTTTTCAGTAATAGACTTCGGACATTATAGTTATTTTCAAATTTATATGTTTACTCATAGTTGCTTATTACTTGAATATGGTATTTCATCTTTAGTTTCGCATTGTTTATATCATAGCTTGTTTATATAATTTAGTTACCAGACAATTGTGCTCTGTAAATTGTCTTTAAGTAACTGTATATACGTTCATCTGGTTTACTGACTTTTGTGTATTGAAAGAAAAAGTATACAATATTTTCTAAATTGCATATAATTTATTAAGAGTGCTAGGGCACTTGTTCAGTATTATTTTGATTTGTTGTTAGTTAGGGCTCGTTGATTCCGGATCTGTTGTCTTGGTTTTGGTTTGGTTGTTACTGACAGAGGCTTTTGTTCACATTTTTTTCTCCGAGGGGAATATCACCTATGCCATATTTGGTGGGTGCCTCGGATGGGTGATCAAGTACGTCAACAAAAGCTTTTGCTTTCTTTGAAATAAATTTGTTTGTGAATTCTGGTGCGATTCACTCATTTACGCATTTTTCAAATAAAAATACCTTGCCCCTGAAAAGGTTAAGAGGCATAAAACCAACAGAGTGAAAATATGTCCAAGTTTGGGATCAAACCTAGGTCATTGACATTACGCGCCAATGCTCTACCAGTGATCTAGCCGGACGATACCAAGCCTAGCACTTTTCACTCTCATCTGTTGGCAAGGCTGCAACAGCAGAACATACGACTGAATATTTTCATGAGTCACCAACCTGGGGAAAACACGAAACGGAAGAGAATTCATCATCGATGAAACTGAATAGACCTATATATAATTTTTAAATTTTAATAGAAAATTTCACACGCCTTTAAATTTAAGACGCAAATAATTTCTACGAAAGTTATATATAGGTTTGAATATAACATTTCCAATTTAGTTTTTTTTTAGTTTGTTTAAATTTCCATTTTTTAGTTAACACCCTTCCGACGAGCATCACGTACATGTGACGTATAGGATGCGAACAATTTATTTATTTTCTACCAACATAATTGAATATTAATTTTTGACACATTTATTCATAAAATTGCTGCGATCAAATTAGAGAAAAAATTTCTAATTTGTAAAAATTGTGCTATAAAATTGAAAATTGAGTCTGTGATGCTCGTCGCCAAGGTGTTTATCCTTGCGAAACTTCTAATGGTCCAAATCTGTTTTTAGGTGCCTTCGTAATTATATAAATACGTAGCTCCTATAGTCGTCGTCTGGTCAGTCCGTCTGTCTGTCCGCATATAACAGCGCAAAAACTACCCAACCGAATGGTTTGAAATTTAATGTGTATAATTGTTGCAGAATTGTGGCGAGTCATTTCAAATTTCATGAAAATCGAATCAAAACTTAAAGATATTTATAAAACTTTTCTTTATTCTATTAAATCCTATCATACGTAATTAATTGAATGATTTCCCATGATTGGTAATGATTCTAGGTTTCCATTGTGATTACGTCCCATTTAAGATGGAGTCCTTTTATTTCCGTATTACTGAATTTAACCCTTAAATGCCGGGTGTTGCTTTTCGGCAACATACCCAATTTAGGCTCTAAGATACTATTAGAATAATATTGAAGCTATAATGCCTAATGTTGCCAATAAAATACATTCTGAAAATATTATTAAATCGATTTTCAACATGTAGATGGCAACACTTGAGCTGTTTAAGAGTAAAAATAGATTTATTTTTTCAATTGTTGATACTTGTTCTTTTTGTTTTGTTTGGAAGCTTGCGAAATACCCTATTTTGTTCTGCAGTGAGCAAATAAAATTTATTTCTTATTATAGTTCCTAAAATTCTTGTGTGTTTAATAATATAGAATTTTATCAAGGAAACTTATTTTTTCAATTACAGACCAGTATTGCCGATTAGTAACAAACTGTTTTTTAGCCGTAAACCATAATTAAAACAAAATGATTTTTTAAGCATTTTTCCCATGATTTATTTAAAAAATAAAAGCCAAAAAACATTATTACAATGATTTTTGAAAAAATCAGGCATTTAAGGGTTAATATACATAATCGCAATAAATTTTTTATTCATGCATTTTTGCATAAGTGTACAACAGCTATTGCACCAAGATCTAAATATTTATAAAATTAATTATAGTATGAAAGCATATCATTTGCCACGTTGGACGTACAATTTCCAACTTGTTTTTTATACTGCGCAAAAATACTTATGCAGCAGTTTTCAGATACCAATTTACAAAAGACAAGTACAGTAAAGGCAGGTGTATGGATTTGTGGTCAGTAGATTACCGATAAAGTACATTTAATGTCATTATAGGAAGAATTTGGTTGTTTACTTTAAACTGTTAAATAAATCCTACGGAATAGTTGCATAATGCCAACACGCAAGATGTGCTGTAGTTAACAGAATATTTTTACAATCCTGCATATTATTTATTCTTTCAATGGCAATATTAAAAGTAGTAGGAAGGTAACATTTTTATCCCATTAATTGAACATTTACAATTTCTATTAACTGTACACCGGCGCTATTATTATTTATATGGTGAAGAAAAAAAATTCCGAGAGTACACACGAGAGTAAGCTACATGGTGAAAACCATGTGATAATCAGAATTTTACAGTGCAAGAATTTTCTTGCACAAAACTCCATTTATTGAGCTAATGAAAAAACTCAATCTCTTTTAATAAATCAATGTTTGGCAAAATATTGAGTTAATATCTAATAAACAATTTTATGTACCTAATATGTGAAGATATTCAAACTCTACACATTATTAATATACATATGCATGCATATATACATATACGCTTATATATAGGGTGATTCACAAATAAAGAGCAGGTTTCAAGCATTTATTTCATACAGCCTGAGTTAGCAGAGCATGAATTACTTGAAATTTACGAGAGTAATAAAGAAACCCATTCATACTAAGTAAAGAATATATTTTAAATCGGTCACCACAGCTTAAATATTGTGTACTATATTAAAAAAAAATTATTTGAATAATCTAAAAATTAGCATATTTTAGTTGTTTTGTTAAATCGAAAACTAGCAATAAATTGTGTGTTAAACCAGTTAATAGCTTATTCGGCATCCATAGTAATGATTTTTCTTTCAATTCTTTAAAAATTTTGGGAAATTTCAAAAGCGATACTTGTACATATAATTCTATGTTATTCACCCAATTTTGCTGTTAAATAAAGATTAGAAGGCAGATATATCCATTACCATGGCATAAAAATGGACATATAAAAATTTACGTTTAACACTAAATGCATTTTCTTCTATTGAATTGGGATTCCAGCCTGTCCCCGTTTTTCTTTTTATATAAGAAATATAGGATTTTACACACATAAAATGTGGAGTAAACGAGGTAAAATTTAGAAAAAAGTTAAACCGAAGCACAAAATATATTAATATTATGCTGTCAAATTTTCCCTTTTCCTCTAGATCGATTTGTTTGAATAATGACCTTAATGTTCTTGCTTGAATATTAACATTAATTTTATGCAACGTTGGATGACAAGGGGTATATATATTAAAATTTATTTCATGCTTTTTGACACGCACACAATATTTGCATTCATACATTCAGGCATAATTTTTCTGAAGTTTATGTATCTGCATGTCTGCTTGAACTTGTGAAAAATTAAAGTTGAAAGTGTTGAAAAAGAAAATGTATTCATATAATACGAAGAATATGTATTCATACTTGGAAATTGTTTTAAAATATTTCTACTAGAGTAATTATCAGAATTATCAAAATGATGGTGTTTGTAAACCCACCTTGCGACTATATCGAAAATAAAAACATGCCATTAATGGTAATTTAACATGTGCCGATGAAATGATATGACGAGTTCAAGCACAAGGCCAAATAGATAAATTGTTTGACGCATGACTGACATCGTTAAATGTGGCACGCACCATCAAGAATTAAAACGTGATGCATGGCTTATGATTAATGTTACATTGTTGAACTAGTGTAATTTTATTCTTTTCCACTTGAATACATCTAGCCCAAAAGAAATGTTTACGTGCTGAGAGATTTAAATCAACCATAACTTTATGAATGTAGTTCATTTTCACTCAATTTGCGTGCGTGCTGATGGTGTATAACTATGATGCGTAACTGCAAATCTACCAGTTTTTCAGCCCACGTCAAAAACCTACATTTTGAAACAAATCTTCTTCCATAAAATTAAATAAAGAACGAAGAGGAAATAAGCCACATTCTTGTTCCTCGACATCCTTTATAAAAATATTTCCCGATTGAAAATAATTTTATTTGACTTGAATCAAAACCCGAAGTTTGGCTGCTATGTTTATGATTGGTTGGTTGAATGGGGTTTTATGGCGCAAAGTCCCTTTAGGGATAAGCTGCGCCAAGACAAAATCAAAATGTGAACAAAAAGTAGCTATGTTTATGATATGAGAAGTGGAAGCGCGTGGACAAATAATTAAATACTCTGACATAAGACTGATTTCTTTAACCTTTAACTGATGTTACCGGACTCACAGACCGCTGCTTTTTTCAATTTTTATAGTTTAACTTGTAACTTTCAGTTTAACTATAAACACTACCGAAATTTTGTTTCGTTTGGAACTTTAGTACTATCACCAGAGATTTTTGAATAGGTGAATTTTAATTATAATAGTCCTGTACAAAAAGTTAAATACAAAAAACACCATCCTATGAATTAATCACGCCTTTGATTTATCTTTGATGGAGCGGTCTCACAGACCGCTTAACAGTAGTTATAAATTTGGCATGCACCAAAAATTAAATCTTTAGAGTTTAATTAAATGTTTTATTGTTGAACTAGTGTAATTTTATTCTTTTTCTACTTCAAACTTCTTGCTCAACTAAAACTAAAAAAAAAACTTTTTTTGTGAATTTGGCATAGAATACAGATATGCCTGTGCATATTGTATTCTTTTTAGGTGCGTTCGTAATTATATAAATACGTAGCACCTATAGTCGTCGTTCGGTCTGTCTGTCTATCCCATATGACAGAGCCTAAACTGCCCGCAACCGAATGGTCTGAAATTTTAAATATATAATTGTTGCAAAATTTTGTCGCGTCATTTCAAATTTTATGAAAATCGAATGCATAGTTTAATTACATGGACAGTCAAAAGTTTTCCATTATATTACGGTCAATGGGAAAAAATTATTGCAAGTGCATTATAATGATGTTACAGCCTTCCGAATGATCTGAAATTTTTAATGTATAATTGTTGCGAAATTTTGTACAGTCCTTTCAAATTTTATGAAAATCGGATGCATAGTTTAATTACAGGGACAGTCAAATTTTTCTGTTACATTACGGCCAATGGGGAAAAAAATAATCCAAGTGCACTTTAATGATGTTACAGCCTTTCGAACAGATTAAAATTGATATGCACTTATGAAGTGCACTAAATTATATATTCAGTACAATATACGGTGCAAAAAATATTTATAAAACTAGTTATAGTACGAACCACGTCATTTGCCATGTTTGACACGCAATTTTCATTTGTTTATTATGTGAGCAGACATTCAAATTTATTTTATAGTCATTAATTGTATGAATAATTTCGAAATTTACACCATTTAACATTAAAGTAATAATATACTAGATATACATCTAAATTTATTTGTTTGGTATGCATTAAAAAAAATTCACTCATCTTGTAACCAACTTAATACACAAACATTATATCAATTAAATAAGTCTAACAGAATACTTACATTAAATTATAGTAGAGACATGAGAAAGGCATAAATCTATTGTTAATTTTATCTACTTTCCGGATATGAATGGAATCTTTGATATAGGAATCGTCGAATTATATTGAAAAGTTTGCTAAATTTTAATTTTCAGATAGTGTTGTGCCACCGATTAAATGAAAATATAAATATCTGGTTTAAAGGCGGAAAAGGATATAGATTAGCTGTTATGGGTGTCAACCAAGGTTTAATTTCCGCAGAAGGAAACTCCCACCAGTAAAATCGAATAGAAATTTTCAGCTTATTTATTATACGAATTCTGCAGGAATAAGGATTTAAAATGAGGCGGAAATTTATTTTAAAATTTACTGTTGGAAGTTTGCCTCTCCGGGAATTGTATTCCTTCCTTCTCCCTGCGAGATGGTTGTATTTGGATTTTTCGTTATTCTCCCCTTGATAAATTTCCACGCAAATTGTTTTCGGGCAACAGTAGTAGTCATCTTTTACACTTTATTTGCGTTCCTTGGATCAATTCAGCACGAAAAAGGTTTTGTTTATATACCTCTTTAAAGTCTTCACAGAGTTATAAAATAAAATCTTTATGCATAAATTGAAAATAGTAGTTGAAAATTGCAGGAAACAATGAATTAGTTGCCAGAAAATTTATATGAAAATTCTAAAGATATATTTATCTCACTTATAAAAAAGAAAATTCATTAGCATTCTTCGCGTGACTAAGATTTTCTTGGTATGAATTCATTTGGGATCCTGTGGCAATTTGGTGATAAAAGTTGCAAAAAAAGAGCTAGTGGTAGTAATTTTTTTCCAAGACTGTACAAATGTTACTTTGAAAAATGTATAATAAAAATGGAAAATCATTTTTTAAAGATGAATCACTAACTTAAATCATATTTACGTTTGCTTTTATTTATACATGCCGCGAACCAGAATCGTGATCACATTTTTCTGATTTTAAAGTGATTTTCAAGCTGTCCCCAGTTAAAAAGTTGACATCACTTATAAAATGACCTTCGTAAAAGTCGCAGATAAAAATTAATGTAACATATTAAAAAAACCAGTTTAAAATAAAATAAAAGAAAAGTATTTAACGATTTCATAGGGAAAAAGATGAACAAAAAAATTAAAAAAAAAACAAAAATATTTCCCTTAACCCCTGAACTGCCGACGAAATCTTGGGCTATCTCCAGTGCCTTACTTAAATCGCATATTTCTGAAATTATAGAAGGTGTATATTAGTTTTCTGAAATAACAGTAGGAAAACGCACATGTTATACTGTTATATGTAATGGCTCAGGTGGTGAAAATTGCCTCGCAATAATTGAAATTCGCCGTCCCTTTAATAGATGCATGCATTTTATAAAGACATATATAAATCCGGGGCAGTTAAGGGGTAAAATTCTCTCTCGTCTTTGATACAAGAATTCCGGAGCATTTTTTGTTTCCCCTCTATCTTAAAATAAAAATATAATAAAAAGAAAATGTCCAGTTAAACTGATAGCATTGAGCTCACAGGCTATTCTCACTAATTGTATATTATATTCTTATTTCAAAGAATAATGCCCATCGGAAAAAAAAAAAAGAAATCCACACAAAAACCCATTTCGTTAAAATAAAGGTGGTGGTGGTGGTGGTGGGGGGGGGGGGGGGTTAGCTCCCCCATTTCCCCCCCTTTATACTTAACCAATGAACCTTCAAATCTAATCAGCGAATCGCCTTATCAGAATAAACCGGTATACCAAATTTCAAGCAAATCGGAAAATTCTGCATGAAAAGCCCATTTATCATAATTAACGGTGATTAGCCCCGCCCCCTCCTTTATACTTAACCAATAAACCCCCAAAACTAATCAGGGAAGCATATTATAAGAATGAACTTATATCCAAATTGGAAGCAAATCGAATATTTCTATCAAGAGTTATCGCGTTACGTACATACATACATACATACATACATACATACATACATACATACATACATACATAGAGAACCTGCGGGCACATTAGCTGTCAGGCTTTGATAGCCTGTGAAGAGATATAGCAGTTTAAAATTCTGGTGTCACTCATTTGGAAATAATGCAGCAGATTAAAAATAAGGGATGCTTCCATAAACGGGTTCAATTTATGAGCTGCATTGAATGTAATTTTTCGCAAATTTTATTTCATTGCTGTGACCCTTGATACAGTTCTTATAAGCTTTAAACTAAATAGTCATATCAGCCAGCTTCAAACTCTCACAAAGCGTGATTATACTTGGCAAAGTATCGCCAGATTTGGGGACAAGAATAGTAGCCATAAATTAAGCCAACTTGGCGAAATTGACTAATTTTTTAAAATTTCGATTTAAATTCAATATTGACGAAAACGAGGAATCTAGGAGAGGTAGGAGTAAATAGGATAGCTTTTTGACAGTTTGAACTTTAACAATTAATTGCCAGAGAATAAAGCAGACTACATACTAATGTTATGTATAATTTTAATCAGTAGGTAGTTGTCTCTTGAAATGCGTAAAGAATTATTTTCAATGTACCATGTTACCTAATACAAAAGTCTTTTTAAAAAAATTATCCCTTTGATCCCAATTACCCCCATGAAATGGGGGTAAATGGAATCAGTGTTATTTTCTCTCATGCCTTACAAGATATAGTCATGGGAAAATGATATTAAAAGATCTCGGTATGGACTTTACAGCAAGATTTTTAGGGTTTTACAACTACAACTATTCTCAGAGATACAGTATTGGGAAGATCAGTACGCTGTAAAAAACGTTTAAGGGATTTTCAGTATTCATATATTTTACACTCTGCCTACAAAAAAAAAAAAAAAAAAAAAAAAAAAAATCAAATGCAAAATATCCTATTGGAAATTAATAGCCTAGTTGTATTACTAAAGAAATAATTTTTAAAGTTGACATGACAAATTGTTCAAAATAACATGAAATGCAAGCAACGGGGAAAAAAGTATCAGTCAAGTCTCATATGTTGTGAAGGAGGAAAATTTCATTACATTGAAAGTATTGAGCCTAATTAGACCTAAAATTTGGAATAAATGCAAAATAAAATTGTAAAATGAATGTTTTTCTAACACAAAATGTGCAGTAAAGTAAGCCAAACTACGGGTATTTCACAGGATTTGAAAACTGAAAAATTAAAAAATTCATTCTAAACAACAATTTGATTCAAATAGAAAATAAAACATGCGATCCCATTTACCCTTAAGCCAAAACTCTATAATCCTATTTACCCCGAAAATGCTATTTCTGGGGTAATTATAATCATGCAAATTATTAACATTATGCGTCGTCGCTGCAAAATGTAACGATTTCCTCTTAAAATTAACCTTTTTATAAATTTAAATCCATAGTTATATTTCAATATTCCTAAATTTTTTAACACAGGACCTTTTTAACCAAAACATTCGCACTTTGACGGACAAAGTTTTTCTTTGTTGTTCTGGGAAAAAAAAGTGATTACTTCTACAGGAACATACATTTTCACTCAAAAAAAAAAAAAAAAAAAAAAAAAAAAAAAAAAAAAGCTAGAATATTAGTCAGACTTCATAATTAACATGGTCAATTTCTTTTTTATCTGTTACAGATTGCCCCTGACGTGTCTCTGATCCCTATTACCCCTGATCTTAATTATCCTTACCTCCTCTATATTTAAAAAGAACATGTCCTGACACTCACCTTTCAACGCCTTGTTTGAACCTTTTAGCATAGGACAATGAAATTTGCAAGGCATGTTCCTTACATACTGTAGACACACACTAAGAAAGAATTTTTGAAAATTCAAGCCTGCGGGTATTATGGGCGGTTGAAAATTTTAGGTCATTTTGCTACATTTCAGCTGCAGTTTTAGGTTTAAGCGTGACATACAGCATGACAAATCTACTAAAAATTAGTTAAACGCGTATTTCAGCGATTCTAGAAATTCAACCACTAAGAATGTTAAAATGGGGGTCGAAAGTTTTAGGTCATTTCGCCATATTTCAGCAGAAATTTTAAGTAGGAGTATGAAATTCAGCCTCACAATTCTAATAAAAAAATAGTTAAACATGTATTTCTGCAATTTTAGAACTTTAACTTCCATAAGGGTTAAAAGGAATATTGAAGATTCAAAACAAAAGCTTTTTCAGTAATCTAGTCTATAGCCAATGTGTATGTTTTAGCGAGGGTGATTTTACTGAAAATTAATTTCAATGTTGAAACCATTTTTGTCACTCCCATAATCTTAAAACTAGTTGTTGCAAGCATTGCTCATGTATATCGTCAACCTTGGATATTAATCCGATTAAGGAAGGTTAGACGAATAAGACAACTATTGCTGATAATTTAAGCAAGACATTTTTCCAATCAAAAGTTTGTTTCGTCTTTTTTAAGTTCATATTTTATAAACTGTTTTTGCGCTTTTCGGATTTTAGCGAACGAATTTTAATCTTTATAAGAAATATATTGAATTTCCTCCCTTCTCATTTTTTTAGAATTAAAGATTTATGAATTAAATACTGATCGTTCGAATATGTACAAGGCTTCGTTATAGTGATTGTCGTATAAGAGAACGTCAACGGCAGGAAACATTTTTGCTGAAAAATTATTTTAAACGGAAATATAAGTGTGATATATCAATTTAAAGCTAAAGAGTTGCAGTATATGAATTTGTAAGTTTTAATTTCATAAGAATACGTCTGCACTGAAACTTGGCTGGAAACTGACAGTATTAAAATTCATTTACAGTTGAGCATATAAATCAACTTATTGAGTTGTATCTTTTTTTGCTTATGTTCATTAAATTGAATTATTATGGATTGAAAATAACAAGATAATATTATATCTGTTAGATCTACATAGTTAAAAGATTTCATCTAAGGTATTAAATGCAATTTTAACTTTATTTATTAGTTGATAATTAAAAATCACAAGAGTAACAGAAAACATCTTAAAGTTCTAATTTTACATAAAAACTACTTAAACTTTTAACCCAAAACTCCTAACTCTCCGATTTCGAGGTATAAGAAAGATTTTTCATTAAATATTTTGTTTATGCTATACATGGAATAGGCTCTGGGGTGTTGTCACAAGAGTAACAAACGTCTGTGTCGCAAGAGTAACACAACACTTTTGTCCATAGTTTCACATAAAACAGCGTTACAACCAAAATAAACAAAATGCTTAAAAGCTTAGTTGTTTTATCCGTTATTAGAACAGTTCTTGAAATACACTGACGGAAAAAAAAAATCCCAACACCAAGAAAGACTTGTGTTAGATAAACGAAATTTGGTAGACGTGTTTATACATCTGAAAGATGACATCGATTCAAATTTCGCGCTTCGCGCATAAGTGTGGCGCTAGTGGCGCCACTCAGAACTTGCAGATCAGGTTTACTTTAAATGCGTGCTGTAAAGTTCGTGGGCGTTATTTAGTTACGAAACGTGACGTATTGAGTTGATGTTAGCCAAGAAGGCCTTTAAACAAGACGAAGAAGCCACTGTCAACAGCTCCCCCGAGTTGGAACGAGGTCGCATAATCGGGCTACGAGAAGGTGGATTTTCTTTCCGCGATATTGCAGAAACACTTGGCTGGAATGTATCCACTGTGCATGATTGTTGGAAACAGTGGTCAATGGATGGTGCTGCATCAAGAAGACCGGGTTCCAGGTGGCCACGTGACGCTCCTGAGAGGGAAGATCGCCGTATTCGGCGTACGACTGTGGCGCATCGTACTGCGTCTGCGGCAGAAATTCGAGCTGTAGTTGGTACCACAGTTACACAACGAACTGTTAGAAATCGGTTACTTCAAGGACAGCTCCAAACTAGGCGCCCTGTAGCGTGCATTCTACTGACTCCAAGCCATTGCCGTTTGCGACTCCATTCGTGTCAAGCCAGAGCTCATTGGTGGGCGGAGTGGAAATCTGTTGTGTTTCTTTTTCATCAGAAAACACAACAGATCTCCACTCCGTCCTCCAATGAGCACTGGATTGACACCAATGACGTCGCAAACGGCAATGGTTTGTAGTCAGTAGAATGCACGCTACAGGGCGCCTGGTTTGGAGCTGTCCTTGAAGTAACCGATTTCTAACAGTTTGTTGTGTCACTGTGGTACCAACTACAGCTCGAATTTCTGCCGCAGACGCAGTACGATGCGCCACAGTCGTACGCCAAATATGGCGATCTTCCCTCTAAGGAGTGCACGTGGTCGCTTGGAACCCGGTCTTCTTGAGGCAGCACCATCCCTTGACCACTGTTTCCAACAATCATGCACAGTGGATACATTCCAGCCAAGTGTTTCTGCAATATCGCGGAAAGAAAATCCACCTTTTCGTAGCCCGAATATGCGACCTCGTTCCAACTCGGGGAGCTGTTGACAGTGGCTTCTTCGTCTTGTTAATGGCATTCTTGGCTAACATCAACTCAATACGTCACGTTTCGTAGCTATATAACGCCCACGAACTTTACAGCACGCATTTAAAGTAAACCTGATCTGCAGGTTCTGAGTGGCGCCACTAGCGCCACACTTATGCGCGAAGCCCGAAATTTCAATCGATGTCATCTTTCAGATGTATAAACATGCCTACCAAATTTCGTTTATCTAACACAAGTGTTTCTTGGTGTCGGGATTTTTTTTCCGCCAGTGTAGTTTTAACCATAATTAAGGTTATTTTGTAAATTTTAAGGAAGATAAATTATCTTTATTAGTGTTTTTTTTAATGGATGGATTCATTTTTAGTTATTACTTAAGATTATAAAATAATAATGGCAAGTAATTAAAGATATTAGGTTGAGCAAAAAGTTCTGGTAAATTTTTAATCTAATAGTTACCAGAATTTGTATCGTATATAGGAGTACTAGTGGTATATTTATAGGAGTTCAAGAACTTTGGCTCCAAAATGCATATGGAACAGAATGATTTGCGTGTGTTGACCCGGCATTATTAGAGAATAGGCCTAACGATTCTTAAAGCCATCGATGAGATTAATGAGGATAAAGGTGCTGGTAACGGTGACAAACTTAGCCAGTAAGTCCGGAATCTAGCAGAAAGGTGGCAAAAAGTCGTGGAATATGATGGTCTCTACTTTAAAGAATAGCCCTTGTTGCTTTTGTTGTTAATTTGCGCATAACAACGCAACTTTCACAAATTTCCCAGAACTTTTTGCTCAACCTAGTAGATTAAAACAACAACTCGTGTCGAGTTTGTATTCCTTCTTTTGGTTTAAACCACATGGTCTTTGATCAGATATTTTATAGGCTTTGTAAAGCTTCGTTTACTAAATTCTACTGTATGTCCTACAGAGATTCTTATAGTAACTCTTATGTAAAGTATTCTGATGGTATATTTTAAAAGAAAGATTTTAATATTGCTTCTTATATATGACATTGTTTTAAAGAGCAAGAAAAATTTTGCTAAGCGCCAAAAATTGTAGAGAAAAAATAAGAATGAAATTGAATATGTTGATGTGAGAAAGAAACAAAACAAAATGTATTATGATAAAATGAAGATAAGTCTTAGAGTCAGCAAAAGCTTCAGCCAGAGAATGAAAATATTAAGAAAAGGAAAAAGTAGAGAACTAGCTAACCTCAGATTCTGTAACGAAAAAAAATCCAACTCCTCAGCTTTGGAAAATTTTATGTTTATGAAGATTTAAGAAGAGATCATTTTTCAGCTAAACCTGCATTAGTTAGGTGTGAAAAAGGTCACATAATTTCATCCATCCTAGGTGACGTTTACTAAGAGAATAAGTTTTTTGTTAAGAAGTTTTCCTAAATTGAAAAATTGGAAATTCCTTTGCACTTTTAAAGCCTAGTTTCATAAAACAATAGAAAATTATACATCAGAATACCTGCATTTGTGGTTGTCACGAAAACCTTCAAGCAATTCATAATGCGGTGACTTGTGTATTTTCTGCATTAAACATTCCTCTGAAAAATGTGATGACTGTCTGCTGAGATACATCATAATTAAAATGTGGGAATTAAGGATCGAAGAATTATTTAAAATGGAAGTCCATAATACAGAACTTCTTATAAGTGATTGTAAATAGAAAAACAATGATAAAAGTTTCACTGTTGACAAAACATTTATCAACATTTTGTCAAAACTGTTGCTTTCTCAAAACGTTGATAAACATTTTGAAAAAGCAACAGTTGAAGAAACCATTTATGATTGTTTACGAAATTTTCGAAAGCAACGTAATCCATTTCTGTGGCACACATTCCTTTAAACGTGTGTACATAATTATTTTAATAATTCCAAAAGAATAACCATTTCTCAAAGAATCGTTATGCCAGTGGATTTTCTGAAAACTGTACATTTTTATGCCAAGACGAAATTTTAGTACGGAATACTGAATACGGCTCAAATGCACAAGCGACTGTATTTCCAGCCAATATTTATTATGATCCCAAAATTGTAAAATCTTATGCTATTATTTAAGACAATGTAACTCATAATCAATTGTCTGTAAATGCTCTCATATGTAAAATTTCAACCTAGCATCTTTAAGGGAATGCATTTTTCTAAAGTGTATCTATTTTGCTTTTTTATATGATGGTTGTGCTTTCCAATTTAAACAAAATATAACTATGCAAATATGCTTGTAATGAATCAGACTTTTCACACAATTAACTTAATTGGGTATATTTTTTTTTCCAAGTACTCCTGATATACATGCTGTACATTTATTTTGAGCTGTTGTATGATGATATATGTGGAATGAAGGGCTACTACAAGCCATGCACTAACATAATTCGTACAAAGAATTTGTGTTTCATTAAGTAAATAATGATGCAGGAGAAGCTGTAGTGATATTATTGATAATGAAGACAATGATGTATTCTGCTCAGTAGCGGAAACTGAGAAGTTGCTATTTTTTTATACTGAGTGATTCTAAAATATGACTTGAAGATTAGTGGTTTTACTATTGAAGTGGCAAGAAAAATTATCAAACGAAGTGCTAAGAGCTATTTAAAGCATATGTAATTCTCAAGTTTGAACCTGATGACCACAATATTTGGCAAAAAATAATCAAATTGTGGCTGACATTAATGCTCTCAGATTGGTAAACTCTCGAGCATTTTACAAACTCTAATTTTAGAATTTTTTAAGTTATTTTAAAATGTAACCATCATTAAAAGTTTTTTCTATGGAAAAGTAATTTTTAACTTATTTTAATTATTTTGTTCAGTATTTAAACTGAATTTTTCGGGAAATTCCTTTATGGACAAAATGTCACAAGAGTAACACTTAGCATTTTGCAAAATCAAACGTAACTAATTCATGTGATATCAGATGAGTTCAATGATTAATACTTTTTAAAAAGATATAATTACTCTGCTATATTCTGTAAATTTTACGTCTATAGTTTGGTATAATTCACAGAATTTCTGCATCAAACATAATTTTTGAAAATTGCATTTTTCTGTGGTCACAAGAGTAACAAAATTTTCATTCATTATCCAGGCAAGTAAAATGCCTTTGTTACAAATTACATATGGTTTATCAGAGTAGAGCACATGTATTTTTAAGTGGTTGCATCAAATTTATCCTAAATATATTTTGTAGTGAAAGAATTTGAAATATTTATGAAAATTTGCTCTGACAGTCACAAGAGTAACAATGGACGTTCCCATAAGCAGTTTATTGGCTTGAGACCCACAGGCCTATGTTAAAATGTTTGTCGTTTTAATGGTTTATATATGCAAAAGTCAAAAGGTTCTCGTTATATTGGTTGCCATTTTAATGATCTGTGAGGCACGAAACACACAGGGCCCCGTTATAGTGATTGCGTATTAACGATATATGGCTAAGAAATGCACAGGTTACCGTTATTTTGATCCCCGTATTAATTTCTGGGCGCGAAACCCACAGAGCCCATTTACAATGACCACAATATACCTTAGGTTATCCCATTGTTAATTATTTTATCCGGAAGCTCTTCTTTTCCCCCTATATAAGTACGGGCAAGGCCGAGCTGGTCATTGTCACGGAATAAAAATCAGTTTGCCGCTTTATTTACTTACTTTTTTGATATTTTTATTAGTTAGTTTTGTGTAATTTAACCCTTTGACTCCCAGTGGGACACTATGTCAAACTGCAACTTCAAAAATTACCACTGAACACAGCAGTCCCTGAAACGCTTGGAAAACCATGTCTGCTTGTCCCACTGGTTTCTCACGTTCATTTGGGATCGTAGTTGACCGTTTACCCGGTAGATGCTAAATTTGATTTAAAATATCCTACAAAAAAATTAGTAGTCAAGGGGTTAAAATATTTTATTGATATTTTATTTGTTTGTAAAATCCACTCTGTGGGCCACTTGCAAAATTATGGCTATACGCTGCGGAATATATGTGTACCCCTAAGCGACCGTCTAGACGGGCTAAGACCGGCTAGTCTTTTATATTCGGGTTCCACGTATCTTGGTTTCGTATGTTTGAGTAAAATTAGTCGCATTCTTAAAAAAAAAAGGAATGGGGAAGTCATCTTTACCTCCCGGTATAGGCCGGAAGGACTTTTTAATTTCAAGCCGCTTCTGTTTTATTACGGCCTTAAACTTTTAGCTCAGATGGTATTTTTTTCTGTGTGCTTGCGGGGCAGAGAATAAAATAAAAAGAACAGATATAAAATAAAATCTAAATCTTATAGGACAACAATAACGTGAGAAAAAAGGAGTTGGATTCTACTTATCAGTAGAGGTAAAAAAAAAAAAAACAATAACAAGTTCTTATTGAAATTGGAAAAGCTTTCAAATTATTGTTCAGATTCCATATGTGGAACGCACTACTTCGGTATTAAGACTGGTTCAGGTCTTTCTTCTTCTAAAATATATTAATCGAAATTCTGGTATGATGAAAAGAATATCTTCAATCTAATCCGTCGGATTCACTGCTATCATAATTAAATTGTTAAAATCCTTAGAGGTTTAACCACAGATATTATACTTCATTGTAAAATTTGTATAGGTGTCAGCATTGGACATCTTAACGTCAATAATTCTAAGCATCATTTTGTGGTTTACATGGCAGGTTTTGTCTCTCATTATCCCTCTCATTTCTTGGAAAGAATTTGTGGCGTTTTAATATACTTTTTTCTTGATTAGTTATGTCCTTATTTCCTCTTTATAAATCTAAATCTTATAGGACAATAATGACGTGAACAAAAAGGAGTTTGTTTCTGCTTATCAATAGGGGAGGTACAAAAAAAAAACAAATTTTTATTCAGATTCCATATGTGAAACACACTACTTACGTATTAAGGCTTGTCCACGTCATTCGCCTTCATTCAGAAATAAAACATATTAATAAATAGTTTAATAAGAGCTCCATTGTAGGATTTATGAGATTCTTTAGCTTTAAGGGAGCCGGTAAAGCAAAATTCAACCAAAAATTCGATTTTTACTTTTTTATATCATTAAATAGTTTAAACTTTTATCTTTCCAACGATGTGTCACACATGTTTATATAAAAAAAAATAAGTGTTGAAATTATTCATTCTTTCTAAGAGTACTTCACAGCCATTTAAATCTTTAATTGACTTTTTCTCAAAACTTGGATTTTTCATATTTATGTTCCTTTTTTAGGTAGATTTCGTATGAAATACTACCTATTGGCGTCGTTCCTATGTTGGAATTTCTGAAAAACTTTTGCAGATCTACACCGATCATGACCCACAGAGCCCAAAACCACCCTCAGTAAAAAACTTTATATATCTATCTATCTATCTATCTATCTATCTATCTATGTATGTATCTATCTATCTATATATATCACTTTCTTCTGGACACGATAACTTCCACAATTCTGCACCAATCTCTTCCAAACTGATACATAAAATCAAGGGGCATAAAATCTCGGTCAAGTTCGTTAATGGGAAAAATCGGACCAAGGGGATGGAAATAGGGAGGGGTTTTGTGAAAACCTAAAAAAACCCATAACTTCTTAAATTTTGTACATATCGAATCAGTTTAAAGTTTTTATTACTTCTAAAAATAGGGCCAAAATTTATGTATCGCAGATTTTTGATAAAGTTAAAAATGTGCTCAAGGGGCGCAAAAATAGGGTTTTTGGGAGAAAAAATTCTTAACTTCGTCAATTCTCAAGATATCAAATCCAATTAATTTTATCATGAATCTCCTTAACATTATCTACAACTTTTATATTCACAAGTTTTTGATAGGACCAATTCGTACCGCAAAAAAAAATTAAAACGAAAACAAAAAGGGCGTTTGAAGAAGAAAAAAATCCGTAACTCCGTCAATTCAAAAGATATAAAATCCCCATGAATTTATCATATATCTTCTTAATATTGTCTACAACATCTATATAGACAAGTTTTGGATAGGACCAATTCTTACAGTAAAAACAAATTAAAAATACATAGCGGTTGAAGAAGAAAATCATCTTAGTAAGGGCGTATTCAAATCCAATCTGCTTATTTTCTGACTCATTTTGCAAATCATTTTTACTCTCAAAGGCTTCCAATTGGTACCTTTTCTTACTCAGAAACTATATAATGTACCGTAATGGTCAATTGTTTGATAGAGGTAGAATATATTTTAAAACATGCTGTCAAAGTGGGCCTTTTGAACCGAATTTCCCGAAGCGGATTGTGTTGGAAAAATCATCGTATTAAGGGAGTATTCAAATCCAAACTGCTTATTTTCTGACTCATTTTTAAATTCATTTTTGCTCTCAAACGCATCCAATTGGTAGATTCGCTTATTCAGAAACTATATAATGTACCGTAATGATCGATTTTTTGACAGAGGCAGAATACATTTCAAAAAATGATGTCAAAGTGGGCATTTTGAACGGAATTTCGCGAAGCGATTGTGTTAGAAACGAAAAATAATTGTTTATATATCAAGTTTTAATTAATTGAACGAAAATTAAAAACACAGGTCGCTTATAAATCTCTTCAAAAACCACGTCAACAAGTTTCATGTTTTTCCTATTAAAAATGAATCTGGAGTTATGCCAGAAATTTTCGAGTTGTTGAGCATGGAAAAGTATTTTTTTGAATACCGCCCTAACATGATTCTGATAAAACCAGTTATTATATAAAAATGAAATAAAAACTCGTCAAAAGCGGCCAGATAAAATTTTTAAAGTGGGTATATCTCTAATCATGATTTGGTTTTTGTTTGTGAAATTAGTATATTTAACTTCGAAATCTACTTCCGCCTGTAGGCCGGGCCGGCAGGGATTTTTTTCAATATCTATTAAACTTAAGAACTCTGATATTTCTTAAATGATATATTGTATACTTTAACACAGGGATTTAATGATTTGATGAGAATTATTCATTTTAGGCAGTGAAATCTTAGCAAAAATGCCAATTTAAAAATGGTTTTCAGTAAAAAATTAATAATTTTGAGTTTCACTTAGAATGAAAATGGTCTTAAAAATACGTAAATCATGTTATTTTAATTACTCTAAAAAATCTAGAACTCTATTTTTCACCATTTCCGAGAAAAAGGTGCATAAAGTTGGTGAATTTAACATGGCAGAGAGAGAGCTTTCCCGGTCCCCTTAACTCATCGTAAGTTACTGGGTATGTTTCTTTACAACGTTACAGTTTCAATTCCTAATGAATGGTGATGCAAGGATATATAATTATGCAAAACAGCTTATTTTCTATAGTACACATTATCACTTTTACAAAAATTGTTGGACCTTGGTGTGGATTCAATTATGACGTGGCGGTATTCTTTAGTTGGAAGCACAATACATCAAGAATCATACTTCCCCTACGTAATCTCTAAAATAAAACTTCCTACTATGTACTGCATGCGATGTAACACATTTTAAGTGGCGACTCCTGCATTGTCTAATGTACCCTATGCATATGACTCATTTAAATATTTTATGATTATTAAAACGAGGACATTAATCTCATCTTCAATACAATGCATTTTTTCATTTAATTTGTAAAATAATCTTTGTCCAGTGTACTGCTTCTGATGCAGTAAAGGGATAAACAGTGTATGCATCAACTACGTACGCCATATGAATAACACGCATCGAAGTGTTTCATGATTATGAAACTACTTTATTCATTTCACATGAAATAAAATAAATAAAGAATCAATTTTTAAACTTAATCTCTAAAATAATGTGTGTCTAATGTACAGCACATAATGCAACAAATGACTAAGTGCAACTATTGCATTGTTCTATGCACTTCATACATATAACCCACCAGAATATTTCATGATTGTATAAATGGTATATTCAATGGTATATTTATTTGTGGTATATTCATCTCAGCTGAAATACAATGCATCAAATATCATATTTTCTTTATGTAATAATCTTTATCGCTGGTTTAAATGGAAGCGAGATTATTAAACATTTCTTCAACGAATTTGAGAATGGAAAATCGAGGTCACATAGACAGGGGGGATATACATTTTGATCAATCTGTAACGATATTAAAAACTTATTCAAAAAGTTACATGAAATATTGCTTGAATTGAAATTAAAATAAAACATTTAAAACTCACAAAATAATACACCTATCAACAACATAGAATGTAAAAGTATTGTATTCACATCCACAATATAATTCAAATTCGGATGATGATTCACAAACGAACTAGATTTCGGAATTACAAGAAATAAAATAGTTAGAAATGGTAAAATATTTATGTACATACAGGGAGTCATCCAGCGTGATACCAATTGGTGAATAAACCTATATCCACATAATATACAGGGCGATTCAAAAAAAGTTTACAAAATGACATGGCAAATCACGCAACCACTTATTAAGTCACAAATACAGGGTGTTTCATCCTAACTCAATTTGGGTTCACGGTAATAACTTTCAGAAAACTGAAGTATATAATAATAAGACGTTTACCAGACATTCTCGCTTTTGTTCTACATGTGATAACACCAAACAAGAGTGGTAGAAGTTTGCATTATGCAAGCCAAAAGTATGCACTAGACGCCTCACATTTTGGGCTGTGTTTATCAATTCATACATTATGTTTTTCCATATATTTTCGTGTTGTTAACTTATTTCACACAAAATATGGTACATATCGTTGCATTTTCATTACAATGTTTTTATTTTATACGAAATTATTACCGTCAAGTCGGATGAAACACCCTATATTTGTGACTAAATAAGTGGTTTGCGACCCTATTTTCCTATTTGATTTTTTATCCTTGTTTGAATGCCTGATTTGCCATGTCATTTTGTAAATTTTTTTTTAATCACTTTGTATATAATTAATAAAACTGTGCTTTACTATCCAAAGATTACTCATTTTAACAAAACTCTAAAATAAAAATGAATTAGTCATTTCAAAAACTATATAAGTGACAGATTTTAAATGTTTCAAGAATCGATAAAAACTGAGCTACACACAAATCATAAACTTATAAAGAACTTCTTTGTGCTCACTATATTTCTTAAATTTTAAATTGATAATTCGGTTATCACATCATTTTATAATTGAGATAAAAAGAAAATCCAGGACGGCTCGGTCTACAGGCACAGGTAGATTTCGAAGTTAAGTACTAATTTCACCAAAACTAAATCAAGATTAGAGATAAACCCAGTTTAACAATTTTATCTGGCCGCTTTTGATGAGTTTTTAATTTCATTTTCTGTAAGAGTTATTTTTATCAGAATCATGTTAATGTGATACTTTTTTTTGTTCAACAACCGCCCCCCCCCCCCCTCATTTTTTCAAAAATTTTATTTATGTATTTTTTATTTTTTGCTATAAGACTTGGTCCTATCAAAAACTTGTCAATATAAATTTGTAAATAATATTAAGAAGATTTATAATATATTTAAGCGGATTTGATATCTCGTGAACTGACGAAGTAATGAATTTTTTTCTTCTTCAACCCCCGCGTTTTTATTTTTATTTTTTTGCTTTAGTGGGTTAGTCCTATGAAAACTTGTCAATATAAAAATTTTAGATAATATTAATAAGATTTATAATAAATTTAAGTGGATTTGATATCTTGAGAATTGACGAAGTTATGAATGTTTTCTTCTTAAAACACTATTTTTTTCGCCTTGAGAACGTTTTTAATGATATCAAAAATCTGTCATGAATACATTTTTGGCCTTTTTCCTAGAAGTGAGGGTAACTTTAAACTGATTCGATGTATATCATAATAAGTAATGGGGTTTTACCTGTTTTCACAAAAACTCTCCCCCATTTCCACCTTCTTCGTCTGATTTTGTCCATTAAAGAACTTGACGGATATTTTCTGCCCCTTTATTTTATGTATGCGTTTGAAAGAGATTTGTGCAGAATTATGAAAGTTATCGTGTCCATAAAAAAGTAATATATGGGTCATTCTCAGTGAAAGGGAAATTTTGGCTTCCAAAAAAAGAAATTTTTACTTTGATTTTAATCCCCTATTTTTCTGGTAATAAAATGCTTGCGTGTCTAGCATTATGAGAAAACATCAGCAGAAATCGTTTGCCTGATTTATGGCTTTAATACTAGAATCAGGTGAATTTTTTTTTAGGTTTTAAAAATGTTTTACACCTTAATATCTATTTAAAACAATTTAACTTATTTATTTAGCTTGTTTCTCTGTGGTATATGAGGCATTCTCACATAATTTCGACATTTAAGTCCTTGAATAATATTTTTTTTTATTTTACTACATATTCTTGGTTTTTTTTTCCTTTCTTACATTGGAAAACGTTCCATTCAATGACTGTATAACAATATTAACGAGATAAATAAGTTTTGGATGATGGTGGGGGTTCAAATATACCATGAAATTCCTTACCATGCCGTGTCACTAATGTTGATTTTTAGGGTTCCGTACTTAAAAAGTAAAAACGGAACCATTATAAGATCACTCCTGTGTCTGTCTGTCACAGCCGTTTTACTGGTAAACTATGGAACGTGGAAAGTTCAAATTTGGGGAAGTAATAAAGCCTGTTGACCCACATATTTACAGATTATTAAACATTCATAAATATATTTAGGAAAAATGTAGAGGTGCTAATTAAGTTACTTGAAAAAAAAGTATTTTCTTTGTATATTGTGTGAAAGCCTTCGTAACGCTGAAATCAAAAATATATCTCTTTTAATTTTACATATTATATTTTCAGAGATATCGTCGAAAATGCAGTTCAAAAATATGTTAATCCCCTTATATTTCCGAACCTATTGAAACTAAAATTCTGAAAAATTTAGAGATGGTAGACATTAATTTAAACCTTGCAAGAAAATTACAGCGATTACCCTAGGTCACATAGTTTTTGAAAAAATCGCAATTTTCCATTACACAAAAATTTCGATTTTCGGGCATTCAGCAAAGGTGTTGAGGAGCGTTGGACCCGTAAGGCATGGTGACGTCACGGCGACGTCGTTGTGAAGTCACACTGTGACTTTGTGACCGTCGATGTGACGTCACGTGACGTGGATGTGACGTCACAGTGACTAGAATGCGAGGTCGTTATGGCCGTTTTAGAGGTCGTTTGTGACGTCACATTGTGACCAATCTGTGAAGTCACGGTGTGACTAATTTGTGAAAAGTGTGTCATTTGTGACTATTTTGGCATTAACTTTGTGACGAACCTGTGACGAAAGTGACAATGTTTTGAAGTCACACTGTGACCAATTTGTGAAATATGTGTCATTTGTGACGAACTTGTCATAAACTCTGTGATGATTTCAAATGAAAATCAAATTTCAAATTAATTGCTTAAAAGGCGCAAAGGCGAACTAGTGAAAAAGATTCCATGCTGGAACTCGAACCCGGGCCATCAGTATAGCGCACTTACATTCTACCGACTAAACCACACGGAACGATACCCAGCCTGGAAAATTTCTCACTATTACATGTTGGCAAGGCTACAAACGCAGCACAAGATGCAATATTTATCGTCAGCCACCGACATGGCGCAAACACGAAACTTAATTAAATCCAGTATCGATTGAAACTATATTAATACTTGGAAATTTTTTTCTGAGAGAACCATTCGCCTTGCATACAATATTTCAAATGAAAATCAAATTTCAAATTAATAGTGCAAAAGGCAATTTTAATTTGAAATTTGATTTTCATTTGAAATACTGTATGCAAGGCAAATGTTTCTCTCTGGAAAATTTTCCAAGTATTAATATAGTTTCAATCGATGCTGGATTTAATTAAGTTTCGTGTTTGCTCCATGACGGTGGCTCACGATAAATATTCCATCTTGTGCTACGTTTGTAGACTTGCCAACATGCAATAGGGAGAAAATTTCCAGGCTGGGTATCGTTCCATGTGGTTTAGTCGGTAGAATGTGAGTGCGCTATACTGATGACCCGGAATCGAGTCCCGGCGTGGATATTTTTCACTATGTTGGCCTTTGCGCCTTTTAAGCAATTTATTTGAAATTTGAATTTCATTTGAAATATTGTATGCAAACCGAATATTTCTTTGTGGAAAAATTTCCAAGTATTAATATTGTGATGAATTTTAAAATGGACAATTTTAAAATAAAGTTTTGTTTGAGATATAAATTCGTATCTTTTTACCGTACTTTTTAGCAAAATATAGCTATTTTGGAGTCCTATTCTTCTAAAATAGTTTTAATTTTTCCACTTAAAAAACAATGTTTGTCAACTGACATCTTTTTTTATTAAGTTCTAAGCTTGATCTTGAGTTCAAGCTTGATATTAAGAATGTATAAGATTTTAAGGTGTTGTGGTTGTGATTAATCTTTGCTTTATTAAATACGACGTAAGCCATATTTATTTAAATTTTTTATTTCCGTGTAAATTGTATTTTGTGAATATGAGCTTAAATAGATTTGGTATGTTCTATAGGAAAAGACTGATCTGGAAAATCGAAAAAACAAATAAGAAAAATCATGCGTTAAGCATAGATTATAAAACACTTTCCAACACTTCCCGAATGCTTTAAAAAACTTCGTTATTTAGGGAAATAAGGTAAATAAGAGAACTAAGTAAACATTTTAGAAAACGCATAAAACATTTGAAAAACTCATTTCCGCAGTTACTGGCCATAGCAAAATAGGTTTTCCAATTCTTTTGAACAGCCCTGTATTTGATCTGTAGGTTCATATATATATTAAATAATGGGATAATTTAGTTTAGCAAGAAAACGCATAACAGGTTGAAACTCTCTTTCAGCAATTTATACTAATATATGGAAACATACTTTAATACTTTTGTACAACCCTGTAGTTGACCTAGAACCTTCATTACACGCCACCGTTTAGTTAAAATTTAATTCAAACTAAAACACACTTAAAACAGCTGAAATCACATTTCCAGAAATTATAATTTATAGACGGCCATGTATCCAATTCTTTGCATGACCCTGTATACCATTTTATCTATATTATACAACAGTAAATTAAATTCAGTTCAGCGTAAAAAAGCACAACTCATTTAAAAACCACCTTTAAGTAACTTGCGCTCATACCCAGTAATCCTTGCGAATACTTTTGTGTAGCCCTGTATATGAATTATAGCATTTATATACACCATATACTATGCATAAATATAGTGAATCATAAAAGCGCATATCATAATTAAAAATGCATTTCCAGCAATCATCACAAATGAACAGTACTTCGGATACAATATAGTATCTGAACTATATTGTGTGTGCCTGTAAATGCTATATACACTTCATATTCTACATGAAAAATTTATAGTATGTAAACTTCAGCGACGTATATCATTTTCATTATATATGAAATAGATTTAACATAATTAAAGTACGCCGCAAACAATTCCCTCCACCGCTATATCATTATGTATTGGAATTTCTTTTTAGCCCTGTAAATGAACAATAACTATTCTTTGCATCTCGTATTCTTCAGAATGCATATTTTAGTACGTTTCATAAATGCATATCAATTTTTTTCTGTATGAAAACGTGTAAAATCATGAAAAAACCTTTGAAACGATTTTTTCCCAGAGGCCGTAATGTAACGGAATACTTTTGACTGTACCTGTAAATGAACTAAACATGCTACAAACGTCGTTACACATAGGGGCCGTGCTATGGTAAAGGTCAATAACATCCAAAAATTTCAGACCAATCCGAGTATATTTACGAGAGTTAGAGAGCGGACAGACGTCTAGACAAACCAAAGTCATAAACACTTTTCAACTTTGTTGAAAGGTGTTAAAAAGGAAATATAAAAGTAAAATAATGAACTTTAAAAAATATATACTAAAGCAGTTTAATCTATAAGCTTCCTATCAGGCATGAAAAACACTTTATTTCAATGCTTAAATATAATATTTTATTTTTTAAGGGTGTATTTCAATCCAAACTGCTTATTTTCTGATTCATTTTTTAATTCCTTTTTTTCTCAAACGCATCAAACTGAAAAATTCTCTTATTTAGAAACTACCTAATGTGCCGTGCTTCTCGATTTTTTGATAAATGCAGAAAATATTACAAAAAAATGCTGTCAAAGTAGGCGCTTTGAACCGAATTTTTCACAGCGGAAGATCTGGGAATGAAAAAAAAAGGGTCTTACTGAGAAAATAATTATTTAAAACTTAAATTCTAATGAATTGAGGGGAAAATGAAATCACACGGCCTCTTAAACATCTCTTCAAAAATCACCTCAGCAAGTTTCATGTTTTTACTTTTAAAAATGAGTCTGAAAATGTCTCAGAAAATATCGAGCTGTTGAAGGTGGAAAAATATTTTTTAGAATACACCTTTAATGCCAATATTTATGTGTATCGAAAACGTAGAAAATGAGTTTACAATCGAAGAAAATTTAATAACTGATTCTGAATGTCTATAATTAAATATTTGATTAAAATCGCAAATAGAAAAAAAATGCTTACATACAATTAAAAATAAATAAATAAATATACCAATTTGAAAAACACTAAAAATAATAATTAGTATTTTTAATTGTACTATTAAACAACAACTAACTGCAATAGAGGAATTAAATGCATTATTAGATTTAGCAATTTCTCAAAAATCTTTTCATATGTTGTAAGGAATTCCTATTATTTTATAATTTTGGCAAATGTTAAATCTGAAAACATTGGTATGAAGATTCAGGATTTTAAATAATAATTTAAAATATTATTAGCAAAAAAAAAAAAAAAAAAAAAAAAAAAAAAAAAGAATCTTTCAAAAGTTACGCTATTATAATAAGTAAAAAGACATTTTCCCACTATAATGTTAATTTCTAAACTGAAACAGTTTCATAATATCATACTATTCGAATATAATATTTAACTCCAAAACAATAATGACGATAAATACTGTTATATGAGTGTTAGTAATCAGAAAAAAAAATAAGAAGCCGAAAAAAATTCCACATCACTGTCTCAATCTCAAGTAACTGCAAATTAATGTTTATATTCATCCCACTATAAATGTAGACATGAATTTTTTTTTTTTGAGCGATGGCCGATTAACACATTTTACAAAACAGTGTCGATTAGGAAAATTTCGCTTCAAGACAATTCCAGATCAGTCACTTTCTATATGTATAACATAAATCTATTTAATTCATAATCGTAATATACAAACAGAAATAAAAAATTTAAATTAAATAAGACTTACCTTTTTTTGCTGTAAATTAATAATATCCGAGTATTTTTGCCCGAAAATGGCAGACGTCTTTCTCTTACATTTAAAAAAGCAAAAACAAAAGCTGACATTGTAGGCTTGGTCATGTTCTTTTCCCGCGTGTATGACAAAAAGTTCTCTGTTTACCCTGCGGTTGCGGTCATATAATCCGACGCAGACGATCTTCAGCAGCTGATTTTACTGTTTATTTGCAGTCTTAACTTTCAGGTGGAATAGTTTTATGAGTTAGTCTGTAATTAAAATTTTCTATTTGAAGAATTTTCCAATGCATTTTACCATTTCTTTTTTATCAGTTTCAAAAAAATTCATTTGAAAACGGAAGTTTATTAGATAAAACACTGCTTAAATTTTTAAAATGTGTAAAAACAAATTTAATGGTAATAATACCACCCCCCTTTTTTTAAGTAAAGTTTGTTTCATGCGTAATAAATAAAAAATATCTTCTTAATAAATAAAAAAAATGTTTTCGAGGATAAAAAATTTTTCTTTGTCAATCTGTCAATATTTTCATGTTAATTTTCTGCAGAAGAAAACAATTTGTAAAATAACTTTTTTAAAACTCATACCTCTAAAACACAAATTGGAAATGCGAAAAATTAATTATATCATGTGTTTTGAATAAATTTTGTATATATATTTTTTTTTTCGGAAAAGGCTAATTTTATTTAAAAAGGCTGAAAAAAGTAAATTTTTTTTTAAAAAGCAGTTACTAAAAATAGATTAACAGGAAAAAAATATGACTTGAATGCAAATTATAAAGCAATAAATGCATATATGACTAAACTCTGAAGATTCTTTGTGCGTGCTCATTAAAATCTGCAGACTTAACTGTAATAGAAAATGTTTAGTTTGAAACCACAGAAGTGTTTCGACCAGTGGTCGCCAAAAAAGTTAAAAAATTTCCTCCCTGCAAACTAAATATGTAAAAAGTATAGATTTAATATTTCTAATTCTAAATATGTTTCAAATTGCTCCAGCACATAGCATTTTTCTGAGAAATACTTTTATAATAATAACAATCCGTGATGTATTATTATATTAAATTGCAATGCTAGATAAAATTGAAATCATGAAAAAAGTATACTTTCACTTCTTAGATATCAAATTGATAAAATATAGCATGGAAATCTAGTTTGTTGATACTTGCACCGTACATTTTTCTTTTTCTCCCCTCCCCCTTCTTTTCGTGTCCGAATTTATACTATTTGCTGTCCACTAATATTCATTCCTTATGCCGCTGTAACTAGGGCATGTTTTAAATATTTCTCTTCATCTTCAAAAATTTTTGAAGTTAATATTTTTGTCACACTGTGATTTACAATATGGTGGTTTTTTTTGTCACATATATGACGTGACGTACGTTACATGCAGTGACATAACAGTGACGTTACAATATTTTTTAAATTGCCGGAAAAATAAAATTTTACAATAAGTAACATGTTTTGAAGAATTTTTATAATTGTTTAAAGTTTTCTAAGAAGTTCACATCTCAGTCACAATGTGACATCACTGAGTGGTGGCATTTTGATCACAGATGTGACGTGACCACAGTGACTTACAGTGACGTCACAATGACGTCACTGTGACCATGCATGCTATGAGGGGAGATACCTATTTGTTACAGAAGTATAAAAGCATTGTTGATAACGATTTTGGGGGAAAAAAATCGTGCGTAATTAGCCGAAATTTTTACCCCTAAAGACACGGATGGTTTGGACATACATAATGGCAGGGGCGGCGTACTCTGTGTACAATCGGCTTTTAAAGCCTAGATAACAACTTTTAATGATATATTTGTGTAATGCAATGTCCAGTAGCAGAGTATTAAAAAAAACCCGTGAAATTGTTAAAAACAGACTAATTAAATTAGAATTAATCACAAATACTATTGGATTCGCGACTAGTTTGCATTGAGTGGATCTCTCAATACGCCTCCCGTGTCTTTAAAAGTTAATTAAAAACCTATCTAGAAAAACGCGACATGGACCAAGGCGGAGTTGCAACTTTGCGATCTCCTTTCGAAGCGCACTTAGCACAATGCCAAGTTTAAACTTTGAACAAGGGTTTTGCTTTAGCTACACTGCAAAAAGAAAACATTATTACTACGCTGAATTTAGTTTTATGAAATGTCAAATGAAGTTTAAACATACACTACTTTTATTGTCAGTACTGAATTAAGTTCATCATAAACAGATTAGGATAAGATAAAAAAAAAAAAAAAGGGATACAGAATACCAATATTTGCTATTATTTAGGTTTCATTTCTCTTTGAAATTTTGTGGTATACCCATTCATAATTTTCTAGTATATACAGCTATACCCAACCCTACGTTGTATTGTTTTTTACAAAGTCTTATTATTCTTTTAGCAACGATTTTTTTACTAACACAGTTAATAATTGATACGAAACCCTCTGAGCGCTAGTAGGACTAGCACTTGACTGTTTAAGTTTGGAGCTGCCTGCATCAAGTTGTTTCAATAAAAGTAATTCAATGTATTTTTTTTTCCGAAACTGAGACATTTGTTTTATATAAATAGGTAGCAAAAAATTAACCTGAACACATTTTTACAGTTGTTATTACTTTTTGAAATCTATCCCTGGATTTTTTATTCCTTACCTTCTCTCTTGCTAAAGTTATTCAGAAAATCACTTCAGATCCACCCAAAGAATTTTTTTCAACAATTATGCTAGAGAAAGAATGGCCAAAATTCTTTGACAGAAAATTTACTGCATAATTTAATTCAGCATTTAAATACCAATTTCGAGCATTGTGGCTTTATCGGTAGTCTTACCGTCCCCAAGATTTATTCCTGCATTTTTTGAGGTAAATCCATTTTCTATTAAAATTTAATCCAACGTAAATAACTGTTGCTAAAAATTAATGAACTAATGGTCTTAATTTAATTTTGTTAAGACACACTTAGCCTTAACATGATTTGCCTAAAAATAGGTGGTAACTTTCCTTACCGTCCCATCCCCTTTTTTCCCTTACCGTGCCTTTTTCCTTTACCGCCCCTTCTTTAACAACCCTTTAAGACAATGTTATACGAAAATTTTTTACTAAAAATACTACATTGTTATTATTTCTTATTCGAATGTTCTGTGGGTACTAAGCAAGTTCATAAGTAAAAATTTAGAAGAAAATAAAAAGAGAGGTAAAATATCAAGCGAACGGTAAGGGAAATTAAACACGCAAGTTTAACTTAAACATCAGTTAAATAATAAAAACGTCGCTTCTGACCATTTTTTCCTTATTTTGAATCATTAAGGCATTCGTCTATAAGTTTAAAATGTTATTTTATTAAGTTTAATTTCACCAGATTCTCATTCCTGAAAATTAAAATTTTGTGACAATGCCTCACATATTAAAAAAAAAAAAAATTATAAAGAAATTTCTGGTTTGAGCCGAAATATATTCATTTGGTAGGATAAATATGAGCCTTATGGCGGTTAAAGTGGTAATTAATAAATTTGATTTCTAGTCTGGTATGGTAGTGATATGGGATTATGCAATCATTGGATCATTTTTAATTTTTTCACTGAGTTTTCTTTCCCTTTTTAGTTTTCGAAGAAATGTTTCCTTAGTGTTCAATTTTTTTTATCTTGCCCATTTTGAGTGTAAGAAATAACGGCTAAATTTACTAGTAACCTCAAATGGATGGGGAGGGGGAAGAACTCTATTAACCCCTTTTTTTTTTTGTTATGATTTAACCTTAAATGAGTTGAATGAAACTAAGAAAATTAAGAAATTTGTCATTTCTATAGTCTCTTTATCATTAACATGTTTTGAAAAAGACATGGTAATGCAATTTTTAATGTTAAGTTTGATTTTAGACTCAATTATATTGATTGAAGTTTTATAGTATATTTAGTTTGAAAATAATCCCAGAGCTCTTTATAATTTAACCAATAAATTATTTAAGGGGGTCCGGGACACATTTTCAAAAAAATTTTATTTATTGAGCTAAAATTTTGAAATTTTTTGTGATGGTTAACCATATCATTTGTAAACAAAATCGCATGATAAAACTTCTCATAATTTTTTTAAAAAAATTAAATTTTAAATTTTGTTAAAAAAGTTCGGTAGATTAAAATCGTTATAACTCGAAATATTATTTATGGAATTTCATTTTTTTTTCATATAAATAAACAGAAATACATAAATTTTAACTTAAAGCCAGCATTTTAAAAAATATTAATTAAAAAAAATATTAAAAATATTTAACGAAAAAATTACAAAAAAAGTGGTGCAACTTTAAAAAATAAAATCATATTTTCAAAAGTAAATATTTTTTTCAAATATGCTGGCTCAAAAGTAAAGTAAAAAAATTCAAAAAGATATGTTCCGAGTTTCAACCCTGTATCTTTAACGGTTCTCGAGTTATAAGAATTTAAATATGAGAAATGGTGAAAAACCTCTCATGAAGAAAAACGCAATTTCACAAGAACTCGTTTCCTTGACAACCATAGCTTGAAATACAGATTTTGAAAACAAACCAAAACGAAAAAATTAATATTTCCTGTTCTAATTAAGATAGAAACATGATTTAAACATCATTTAAAGCAGGAAACGGCAGAGAATTTTTTAATCCAATAAAAAAATAAAAAAAAAATTGAAAAATTGAAGATTTTTGTGTCCCGGCCCCCTTAAGTATATTGTTATATTTTAGTAATATGAAACATGGTGATGACACATAATAAACACATTGTTCCCAATTTTTGAATATAAGTATCAAAATGAATCCGCACTACTTATTTCAACAAAAGAAGGCGCTCCCTGCTTGTAAGGGCATGTGTTACTCTACAATATAGCAACATAAAAAGTATTTTAGAACGCTCTAGTGATGAACTAGGAAAGCAAACACTCTGCACCCTGGTAAGAACGAGTAACTTCATGGACAAAGATTTAATTAAAGATAATTAAAATATTTCTTCATTGAAGTTAAAATGCTGATTATATCAGAAACGGACAGATGAAACTTTATTATACTGGTTTTGTTTTTACTCCAAGGCTTTCCAACATTCAAAACTATAACTTTGAACTATCAAATTTGAAGTTAGGGACAGGACATGGAAATGACATTTGCAACTTTTTCTTTTTTTTTTTAAATATTCAAATTATTATTTTCCCATGTTCATACTATTGCACAACGCAGTTCATTACGGTATTTCTTAAAATAAAATTAAAACATTCATATAAGACATCAAATTTCCTTTTTTTCGGTCAAGAACATAAAATTTCCCTTTTTCTGAGAATGGGCCCATATATAACTTTTGAACTGCCATTGAGTTCTAAGGGTCATGATTGGCGTAGATCTGCAGACAATTTTTAGGAATTCCAACATAGAGGAAAATGTAATAGGTAAGTGTTTCTTATGAAATCTACGTAAAAATAGACATGTTGACTTTGCAAGAAATAGGATTTATGGATAAAAATGATAAAAAAAAAAGTATTGATCATATTTTTATTAGAAATTTGACAAAACAGCGGAAAATTATTATGTCTTCATCTTAAGGGTTGACGCATAAATAATAAATATTACCGATTTTGAATACTATTATTTTCGAATTCACCTTAGTAAATTGAAGAATTCTACGATTTCACAAAGTTACGATTACCATTCGGAAACAATGGCATTTAAATTTCATGATCCTTAGTATCTATTCACTGTGGCACAATTACTCACCATCGTGTTCGATCAAATATTTTTTGTGTTATGTTGCTGTCTATTGAAATATATCATATTATCATTGTCTAATTGTCATATATGGCTAATTCCATGAAAACTTGTCATGTCTATCTCACAGTTGAAAATCGCTCTGCTTGTTGGCCACCGTTATTTTCCAAAAGTTTGCTTCACGTTATTCAATTGATGAGATATCTCCGATAAAATAAGTTACATTTTCCGTTCTAAAATACTGGTAGCCAATAGTGTGTGACAGATATGACAAGTTTTCATGGAATTAGCCATATAATATATTATCTGTTGTTTTTACAATAAGCAACTATTTTTCTGTGCCTATTGTGGGGCAATGAATAAAAAAACATATACAAGATTAGTCTACAAATGTGAGTCTATCTCCCTTAACAACACAATTGTAACAAAGTTCATTTCTAATATTGGACTTCTGTATGCAGCTTTTGAAATGATCGATCAAATATTAAGTACAGTTATTTTAAAGTCCAATAACGTAAAGTCAAATTTCCTTTTTTAGGTATATCAAACTTTTATATCACTAATTATAAATTAATAAAAAATTCACCTTTAAAAGCATTTTTCCTGGATTTTTTAAAAGTGCGACAGAAGATTCTTTCTTAATTAATAAACTAAATACTCTCAATTAATAAAGTGCTCTCAATAAACTACTTACTCTCAATTACTACACTAATTCGGTATCTACATGGGTTTTGTGGAATATCTACAATTCTACTCAAATTATTTCTTTAAAACACTGGTTTTAGAATTTTATTTAATTTGAAAATGCATAAATATAGCCCGAGTAATATAAACATAGGAATTTTCAGAACTTAAACGTTCCATTCGATTCCATGTTTTTCAATACCAAGGAAGCTGCACAGTTATAATTGGGAAACAAATTATCCATTACAAAATATTTTTATTTTGTACACCAAAAAATGCTCTTAAAACATTATAAGAAAAGATATCAACAACTCATCTCATTTTGTATTACTTTCAATCGATGTGTTAACCCTTTCGCGGGCGGTGTCCTTAAAAATAGACACCTAAGTTTACTGGCACCAAGACTATTTAGATAAAATTTTCCTTGTATAATGTACGCGAAAATAAGCAAGTTCCTTTTTTCCAATAAATTACTTTGTAACTTCTAGTGTCAGTCCATCATTTAAAATTTTTTAAATAGAATTACGTATTATATAATACGTTTTCATTAAGGATAATTTAAAGTACCGTTGGGCACAAAGGCTTAAACAAGATTTTCCTTTTCCTATCCAGATCTTTCGTAGCTGATATTTTAGATAGATTTCGTATGAAATACTTCCTTATTACATTCTCCCCTATGTTGAAATTTCTGAAAAAGTTTTGCAGATCTACACCGATCATGACTCCTAGAAAACAAAACCACCCTCAGTAAAAAACTTATATATTTACTTATTATAAAACTTATATAAAACTTATCAGTAAAAAACTTATATATATATCACTTTTTAATGGACACGATAACTTTCGTAATTCTCCACAAATCGCTTCCAGACTGATACATAAAAGGAGCATAAAATCTCGGTCAAGTTCGTTAAAGATCAAAATCGGACCAAGGGGGTGGAATTAGGGAAGGGTTTTGGGAAAACTGAAAAAAAAAATAACTTCTTAATTTTTGTACATATCAAATCAGTTTAAAGCTTTTATTATTTCTAAAAATAGGGCCAAAAACTTACGTATCACAGATTTTTGATAAAATTAAAAATGGGTTCAAGGGGCGCAAAAAATAGGGTTTTTGGTAGAAAAAAATTCATAACTTCGTCAATTCTAACGATATCAAATCCAATTAAAAATCTTCTTAATATTATCTACAACTTTTATATTGACAAGCATCTTTTATATTGACAAATTTTATATTGACAACTTTTATATGACAACTTTTATATGACAACTTTTATATGACAACTTTTATATGACAACTTTTATATTGACTTCTAAGCATCGCACATTTTCAATTTTTACACATTCGTATAGGGAGAAAGTACTTTTAACTGCAATTTGTTTGAAAATTGCATCTCAATTTATTTTTGATATATTAATTTTTTTTTGTAGGTTTGAATGCTATTTTTGTAATGGCGGCAACTAAAGTACTCCATTTCAGCTGAAAGTAAAGGAAAATAGTTGGAAAATAGTAGATTACTATATCTATTTGTTGCATTTTCTCATAACTGAAAAAAAAAATTGTAATAAAAATACGTGCTCTTTTGAAAATATATAAATGAATGATTTCTGAAAAAACATGGAGCTATTATAAACTATATTTAATTTTCAGTATCCATATTAATGTTACAAGCAAGTGAAGGCATATAAATCATTACATAAGCGACTTTTTTGTAGAGTTTACAACATGGCTTTTTGCTTGCTTTTCATATTATTCCGCGATAGTGGCGTTATATGCATACTTTTATGTGAATATTGTTTAAGACGGGATCGTAAATGTGGAATTCTTCAGCGGATGCAAATGAAATCATTTTATATAAAATAAAAGCGTGTATCTTAAGTCTTAAAACTGAAATATGTTTTGTAGAAGTGCATCAATTTCTCTTCAAAGGTGCAATGCTTCACTTTTGAAAGTAACGCAATTGAAATCACACACTGCTAAAACGGAAAGTTTTACAAAAAATTAGATTGTCTTTATACAAGAGCGGTGACTTTTAGGTTAAAATAATATTTGTTTGAGAGTTAGACTTACCAATATAAGATGCATTTTTTATTGTAACTAATTTTGTAGGTTTATGATAAATTAATGAAACAGTTACTTCTGAAACATTTTCTATCGTAGAAATTCGACGGGTTCCACTTCGTAATCATAAGGGTTTCGTTCATCTGACGAAACTTTATTCGTCTCACTCCTCTGTCTCTCTGTCCATCTGTCCGTCCGTCACAGAACCTGTCCTCAGAAACTATACACGTTGTAGAATTAAAATTTTTCATACTTACAGCTGAACACCTCACATTAAACGAAAAATCATAAAATTTTGAAAAAGTCTAATATTTACCCCTCTGGGCTCTAACGTGCGTATTTTAACCATTTTTTCTAACTGAGCTCCTAATTAATTTGGGGACATGAAATTTTGCATGCTTATTAGCTGAACACTTGCTGTAAGGGAGTTATCCAGTATTTGTAAAGTAGTTGTTTGTTGTTGCACAGGTGGTTCATTTTGCTAAGCTTCAATACCGACTCTAAGGTAAAAATATCAATTGTTAATTATTTTAAGAAGAAGGCAGGGAAATGCTGAGATAATAAAAGGCAGGAATATTCTGAAGGTCTTTATTGTGCACCGGGATCGTTTCCACCACCGCCGAGAATTACACGGCCAATGTTGGAGAAGGGAGCGAAGCGTTACAATTTTTTTTATTCACATCATGCGAGTTCAGAAGCTAGTCTGACTCAAAAAAAAACACTTTCTCGAAATCTGGAGTGTTGGCAAGCTTACATACACAATTTCGCCAAATATATACACTATATGGCGAGATTAAAGAGAGGAAGACATGTGGTCAAAGTACAATAATTGAAATTGAATGGGGAATGTAAAAGAGTAATAAGAAATATTTAACGCCAATGGCTGTGTTGGAATTTTAGCTCATAAACCGCGAAAGGCATTCTATAGGGGTTGCTAAAGTTCTCATGGGATTGAAGCGGCCGAAAGAGCACGTTAAAAAAACAAAAACAAAATAAAGACAGGGTTAATAACTGAAATGATACATCTATCTAACATCTGGACCAACGGCTAAAAATGTAGAAGTAATATGTCTGACTAATTTCTGCATATCATCAAACTAAGGCAGAAGGATGAAAATTAGAATCCAGTTATTAGGCGAGAAAAGGAAATGATTTCTTTTCTTTTAACTGTAGTGCGCTGCGGTTAAAATATTAAAGAAACTGAGAATTGAATGCTTAATTTATGAAGGGAAAAGAGCGCTAAAAACAGGTGTTTGGCGGACTTTGTGACGGAATCCCCCGGCAAGAGGATGCATGGATTTTCCGATGACCACCAGGAAATCTGCGGTACAGTGCTGTACGAAGGCGTCTTTCATTTTCACATTAGTTCAGGATCACGGGAACCAGTTTTTTTTCCTTTATTTCGTATAGCCGGCGACATTCACTGAACGTCTGTTCTGGAATAGCAGCAAATAGTTTCAGACATCTGTTTTGGATAGCACACTCAAAGATCAAACTGGCTGACGGGGTACTACAGGTGTCATAATTATTGCGTCTCAGTACCGGTGTAGTGGACATTTCAGGCTAGATAAGCGTGCAAACAGCCACTGTAATGAACATAGTCCATAATTGATAGTCCATGAATTTTGCAGTTTTTTTTTTTTTTTTTGTTAAAGAAATTGAACAGTTTTTTTTTTTGTAATAATCCAGTATTAGTAATTATTTTGAATAAGAAATATATATATATTACGTGCTCCGCTTCTCCAAATGTAACCTCGGCAATGCCGGCCTTAAGCACCAAGTTTTTGTAAGGGAGTTATCCAGTATTTGTAAAGTAGTTGTTTGTTGTTGCACAGGTGGTTCATTTTGCTAAGCTTCAATACCGACTCTAAGGTAAAAATATCAATTGTTAATTATTTTAAGAAGAAGGCAGGGAAATGCTGAGATAATAAAAGGCAGGAATATTCTGAAGGTCTTTATTGTGCACCGGGATCGTTTCCACCACCGCCGAGAATTACACGGCCAATGTTGGAGAAGGGAGCGAAGCGTTACAATTTTTTTTATTCACATCATGCGAGTTCAGAAGCTAGTCTGACTCAAAAAAAACACTTTCTCGAAATCTGGAGTGTTGGCAAGCTTACATACACAATTTCGCCAAATATATACACTATATGGCGTTAGCTGAACACTTGCAATCACACGAAAAATCATAAAAATTTCAAGAAGACTTATATTTATCCTTTCAGTCTCTAACTTGTGTATTTTAAGCAATTTTTCTAACTCAGCACCTAATTAAGTTGGAGACGTGAAATTTCGCAGACTTATTGCTGAACACCTCACATCAAACGACAAATCAAACTTTTGAAAAAGTCGTAATTAACGGTCGTTATTAAATAATTTTCTATTAAATGATTTTGATTTGTTAATTTAAGGATAAAGTGTTTTGAAAGAGATATTAAGCGAAACTCTCTGTGCAATCTGCAATCACACTTACCCACTTGTTTTTTTTTTCTTTCTCATCGGGGGCGACACTAAATTCTGAAAAATCAGAATTCTTGCTTCCTGCTTATTTTTCTTTTCGGATCGGAATTTCAAATAAAACATCAACCAAAATGTGGTTAAATGTAAAAGTTCATTTATTTTTTAGATGCGGATCATGATGAATAAATCATTGTGAAAAATATTTAATGATCTTACTAAGAATACTAGTTGTGTCGCAGAAATATTTCTCTCGAAAAGAAAATTTACTTTTTATTGTAGTTTCACAATCTATAAAGCGAAGCAGCAAAAATAAATGAATAAATAAAAAGTAAAAACAATTTAATAAAAAAATTTCTTAACAGCATTAATCAATAAATACAAAAAATTTTGGGATACGCATAGTACAATTATTTATCAGTTCTCAATCTGAAAAAAATCATATGTAGCTTCCAGCATACTTCATTCCTATCTTACATACATATATATATATAAACAACACATTTTACAAAAAAAATTGATTTTTTTTTTTTTTTTTTTTTTTTAGCTTAATTTTTGCTACGTCGAGAAAGATAATTGATTGCTGAAATGTTATTTTCATCGAAAAAATGCAACACTTCGTGAAAAACAACTTCTTATCTTAATTCTTTTCTAAATTTTTCTCAATCATCTTAATGTTTTTCTAAAAAAAACTAAAATCTGCTGCTAGCAAACTATGTTTAGCCTTTTCGTGAATTTTCTAATTCATTAAGTTGCATAAAAAAAGAAATATATTTAAATGAAAAAGTGAATCAATTTTCTGATCTTCATTAAAAATATTATCGATTGGTTGTAATATTAAAAAATAAATAAAATAAGAACAAATTACAATTAAGCTCATGTATGTTTATTATGAAACAAGTTTAGTTAATGTTGAATATCGAAATACAATAAAGTTTCACTCTTCAAAACAATTAATTTTTTTGAGCAAAAAAAGTAACAACCAAAAATAATTAGGAATTAATTGCATCGATTTAGCACTTTTCATTATGAAAGTTGCTTAAAACTTTATAAATGGGTAAAAAAAAAAAGTGTATAAAAACCTAAAAGAAAAATATTTAGAAATGAAAAAATTAAAAGTATATAAACTAATGGTATAGCAGGAAAAATGAGATTTTGTTTTCATTAAAAATAAAAACACACGAAGTATTTTTTAAAAAGGTAATTTTTTTTTTTATTATCAGAACGAAAACAAATATTCACTAGAATGCGACATGGCATTCTTTTGGCCATTGCAGTATTTATAATTCCATTTATTAAAATTATTTTATTTTATTTTTAAAGAACTAATACAAAATAGTGTAGTAATTGTGAAAATAATAAATGCTAATTCAAAACGTGTTTTTTCTTTTAATTCTAAATTTGTTTTTAAGAAACAAACTTAAATGAAAAAAAAAGTATGTTATAATGTATATTTAAGAAAATATAAAGCAAGATTAAGTTCCTTGTCATAAAAATATCACTACATTTTTCAGCCGCTTTTCCTAGAAAATGGTTATATGACTAGATACTAACGTCATTAATCCTGTATGCAGTGAATTATGAATGCATGAAAACTTTATCTTCTAAAGCATTTTTCGTGAATTTTTGTACATTTTTTGTATAATTCGTGATCAAATGTATTCAAGTATGCTTCCGTTTATTAGTATAAATTGCTGAAAGTGAAATTTAAACACACTATGCATTTTTAACACTTTCCAACATAGTTAAAAAGCGTTTATGTATTCGGTTTGGTTGTCCGTACGAACTCTACATTGCGTTAATATAGTTGAATGGCTATGTAATTGATATATGTTATCGAGATTTACTATGCCATGTTCGGTATTGAAAATAAAGTATGTAGAGTTCACAGTTTATTTACAGCGACACACTAAAGTATTCCATTACATTATGGTCTATGGGGAAATGCCGTAATTATATAAATATAGCCCAAATAGTCGTCGTCTGGTTCTTCCACCTGTCTGTCTCTTTGTCCGCATATAACTGCACAAAAACTACCCAACCGAATGGTTTGAAATTTAATATATGTAATCGTTTCAGAATTTTGTCGAATCATTTCAAATTTTATGAAAATTGAATCAAAACTTAAAAATATATTAATAAAAGTTTTCTTCGTTCTATTAAATCTTATATGTAATTAATTCAATGTTATCCCATGATAGGTAATAATTCTAAGCTGTCATGGATATTACGTCCTATTTAAGATGGAGTCCTATTATTTCTGTATTACTGAATTTATTATATATAATCGTAATAAATTTGTATTCATGCATTTTTGCATAAGAGTGCAACAGCTAATGCACGAAGATCGGAATATTTATAAAACTAGTTATAGAACGAAAGCACCACATTTGCCACGTTTAACGAACAATTTACGACTTGTTATACCTATAACTTTTAAAATATTCATTTTATCCTCATAAAAATAGTCTAGTTCATGTATAACATTAATAGATTTATTATGGAATTCATAAAATATATTTATATTAAACAATTTTAAATAGAACTCGTTTTCTGAAAATAGCAATTTTTTGGTTAATTTTAAACTTCTTTTCTCCATAAAATAAACGGTCAAATGCGAGCATTACTCGCGTACAGAGGGTTCCGTAGAATAAATATATGAATTTGTAATTGTATTAATAAAAAAAAGAAGTTGCTAAAAGAATACTAAGACTTTGTAAAAAAAACTATACAACGTAGGGTTGGGTATAACTGTATATATTAGAAAAGTGTAAATGGGTATACCATGAAAGTTCAAAGAGATATGGAACCTAAATAATATCAAATATAGCTATTCGTATAACTCTTTTTTTAATATTACCCTAATCTGTTTATGATGAACTTAATTCGGTACTGACAATAAAAGCAGTGCATAGTTAAACTTCATTTGGCATTTCATGAAACTAAATTCAGCGTAGTAATAACCTTTATTTCTACAGTGTAGCTAAAACAAAACCTTTGTTCAAAGTTTAAATTTGGCTTTGTGCTAAGCGCGCTTCGAATTGAGGTCTCAAAGCTGCAACGCCGCCTTGGTCAGTGCCACGTTTTTCCAGATAGGTGTTTAATTAACTTTTAAAGTCACTCGAGTCGTATTGAGAGATACAATCAATGCAAAATATCGCGAATCCCACAGTATTTATGCGATTTATGCCAATTAAATCTTTCGAGGGCGATGTCCTTAAAAAACGGACAGCTAATTTTAATTCCGAAACAGACCAACAGCACCAAGAAATTAAAATTTTCCTTTTATCATGTACGTGAAAATAAGCAAGTTTGCATTTTCTAATAAATTCGTTTATAAATTCTGGTGTCAGTTCATTATTTCATAAGTTTATAAATAGAATTACTCCGTGTCGGAAAGGATTAAGGGGTCGCAGGACTCTTAAAGCTTCAAAATTTAAGAAATTTTAATTTTTTTAGATGTTAAACTCCTATCTCTTCTGAATATTTTGATATAATTGTTTCCTTGAAATTCCCATTAGAACAGAAGTTTTGGCTTTTAGAATTATACCCGCTCAATAGCTGAAGCGGCGTTTCCGAAACTTTAAAGTCCTTATTTTCCAAATGGCGTTTTTTGGGCATAATGCGCAAGATACCTCAAAAACTTCTAAATATTTTTTCATGAAATTTTCAAAGCATATATTTCATGTTAGTCTGTATAAACTACTAAACTAAACTCCGTGGCTATACAATCCATGAAGGATCTGGGCCGACAGTGCCCATCTCTGTTTTCTTGACCCTGACCCTGGGCCCCGAGGTGCTATACAGCATGCGTCCCGGCCAGGTGGTCAGCCTAACGCGAGACCCTCGGTGTTTAGTTCCCAAGCAAGCTTGGTATTCATTTTATCGACCCCAAAGGGATGAAAGGCTGAGTGAACCTTGCCCAGTCGGGAGTCGAACTCTCGACCTGCGGTGCGGCAGTCACATGTCCTGACCACTACACCACTGGGCTTCTAGTCTGTATAAACAACCTAAAATTTCCTTTTTATTGTTCAAAAAAAATATTTTTTTAGGTGATTTTACTGTTGAAAATTTCAAAATTTTGTATTAGCTAAATGCAACATTGCATTAAAAATATATAAAAATGCTTTAAATACAAATTTATTTAAGTTCAGGGAAATTATTACAATCTGAAGTATAAGTAAGCACCAAAATTTTCATTTTAGTTGCAATATTTATTTTGTAATCCTGCGCGTAAACTGTTATGCCAATTTTTTGTTCAACAAATGTCTAACAGTTTCGAGCCCCCTAAAAGTACTAATTCTGTATCTTGCAATTTTTTATTCCAATTAAAATTGTGTTTTAAAATCATATACATTTTAAGACATTAAATGTTGAAAATGGTCTTTTTTTTCATTTTTTTCCACTTTGTAGAGTCCCGAGACCTCTTAAATTAGTATGTTTTTAACAATTTGACGTTTATTGCTTTTATACTGTTACTGAACATTACATTACACATATATATCATTAAAAGTTGTTAACTAGGCATAGAGTGCGCCGCCCCTGTCTTTGTGCATGTCCAAACTGACCGTACCTTTAAGGGTTAATATCTCGACTAATTACCAATGATTTTTTTCGAAAATCATTATCAACAATGCTTTTATTCTTCTGAAACGATAGGTATATTCAGCGATGCTCAACAATTTTTCTGAATGCCCGTAAATCGAAATTTGTGTACAACAGAAAAATGCTAATTTCTCAAAAACTATGTGACCTAGGGTAATCGCTATAATTTTCCGGCAAGGTTTACGTCTACTACCTCTAATTTTTTCATAATTTTAGTTTCAGTAGATTCGGAATTAGATGGGGGGGGGGGGGACATATTTTTGCGCTACATTTTCAACAATATCTTTGAAAATATAATACCTAAAATTAAAAGGAATGTATTTTTGAGTTCAGCGTTACAAAAGCTTTCACAGGATACCCCACATGATATGCAAAGAAAAGATTTTTTTTTTTCAAGTAGCATAATTAGCCTCTCTACTTTTTTTACTAAATATATTTATGAATGTATATTAATCTGAAAATATGTGGGTCAATGGTCTTTATTACTTCCCCGAATTTGAACTTTCCACATTCCATAGTTTACGAGTAAAATGGCTGTGACAGACAGACACAGGAGTGATCTTATAATGGCTCCGTTTTTACTTTTTAAGTACGGAACCCTAAAAATAATTACTTATTTCCATTCTTGCGTCGCATTTTTATGATATTTTAAATAATAATTAGCAATTTTAATCTTTACATTTATTCAAGCAAATTGTTCCGAAGGCAAACACATGCCAAGGGGACTCTTTACTTGAAAACACCCGCTCCGTAATGTTAAACCAATGGGCAGGTTGTTTTCGAATTTCTCGATTCAATTTCAATATTTTTAAACGATTTTTTTTTTTTTTTTTTTTTTTTTTTTTTTTTTTTTTTTTGCATAGAATAGCTGTGCTCAAACTTTAATATGACAGTTTTTTACTTTTTCAATTTAAATTGCAGACTTTTTTAATAAAGGTACTTTCACTTTCAAAACCGGTTACGAAACTGAAAGTAGCTTTTAAAAAAATCCGCAATCGAAATAGTAAAATAGAATCATATTAAAGATTGATCTCAGCTATCCTATGCAAAGAAATCGTTCAAAAATATTCAATTTAAACGAGAAATTCGAAAACAACCCGCCCATTGGCTTAACATTACGGAGTGGGTGTTTTCAAGTGAGTGAAGAGTCCCCTTAATCAGATCTGTTGAAGTAGACATTAAGTTTTACAAAACGTATGAGAAAAATTTCTTTGAAAACTATTATTTTTTCCGCAAGTTTAATGATCAAAGTAAGCATCTGTACAATTTCATGCAAATATTTAGTGGAACAAATATTCTTAATTTCCCACCCTTTTTCTTTTGGTTTGTTTCTGAAAGTTACTATTCTAAATTTTTAAAATAGTTTTATTAATTTTTTTCATTTAAATAACATTTACTTCACTTACTTTAAACTTAGATGCACATGTCGTCGACCTTTTTACTTGAAATTGTTCCATTTTGTTTCATTTGACATGTTAGCGTTTAATTATAAGTCAGCAATTATATTTCCATTCGAAATTTGCGATTTCTAATATGCCACAACTCATTTTTATTAAATTTACTAAATAACAATGGAAAGTAATTTAATTAAACAATTTAAGTACATTTATAAGCTTTTGTAATATTTTATAATGTTCAAAAATGTTAGTTAAAAGTGCTAATTTGTAAGTTTTATTTAATTATGCAAATATTAAAGCCTTTTCTGATTGGCTGATTTAGCATGTGCTGTCAGATTTAAAGGGCTGGCAGTGGGGTTTTGTTTCATAACGTGAGAAATAATAGCTAATTTAAAATATTAGTTTATAATTTTGAGAGTTTAAAAGTTTATATTAATGTACTTAAACGTCGTAAAAGTTTTCTAATGTATTTGGAAAAGTGTTTGTTTTATGTCTTCTTCATCTGCATCATATCTTGAGTCTATTTTGGAAATAAATATTGATTTCTTGATTACATTTTGTCTTCGTTGCTACCTTACCCAAGTTTTTGTATTAAGAGTTAAAAGTTTCTTTCAATTCCTGTAAGAAAATTTTCATTTTCATTAAAAAATTATACAATTAAATTTTTAATTACACTTTACAATCATATTATTCTCAACTTGTTATACGGGAAAACTAACTTATTACTTCATAATGCTCCCAGCTAAGGTTGCAAATTGTTAATGTGCCCAGGTTCAAAGAAGTAAAACTACACATGGTTATTGAAATCAAGACGTTTTCACTGGATGTGCACATTTAAATATAGAAGCTTCACTGAATCGATAGGAACAAACGGCCTCCGAGACCACACGTATTCTGCTATGTTTTCTTTTTCTCTTCCTCACTGTAAAAAATGTTGTGATTTATCCTGCACATTATGTAGTAATTCTTCGAGCTCCGATGCTGTGAAATCGAATTCAAGTACAGTTGCTGTGAAATCGAATTCAAGCAACAAGTGAAATAAAAATCGACTTCCTTCTGTCACGTGTACCACGCATCCAATGCCAACGCGACTTTCCCCAGACTTGAGAAATTTTACAGCACTCTTAAAGACAGCTGCTTATAAATTTTACAGCAACTGTGTTCGCAGCCGTGGTGCCAGCACCTTTTGTTGTAACATACAGTGATTTTTCTTGCACTTTATATTGTAATTTTACAAGTATCGATGCTGTGAAAGCGAATTCAAGCAACAAGTTAAATAAAGATCGAACTCTTTCTGTCACGTACACCACCACACAGCCAATAGCAAAGCGATTTCTCCAGACTTAAGAAATTTTACAGCACTCTTTAAGACAGCAGCGTGTAAATTTTACAGAAACTGTGTTGGCAGCCGGGGAACCAGCACTTTTTGTTGTAAAATATAGATTTTTTTTTTTTTTTTTTTTTACAGCACTGTATTAGGGGTTAAGAGGTGAGACCACTTTGATGACCTGAAATTTAAGGCTTTTTTTTTTTTTTTTTAAGAAATGCTAAGTTATTATACAAATCCTTACACTAATTTATTATGCATATATTATAATGTCTAAACCCGTATTTTGATTTAGATGATGCATACAATACTGGTGGCCTCACAGGCGTTGAGCGGGAGCAGTTCGAAAAAAAGAAGAAGAATGACGCAGTGCACGTGTAAAACTCATCGTAGACTTGACCTAGAACAATGCAACAAAATAACTATTTTTCCCACTATAAAAGCTAGTGAAATAACAAGCTTTTACGAAAAATGCAATTTCTTAAATGGCATCGATTTAAGGGGATGTTCTACATTTTTGTGTATTTGTTTTCTTTCCTCATTTCTATAGCTTGTTACCAAAAGTGGTTTCGCAATATTACAAATCCTTACAATCTTTTATGGTCGTTCAACGTAATATCGCAGCAGCAAGAAAACTTATTCTACGCGCAGATCTACGCCCGAAGTTTATTGAGTCTCGAAAGCCTGTCGAAAAAACTCATCTCCAAACCATACCGAGGACCTACTGAAATAAGTGCTTCACTTCGTTTAGACGCACTTATTTCAGCGTGTGTGGTGGATTCATGAGAAGCTGATTTTTGACATGTTGCATTGATTTTTGCTTTCCAAATTTCATGGTTTAATTTGTACCGATACAATTAGTTTGTGAAATAAATTTCACTGAATTCCGACAAGTTCTTCATGATGTTGCAGATTTTATAGACACAAGTTTATTAACAGAGTCTTTTTTTTTTGGGGGGGGGGGGGGGGCGGTGTCGTCTCCTATCACCTCAGCGTCATCACCTTCCCCTAACGTTATGTTTACCTTTTTTTTACAGTAAAGATAAATACCATTCAGATAAACTTAAGCATTCGAATTTTATTGTCTCTTTACTTAGAAAGATGATCTATACAATTTAAAAAATACAGTTCTTTTTTTATATAAAATTCAAAAGCAAAACGATTTTAAAGTGTAAAATAGAGAAAAATAGGCTCAAAGAAAAAAAATAATTAATGGAAAATTTTGCAACATGGGAAAGTATCTCAATTACATTGAGTGTATTTGAACAAAAAGCGTTTGATCTCTCCTGAGACTAAAATAGGAAATAATGTACTTTTTACATTTAAAGAATATCCCCGAACTCTAAAAGAATACTTCTTTATGATTATTTTAGAAAAAAATAATGCTTTAAAATACATTCGTAGTTAAGTGGCGTCGCAGAATTTATTTTTGACGCAGTAGTACTTAGATTTCAGCAATATTAAGCATATTTCAATAATTTGAATAGTTAAGCATTCCAATGATCCATTGTTTTTTACTATGAAGTTCAAAAGATCTAGAACTTGACAGAAACAAAATACCTTTCTCTACAGTAAAAAAGGCAAAGAAAAAATTTGTCACGTTGGAAAATATCTCAATTACATTGAGTGTATTGGAACAAAAAGATTTTGCTCCCTACTGACATTAAGAGGAAATAAACTACTTTTTCTTTCATGAAACATTAAAAAAAATATTGCACTACTTAAAGGAATATATTTTTTTCAACTATCCTGGAGAAGTATTGCTTCAAAATATATTTACTGAAGTAGTTACGTGAATTGCAGAACTTATTTTTTTTATTTAGCTATACTGAACATTCAGACTATTTGGCATATTTCAATAATTTTAACAGTTTGCATTCAATGATTCATCGATAAATCTTATATCACCTCTTTTTATTAAGAGCCATTATTTTTAAATTCAGACAAAAAAGTGATATTTTGATAGTTGTATTTTTTGATTTGCTTGATATTTTTTTATGTTGAAGTAGATCACATTTAATAAATAATGTGCAATTTTGAAGCCCTGAAAAAAATTTTCCCTTCCCTGTAGAAAATGTCAAAGTTCAAGGTTGTGACCGTCATTTTTCATGAAAAGTGAAATGCGAGTATGTTTGCAGTGCTAAAGTTTGGGAAAGCAACGACATCCCAAAATTCTTTTGTGATGAAATATTAGTATAACACTACTTGCTTAGTAAACTGTATTCGTTTCCATGGGGCATAGCTATTTTACATTTCTATGTTGCCTCAAAATGCAATGAAAATGACGTTTTTGTCCGTTTTCCGCTCGCATTTTATTATTTAAGCAATAGTACCACAAACCTTTTCTTATAGAATATCGAAGTGCAGTACTAGGACAATTAAATAATATAATACTTTACCGGGATATTGCTGCTGTTAGCAGAAATAGTCTGTTAAATATTCAAAAATTTCAAAATCGGCAACATTTCAATCAGTCTTTTCTCAAAACAGCGTCACGGTTCAATAAAACAAAATGTATCACGTTGTAGTTGAAAATATGTACAAACACATGGAAAAGAAAAAGAAAAGTGGAGCCATGTCATATTTTTAGAAAAAAAAATAAAATTTACAAAAATTCACAGTCAAAATATCCCGTTTAAATTTCCCTTTTTTCCATTTAGAACAAGGAAGGGGGAAGAAAAAGGGATATTTCATTTTCTCATAGGGAAAAAACATAGCTAGCGGAAAGAGAAACGGGATGTTTCGTTTTCTGATAGGGAAAAAGTGTGATAAATGACACTCTTTTTTGTGACTTTTGACATTTTTTTTCTAAAAATATGACGAGGCCCCACTTTTATTTCTTTTCCATGTGTTTGTATATACTTCCAACTACTACATGATATATTTTGTTTTATTGAACCGTCACGCTGTTTTGAGAAAAGACTAATTGAAATGCTGACTATTTTGAAACTTTTGAATATTTTTCAGACTATTCCTGCTAACAGCAGCAATATTCCGGTAAAGTTGTATATTATTTAGCTTGTCCTAGTAGTACACTTTGATATTCTATAAGAAAAAGTTTGGGGTACTGTTGCTTAAATAAGAAAATACGTGCGGAAAACGGACAAAAACGTAATTTTCATTGTATTTTGAGGCAACATAACAATGTAAAATAATAATGCTCCATGGAAACGAACACAGTTTACTAAGCAGGTAGTGTTATACTAACATATCACCACAAAAGAATTTTGGGATGTCGTTGCTTTCCCAAGCTTTAGCACTGCAACATACTCGCATTTCACTTTTCACGAAAAATGGCGGTCACAACCTTGAACTTTGACATTTTTTACAGTGAAGGGAAAATTTTTTCAGGGCTTCAAAATTGCACATTATTTATTAAATGTGATCTACTTCCACATAAAAAAATATCAAGCAAATTAAAAAATACAACTATCACACTTTGATTTTCAAAATAATGACTCTTAAAGACAAACTCTGCCGACGCTGTCCGGTCCCACAGAAAGGTAATGTCTATCGGTAGGTATTTATTTTCATCCTGGCAGTGTGGATGATATTGCTGAAAAACCAGAAAATATGAAAAATAACGCACAGAAAAATCTTTTTTGAAATAGTAAAAGTTTATATTTTTTATGAAGTAGAAAAGACTAAATTTTAGAGTATCAAAGAATTTTCTATACGTGGGTATTTCTTTAAATCTATCCTGACCACTGAGATGGCAATTTAAAACTGCAGAATAAATGGAAATATGAAAACGAACTTCAGAAAACAATTTTTTGAAACCGTAAATAGTCTATTTTTAAATGAACAGTATCATCCGCACCAGAAAGTTATTGTCAAACCGTATGCATCTTCGATTTTTTGTATCTCCGTAGGGCACTAGGCGATTGCTGATTTTAAATGCAGAAAACGCGGAAGGTTTACTAGTTCTGTGTTGAAAAAGTATCGGTTTCCACGATATCCACAAAAAAGGCGCCGAGACAATAGAAGCTTTTTTATTTAACGTTCGATGAGGGTTTTATACCTGCGGATTACAAAACGAGAACGAAAAATCATGCGTCCAGCATACATTATGTAACACATTCCGAATACTGTATATCAATAGTTGGAAAAACATCAGAATTCTTTTTAGTCATCCCTGTATATGATCTTTAGGTTGGTATTTATACTACATCGCACGCTAAAAGTTAGTTCTATTAAACGCATAGCACAGTTTAAAATTTCCATTCAGCAATTTCTGTCAATAAACGGAAATGTACTTAAGTCATTTGTGTATTCCTGTATATGATCTATAAAATTTATACAAACCAAGTAATGTGCAAAAAAATGGATAAATTGTAAAACGCGTACCACAACTGAAAATCACTGCCAGGAATTATTCTTTATAGGCTATACTGTAGAAAAATACTTTTGTGTGTCTCTGTAAATGAACGACAAATTATATATACACCAGATTCTATAGTAAGCACTTGTAGTACACCTCAGTGATATATATAATTTTCAATATGTTTAAAATAGTGTAATGTCTTTTAAATACACAGCAAACGATTTTCCACCATAGGCTTATGTAATGGAATTCTTCTGAATGTGTCTGTAAATAAACCGGAAGTGCTACACACTTTATTTTCAATGCCAAACATACCATAGTAAACCTCCAATAACATATCAATTCCATGGTAATCGCACTATATTTGCGCTGGGTAGAGGACGGGGAAACGGACGGACAGACAAACCAAAACCTCTAAAATTGAAATTGCCCAGTCATTATCCTTAATTTATGAGCATGAGTATACATTTTTTTAATGTAAATTCTGTTATTTACATAACGATGATGGAACATTCTATGATATATTTGATAAGCACGATCTGAATAACATATGTATTTAAAGCGGAACATTTCCAGAATTTATCTTCAAGCATTATATTTTCCCATCAAGTAATCTCTGAAGATGTGCCAAGAAAGAAAAATTCTAAATTTTTAAATATCTCAGAAGTTTTTTAGCCTGTCCTTTAACCTGTTCAACGGAAACTTGGCATCTATAAAAGCTCTCTTGTTGCACTGACTGACGCGCAAAATTTTTTACTCAAGAAAAAGTCTTTAATAAATGTCTTCATTATCATTTTTTAAATGAAGAATAATGTCGTAAATTAACTTGCACAGATCTTTACACAAGAGACTCATTCACACTCCTTTTGCATTCATTCTTATGTTCTGTTTCTGGGACGTATATGAGATGAAATTACTCTAATTACAGAAAAACTGAGATAACACACCATTTTTTTTTCGAAAATACTTTTGTTGAATGCATTCTCTAATACCCTTCTTTATTGTTCGTATTTAGTATGATTTATTTTCCCATTTATGATTTATTAATCAAATAACACCTTTAATAATAAACTAAATAACATTTTAAACAGTAAAGTGAAAATATGTCCTCGTCGGTACTCGAAGTCGGATCTTTTGGCTTTAGCTGCCGAGACTCTACCAACTAAGCTATCCTGGACAAGTCCGACAGACACAATTCACTCAGATCGCTTCAGTTACTAGCATCCGATGAGATGTAAATGAAGCAGTTCAACATATTAAACCTTAGGTACTGGAATTCCATATTAAACTATGTTTACCATAATGAATTATTTGAAATTAAACTGATTGATAAAGGCACAAAAGGTGAATTTTTTTTAACTCAGCCGAAAAAATATTCAAATTGTATGCTTTCTTTATCAATGATTTTGCGTTAAAATAATTCAACACGAGTAGAGGGTTTACCATCATGCCAGTGTTTCTAGTCGGCTACTTAATTTTAATTTGGATTGTTTGATGACACCATTTTTTGGAACAGTAATATTCGCCTTATTTAATGACGGATTAAATAAGGCGGAAACAAGGTTAACTAAACCCATTCAAAGAAGTGGTGGCAATCAAACAATCGGTATAACAAAAAAAGTAGCGTGCTGAAAACAATGCATCAGACGACACAGAAAAAAAATTCCTGGTTAAGTCTATTGTGACATCTTCCTGTATTGTTCGCATTTAGTGTGATTTATTACCACATTGAGAATTAACATAAAAAAACCTTTAATGATAAACTAAATAACTTTTAACGGTACAGATAAAACTAAAGGTTTAAGATAATACATATATGTTTAAACTTTTTGAATGCAATACGATATCTATTTCTATTTTTGATATTCATAAGGATTTATTGACACAATAACGACTTTGATGATAAACTAAATAACATTTTCGAGAACAGGAGAGGTTCAGTAGGAATTTAAAAAATAAAACTTTGTTAAATGTATTATGACATAATTCTCTATTGTTCTCATTTAGCAGGGGAGAGTTGTACAAAACCGGGTAGAGAAGATTCTTCCTTGATTTGATTTTTTATCTTCTGCCCAACACAAGGAATTGCTTGTCGAACGTCATTTCGACATTTGTAGATAAACGAAACGCTACTGTGTGCGGTTATTTTTTGAGTGAAAAATTTAGTTTGAATTACTCTTAAAAATTGTTTTGTTTGATTCCAGTTTTTACTTATATATTAACTGTTTGTCAGTATATTAAATATTGTTAAGAATTATATCTAATTCTTTGCTTTTCTTCTAGTAATTTAACAGCTTTCCTAATCGTTTACTATAGGATTGACAGTAGTAACGCCATATTTTTATATCGGTGTCATACTGGGGTAAAAGCGGGTCAAAAGCGGGTATACCCGGTTTTGTCCTACACTCATGGAATAATTTTTTTAGAATAGTTAAAATTAGGCTGAGCAAAAAGTTTTGGGAAATTTTTAATCTAATAGTTACCAGAATTTGTATCGTATATAGGAGTACAAGTGGTGTAGCTATAGGAGTTCAGGAATTTTGGCTCCAAAATGCCTATTGAAAAGTGCGATTTGCGTATGTTGATCCTGCATTATTGGAGTACAGGTCTAACATTCTGAAAGCAGTCGATGAGATTAATGAGGGTGAAGGAGCTGGTACAGTGACAAAGTTCGTACTTCCAGCAAATCCGGAATCTGGCAGAACGATGGCAGAAAATCGTGGACTATGATGGTCTCTACTTTGAAGAATAATCCTTGTTGCTTTTGTTGTTAATTTGCGCATAACAACGCAACTTTCACAAATTTCCCAGAACTTTTTGCTCAATCTAGTAATTTAGATAGTAGATTATATTGCCATTTACGGATATTAAGTACTTTTAACCTTTTGATGTGGCTTTCATAGCACCTCTAAACTCATACTACAAACAAGAGATGAGAAAGTGGTTGCTTTACAATCCTGGGCAATCTGTAACAATTTACTAAATTGGAAAATTATTTAAAACAATTTTTGAGAGCAGCAGTTGAAAATACTCCAATCAGATGGCTTTAGAAAACATGGTTTTCCCCTATAAAAGCGATGTTTTTCCAGAACATCTTTTTGCTTCCACGAAAATGACAGAGAAACCCATAAAAGTCAGTGATAACACATCTAGGTCTACGCAGCCATTGACTGGCATAGCTGCAGCAATAAATATTTCTGTAACATCACAAGACAACTAAGCTCATCCTTTCATATCTAAAAGAGTTGACATCACACATCCAGCCTCTTCCATCGACATCTCAGATTGTGTATCCCAGCAATCTGCATTTCCAATTTCCCCTAAAATGTTACAACCCCTCCCTAGAAAAGCTTTATGATTGAGTAAAGAACTGACAAAAGGAGGGGAGAACTGTTATTTTGACTTCTTCTCCCTATAAATTAGAATCGGAAACAGATATTAAGGAGAAAGAAGCCCAACAGCCTAGAAAATGAAAAATCTTAAAACGTAAAAAGAAACTAAGAATTCGCAGAAAAAGAAACCAAAAAAGGTTGAGAAGACATTCTCAGAAAATGAAGAAGATAATGAAACCTGAATTTTTTTGCAATGAAGTTTACTCCAATTCTGACTTCAAGGAAGGTTGGATACAATGTTTAAAATGCCAAAGATGGGCACACGAAGCATGTAGCATGATGAAGAATATGAAAAGAAATTCATTTGTGATTTTTGCAGTTAAAATAACTCTTCGACTTTCAGTGTAAAATTGACATATAGTGTAGAAAATTTGCCACAGATTTATTTTTGACACATTGAAGCACATATGTGGAACTTCGTTTTGTTAAAATTAACAAACATTTATTTTTTACTATATTAAAGAAGAATTTTTTGGACCAAAGTGAGTTTTCTAGGAGTTTCAAATGGATGCCCGGTTTTACCCAACCCGTGGGGTAAAACCGGATTTTTGCATGTGTCTTAAAAAAAGCTATTTTTTATAAAATAAATTATATTTTTATCGAAAAGAATATTTTCTTACAGCCAAAGGTTCATTTAATATTAAAAACGGTATTCAGAGTTTGTTTTCCATTTGATTGCATTTGCAAACAAAAATTTATAGCACGCGATTTTGCCCCACCTTCCCCTATATATTATTTCATTGACGATTTATTTGCATAATAACACTTTTGATGACAAATTAAATAAAGCGTAAGGTTCATTGACATCATACTATATAATATGATTTTTCAAAAAGAAAGAAACACTGAATGCATTCTGACATTTTTTACTATTCATATTTAGAGTGATTTATTGTCACATTTGCAATCTTTTAACACAATAACACAATTGACGACAAACAAACGTTTAAGGTACAGAGAGCTTTCAGATTACATTATAATTTTTTTTTCAGGAAGAAAGAAACTTATTGAATGCTGTGAAAGATTTGTTCACACTCTTCACATTTAGAATGGATATATTATGACATTTAAGATTTATTAACACAATAATTCCTTTAATGACTGACTGACTAAATAACTTTTAAGATACAATTATAGGTTCTAGACTATGAAGTATTTCCCCCCCAAAGAACTTGTTGAATGTATTCTGACATCTTTCTCTATTGTTCATACTTGGTATGAATTATTATCGCATATAAAGGTTTATAAGCACAATACATTTGATGATAAACTAAATGCCATTTTAGGAACCAATAGATATTTGGATAATGCTATATATTTTATTAAATACAAATAAAAATAAACTTTTTGGATTTATTCTAACATCTTTCTCTATTATTCTTATTTAGAATGATTATCATATCTAAAATGTATTAAAAGAAAAATACCATTGAAGTTTAAATAAATATGAATAGGGGGGGGAGGGAGTTCTTAGATTTTCTCGCTTTGTTGATGTTTTAATTAATATTAATTATGTTATTTTATTGCTTACAATTACCTTTACTGTAGAAAAATTACGAAGCATATCAGAATTACTAAGGTAAAGAGGGCAATAAACACGTTTAAAGCGTTTATTTCCTTGAAAAATGATTTTTTGTATTATTTAGAAATTTTGTTTAACACTCAAGCGCTATCCTAAAAATCTTACGTTATTGCTGTCGTATTTGTGAGATACATAACGTAATTTTCATACTTATACACTGTGTAAAGCGGTTTATCGGAAAAGATAGTAATTATTTAGAAATATTCTTTTGTCTTTAAACAAAAGAACTAAAAAAAATATGTATGAGTCCTTTAAGACCCTTTTTTAAACAGAAAAATAAGTTAAGGAATGCAGGGTAAAACCAGGTAGACGGCAGTGTTGTAGTCGTAAAATCACCTAAAAGGCATACGCTATAGGCAGGCGGTATATTATAAATTTTTTTAAACATTAGATGTAATTTTTTATACAAAGTGTGTCTATTCAATTGCAGGACTGTACGTGTAGTTAATGAATGAAAATGTGTAGGAACGTGTCACCATGCGGATGTGATAGCTTAACCAATGAGGCGCGAAGGTGGAACAAATGTGCAGTGATTGAGTCAGCATTTCCGGTTTGGAGAAGGTAAATGCAGGTGGTTCATTAGAGAGCGTGTCACGGTCGGTGATAGAGCGAAGAGTGAATATCAAGTTTTGTTTCAAAATTGGGAAAACGCTGATTGAAACCTACGAATTACTAAAAATTGCATATGGAGGTGCTGCTATGTCCCGCACCCATACTTTCGAGTGGTATGCACGCTTTTGCGATGGCAGGGAAAGCACGGAAGATGACCAGCGCAGAGGGCGACCCATCACAATACGAACAGAAAATGAGGTCTCAAAAGTCCGCGCTTTGGTGACTGCACATCGCCGAAAGACCCTTTGGATTCTTGCACACGAGTTAAATATGGGCAAGGACACAGTGCACAGGACTTTGGGGAAGAATTTGGAAAAGAGAAAGATTTGTTCGCGGTTTGTGCTGCATTTTTTGACAGACGATCAGAAGCAATGCAGAATGGCAGTTTGTGGGGCTTATTCCACACAGCTGGCTGAGATACGTCGTTTCTGCAATCGATCGTGACAAGCGAAGAAATCTGGTGTTACCAGTACGATCCCGAAATATAGAGACAGAGTAAAGAATGGAGATCACCATCTTCTCCAAGACAGAGAAAATTCAGTTTCCAGAAGTCGAAAGTGAAAGACTTTTTGATCCATTTCTTTGATGCACATGTACTGATCCATCATGAGTTTGTGCTACCTAATCAAACTGTCAACAAAGAGTACTACGAAGCTCTTTTGCATAGGTTAGTTAAACGGGTACACCGTGTGCGACCGAATGTGGATAAAGGCAGCTGGCCCTTACTGCTCAACAACGCTAGGCCCCACTGTGCTCTCAATGTGAAGCGCTTTTTGACAAAATATGAGATCGTAGAGGTTAATCATTTTCCGTATTCTCCTGATTTGTCACCTCGTGACTTAATTGTTCCCAAAATTTAAGACTGCTCTGAAAGGGCAGTGTCCTCTACGTCCTGAAATCTATTTCAGGACGTAGAGGACAAAGAAAAACGTAACCGCTCAACTTTGAAGCATATCTTCAGAGGACTACGAAGCGTGTTTCCAGAATTTGTATCGCCGTGCAGAAAAGTGTGTGAATATTGGAGGTGATTATTTTGAGGACTTTTAAACGTATGTTTGTCTTTAATTATTCATTCAGTTGTATTAGACACAGTCCTGGAATTATTTAATAGACACACCTTGTACATTATAGCGTATTCACAATAGCTTTATTTGAGAAACAGAGTATACGGTGCTTCTTTAAAAAATCCAGACGGTATACGGCGTATACCTTCCACTTGACCACTTGGTAGGCGGGTCAAATCGGGTACCCTGTTTCCTAGCTGATGTGTGCTGCTCTCTAAGCGTAACCGTCTTAACTGCATCCCTTAGTGTCCCAGAGCAGTGTGTCGAAGTGAGTTAATCTATATGTATCCGTTCCATGATATTAGATAGACATCCATCTCAATAGTTTCGATTTTTCAGTCTTTTCTGCTATTCAAATAAATACATCCTAGCGTATCAATTTAGATAAGTAAACCACTTTTTTCTGTACCTTTTTTACGGTATTTTTATGCCAAGTAAAAGTGTGTATGTCCCACTTTCCAGGAGGAGAACCATATTGATTTTTGTCGTCTGTTGGGGCAAAACCGCCTGAGGAAGATTCTGAACCAAGTGACGCTTGCCTATTTTACAATGAATTGTTTATTCACTCGGCAGGTACTGAAAAATGGCTATAATGTTCAGTCTGCAAAAAGTGGGCACACGAGGATTGCAGCAGGTACGAGCAGTTTATGTTTTCGTTTGCGAATTTTGTGACATGTTCATAACAAAGAAACATTAAAAATTGTTTGAAAACAAAATGAAAGTTACTAACCCTAAAAAATGTACATGTGATATGAAGGTTGATTAAAAATTTATTACGATAAAGCTTTTTGTTCCTGCAAGTATGAAAACTTAAATTTCTGATTAGTACCTGAATTTACTTTACCACCAATGTTCAGAGGTGTTTCAGATGTTCCCGAAAAATGCATTTTATGAAGCAGAGAAGAATTTACCTGTCGCAAGTGGTATAGTATTTTAGTAGCCCAGATGTCTCTAAGTACTTTTTGTGGTGTTTCAATTTTTTTTTTTTTTTTTTTTACCTTTCAGAACTTCTGCCAACAAAGGGAACAGTTAGGTATTCGGTTTTACCCTATTCTCCCCTACTGTATCTTATAGATGCAAGAATATTAATAGGGTGTTAACAGCAGTTATAGAAAAGACAATAAAAGAGTAAAACGATCACAATTTGGCAATTGAAGACATGTGTAGAAGACTTATGTAACGAAATTTAAGTTTCGAAAAAATTGAAGTGAAATAGTTTCTGTTGTACATTTTTTCTTGATAACGTGTCTTGAGCTGCCAACTATGGATTTTTGCTACGGCTTTATTTTTAATAGTAAAATTTACCTTATTTTACACGGGAACTACTTTTGGTGAAGCTCGCACCTAGTATTTACAGCTGGTGTATTTTATAGCCACATAGGCCAAAGTTAGTGAACGGATAAAATTTGTCTGTAAAAAATGTTTTTATTGATTTTACAGCAGCATAACTTTCTGAAAATGGGAATTTTTGAGATCACTTTTCAGACTATTTACATACATTTATTTGAAAAAAAAAAAAAAAAAAAACATTAAATTACAAATTAATTAATAAGAATAAAATATTGAAAAAAATTACATCAAGAACCTACGAATTCCATTCTGAAATTTTACATTATAATTGTATTTTTTGGGAAGCGAAATTGGCTTTATTCATTACCGTGGAATTTTTTCCGGCAGCCCTGGCCGAATGTCAACAATTGCCTGCTATGTGTGGGTAGTGGTTTGGATTAGTTAGAACCATATTTGGTAACTAAACAAGCTTTTGGTGTAAAATCAATAATTCATTAAGTTTAATCTAGGCAAATATGACGCACCGATAGAAATGGGCTAATGTGAGACATACAAAAGAAGTACGAAATTTTATAGCAATAAAATTGGCTTATTTAGCAAGCGTTACATAATTTTATTTATATCCATTACGAAAAGACTGAAAATTTAAGGAGAAATATCTCCCAAACTATCCATTAAATAACCTTACTTGTTTTATAAGAAATCTTTTCTGTCAGACTTTACAGGGCCGAAAGTAAGGGGGGGCAGAGGGGGCATGAGCCCCGTGCGCCAGAACGATGGAGTGGAACCTTTGGAGTGGATCATTTTCTTCTGATGGACTGATGGCTACTATTATTATGAAACAGCCATTATAAATGAAGTGTTAGGTGCAGATGAAAGAGCAGCCGTAAAATGTTAGAACTCTGATTTTCATCTGATTCTGTTTTTTTGACAAAAAAAAAAAAAAAAAAAAAAAATTATGGCCATTTTTTTCCTTCCCATTCTGACCAGTAAATCAGAGTTCTAACATTTTACGGCTGCTCTTTCATCTTCACCTAACACTTCATTTATAATGGCTGTTTCATAATAATAGTAGCCATCAGTCCATCAGAAGAAAATAATTCCATTAAAGCGGAAACCGGTTAAGCAGGACTCGGATAATTGGGACTCTACTGTATATTTGATTTTTAAAATGATCTTTAGAATATTTTTGTTGGTGTTCAGAGGGGAGTCATGACCCCCGTGACCTCCCTCTTGGATCCGCCATTGTAGATTACGTAGTTCAGTATTACATATTTTCGGATTACATATTTTAAATTTTAAAATAAGTCAGCTATTAGAAAATTAGTAAAATTCTTTTTGTAAATATACTTTGCGGAAGAGAGCGCGCGGGGGGGGGGGGGGGGAATCCATGCTTGCCCCGGGTGCAAAAAAGGCTAGTTTCGGCCCTTTTTAGCCTTTAAACATTGGAAAATACTTAACCGCTTCCCTGATTATCTCGAGTCATCTCGGTTCGTATATATGATAATTATTATCCCGAGAAAATTCGGGCATGGCATAATTTGTCCCTACGATTTGTTTTTTCACGTTTTTACGCTGCCTGAAGCTTAAAAAAAAGAAAATATTCTTATATAATATAATAAATTATAGATTATTAAATTATATGTAATATTTGATTGGCAGTTTTCGAAGTTTATGATATGAAATGCAAATGATGAAATGCAATGTGATTGCAAAAAATGTGATGATTTTTTGCAGTTTTTTTTTTTTTCAAAAAAATTGGTAAGGAAGCGGTTAATATAGTCACAGTTATAAAGTAAGAAAACAGGGGTCTATTGTGAGGCAGTCTTTGGGTATAATATGAGACAGTTTATGGAGCTAATATGAGATAATACTTTGGGCTGACACAATAATATTCTATCATCTAACTTGAAGGATCCACCAAAAAATAAAATCAGAAAGTCTTATTGTCTGTTTGCTTAAATACAACATAACTATAATAACCATATGTGTTTTATTCTTTTTCCAGGCTTAATGGTATATTCTTCTATGATTATTACCAATTTTTAGTCGGCTGATAGGAAATGCTATCTAGTTAATTTAATCACTTAGTTTTACACAGGAACGTGCTGTGGCCAAGCAGATAACTCTTGCAGCCATGTATTAATATTTTACTTTCCTATCATTTATGTTTTATGATAATTATAATATTATTAATTATAAAAATATATCAGGAACAGTTTTTCAGCGGAATATACAAGACTACTGCAACTACTGTCTAAAATAGTGTTGATTTTCTAAGAAAGTACATTCAAAAACAGGATAACTGCTTACACTTTTCCTATCTATGCAAACATTAATGAACAATGAATCAACAATCAAGATCCTGACTACATTTTTTATTTCCCAATAGGAAATCTTTTACTAATGTAAATTTAGCACTAAATCTTCATAAATATATAGTTTAAGTGTCGAAAATAATTTTCACAGTTTTTTTTATCCTAAATTACAACTTAATAAATTAAGGAAGTGGTTTATTGTAGTGAGTTTTCATGGATATTCCGGTGGATGCGTGAAAGATATTCCGAAATTCAGTTAAAATGAAAGAAAAAATCTAAATAATACAGCTGAAACATTAGACTCTGGTCAACATTCCGATTTCTTTAGTGATTGTAACTACTTAAAATTAATGGTGCTTCAATGTAGTTCATAGACGTCTCAAAAAAGAATTTTCGTATATTTTGCCTTTTTAATAGCTAAAGTTTAATCATATCATTAAATATTCTTTTCAGATATACAAACACAAGATATACAAATGCTGTTACAATTATCTGAAAACCAGTTCATTATTTTTAATTGAGTATGAAAATATCTTCCAACCGCAATAATTTTAAAATTAAATTTAATGGTGCTGCCATCTATGTTATTATCAAAAAGTTAAGGATTTAATAATTATAAATTAACGATTTAGTTTTATTAAGTAAAGGATAAAGTCTTTTGAAAGGAATATTAAAAGAAACCCTCTGTTTGATCTTCGACCACATTTAGCCACTTTTGATTGTGAATTTTTGGCTAGAGACATTCATCAATTATGTCACGCAAATTTCATTAGATTTTACTTTTCCATTCCATTATGTCAGAAGTTGTTACCACTCTAGCGATGTCCTTTTCTTTTTTATGGTATCACATTTTTTCCACCAATTTTGCCTAGAGGGGGGCATAGAAAATTCAAAACCTTTTAAACGTTAAACCTGGAACTATATCATTAACGTAATCTTATTTCATATATCTTAGATTGAATACGTTTGCAATTTCCAACGCACACTTCTCACTAACACAAAAAAATTAACATGATTTTCAACATTTTTTGGACATTTTGTATTTGTCGGATAGTTTTCTATTGGTGATAAGCGTCAGATATGGTTAGGAGATCGTTCAAAAATTCATATCACAATTGTGTAAGAACAAGGGTAAAACATACTTTTAAAAAAATCTGCTCTGGGCCGGGAGAAAGGTGTTATTCATTAATCATACTCATTTTAACATTTTCTAACGAATAACCTTAAATCAAATCTGAAGCAAATTATTTTTTTCGTACATTTATCAACTAAAATTTTCAACATGTTTTGTTTCTATCACCTTACATAAATTTAAATGTTTTCAAAAATATCCTATTTTTAGCTCAAAGTTAATGATTTATTTACGTGTTATGAAATTCTGTTAGTAATAAACGAGTCACTCAGAGTTACAGGTAATGCATCTAAGTTATTTAGTATGATTTTCAAATGCTCTGAAAATGATTTTAAAAAGTTTCTTTTTATCAGGGGAAATGTAGCTAATGATTTTACAACGATGGTTGTTTTAGTAATTTAAAAATTACTGAGAAACAAATTTATGCAATTAAAAAACGTATTAACATTTAATTAGAGAAATTTCCACCGGCATTTTTGTTATGTATTTTTAAATGCTTTAAAATTAATTTTCGGAATTTTTGAAATGAAATGAAATATAAATTGCTTAGAATAAACTCTCGTAATCATATTTTTATGCTCATTATGCTAATTTTGATTATAATTAGCAGGGGTGTAAAAATCTAGGCGCCAGCGGACAGCCTCTCACCACTAAATTTTATCAGTTTTCTTCGCTTAAATTTTATTAGCATTCTTGCAAAAAATTTAGACGAAATACTAGACGAAAAATGACGAATAAAATTTAGTGGTGAGAGACTGCTCGCTGGCGCCTAGATTTTTACATCCCTGATAATTTGTAAACGTTATTTTATTTAAAATAACAGTAAATATTATACTTTATTTTATTTTTATCTCAATCATACAGATTGATAAATATATAACATACGAGCTGAATTTTCCCAGCTGAAAAAAGTACGCACATATCCATCGTTTAACCCCTTCAGTACGCCCACGTACGTGGCTTAAAGTACGTGCGTAACGACGGCAACGTACGGCTGCTCACGTGGTTTGCTCATCTGGCTGATTTTTTATTTAGGCATTCCGAATTCTCTCCAGTAAGTTTTAATAGTTATTTTTGCTTTATAAGATTATAGATATTCCGTAAATAAAGTAAAAGAAAATTGCTATTCAAAATTTTTTGGTGTGAATTCAATATTTCTAAATAAAAAATCCGCACGATGCGGCAGCACTGGGTCTTGACTACATGGCAGAGCAGAATCTATAGACGCTATCAGTCATGACGTTTTGCTTAGAAACTGACTCCAAATAAACAGTTGCTATGTTTCATTTCTTGGTTAATATAAATCGTAGAAAATGTTGCATATAAAGTATTAAAACACGTAGTTGTGAGATTTAACTATAAATTATAGCTATAATATACAAATTAAATTGAAAATACAACATAGAAACCCTTTGTTTAGAGTCAGTCTCCGTTACCTTGGAAATCAGTTTGACGTCTCACCGAAAGCGTCTATTGCCAATAAAGTTATATGGAGGAAATCTGTCCGCCAGTTGCCAGCCCAGGTAGTTTAATAGGTAGAGGCAATATAAGTCAAACGTCTTGGGTTCCATTCCCGGCATAGTCACTTTACAGTAGTTCGTAAAATAAATTTATAATTTTATTTAGAAATATAATACCAACTACGAAATAAGGAAAAATTAAAAATTATAAACATTGGTCTGAAATATAGTCGTTATTTACGCTCCGATTATTGGAGTACATGGTTAAAGGTTGTCTTTTATACAGCGTGCATTTGAAGTAACTTATGAAAGTAAGCAACAAAAATTTAATAATTTTTAGCATAAGAGAAGATATTTCATCAACGGAAGGTAGACAAAATTAAATCAAATTAGTATTTAATTAACTGGAACGTAATTTCTATATAATTCTTTTTTAACTACAGCGTAATCTTTACAACCAAATTGCAATTATATGAGTCACTTTGTGGTCTATTGTCCTTGTGATGCTGATCATTGCATTTCTATGGGTCAACCGAAACCATGTCTATAGTAATGCATTTCGATTGAACATAAAAGTGTTATTTAAAAAGTGCAATTTCTTGCAGAAATTATAACAGTTCAGCTCACAAATACTACCACCAGTATTTAAGAGTTCTACATTACATTCATTAGTTTAACAACTAAAAAGGGTGATCCATTTTTTTTTTTTTTATGTTGAGTAAAGTTTTTCTTTTGACAAATGATAATACATCACAAATAAGTACAGAATATTTTTTTTGTATTTAAAGCTTACCTGTGTTTTCAATCACTAAAACGAATAACAGTCAAAATTATGGAGGTATGGATAAATCAAAAGGCAGAATGTTCGTTAATCTTACCTGAAAAATAAAGAGATTTAATTATAATTTTTTAAAAAATAAATAAAATGTGAGTTATATCTAGATAAAAAAAAATAAACTTCCGCTTTAACAATAAAATCTATTCAATGAAATAAATGATAAATGAAAACTCAAGGAACTTATTCGTGTTATATGAAAATGCAAAGCAATTGCATTTAAAGATCAAATTTAAGGAGAAAAAATTCCTTTAAAATACGGAAATAGTACTGGCGTCTCAATTTCCAGTGCGATTTCCGTATTTTAGAGGAATTTTTTTTACAGTCTATTAGTTTATCTGTTATACCGTATTCCAAGTTATTTCGTATAAACTTTAAAAAATCATAAAAGCCGAAAAAATAACCGAAATGAGAAACTGTTTGCAGGACTAGCATCTATAGGTCATGGGAATTTTTTTAATACCGAAATAAAAAATAACAAAAAACAGCCGATAGATGGCACTGGTTCGTGCGATTTTGGTGGAAATATGCAAATAAAACGGTTATAAGAACTTGCGCTCCTAATCCAGAACTAGTTCACCGTTGTGAGCCGTGTACGTGATCAAGGATGCTGAGTATGAAAGATAAGCTTTGTTGGTGAGGTTATTTTTCAGTGAACTAATTCTTGATTAGGAGCGCAAGCTCTTATAACCGTTTCATTTGCATATTTTCACCAAAATCGCACGAACCAGCGCCATCTGTCGGCTGTTTTTTAAGTTATTTTTTATTTCTGCCTTTAAAAAATTCCCGTGACCGATAGATGCTAATCCTGCAAACAGTTTTTCATTTCGGTTTTTATGATTTTAGGTAGCTTTCATTAGAAAAAGCTACCTACTGCAGCCGTTCGGAGGAAAACGATTCCGAAAAATTTTGGTATATTTTCACCGATCATGACTCCCAGACCACGAAACCACCCTCCGTTCAAAATTGATATATATATAATATATCTGATCTTTGTCATACTGTAACTCTCGTATTTATGAACCGATTTGGATAAAATTTCGTCTGTACATAGTACATACCAATGTCTCGACCGAGTTCGTTGGCCAGCTTCATCCGCCATCTTGTTTCAAAATGGCGGTCATATAAAATTTTTAAAAAAATTTAAAAATTAAAATAAGGCACAAAAAAATTAGACATTGAAAAAGATTTTTTTCTTATGTGTTTGGGCTTGATACAAAGATTCTGGAGCATTTTTAGTTTTGTCTATATCTTAAAATATGGCTGAGTTATAGCACTTTGAATTTCTAGCATGGCTGACATTTTGAAACGATCTGCTTTTTGTCACGCGATAATACACGTATTTATGAACCGATTTGGATGTGACAAAGAATGTGCATAGTACATAGCAATCTCTCGGCCGAGTTCGTTTGCTAACTTCATCCGCCATCTTGTTTCAAAATGGCGGCAATTTAAAAATTAAAAAAAATTAAAATGAAGTACAAAAAAAAAAAAAAAAAAAAAAAAAAAAAAATTAGAAATTGAAAAAGATTTTTTTCTTATGTGTTTCAGCTTGTTACAAAGATTCCGTATTATTTTTTGTTTTGCCTTTATCTAAAAAAAAAGCCGAGATATAGCAGTTTGAATTTCGAATGTGTGTGACATTTAAAAAAATCTGATTTTTGCCTGCAACAGCACTCGCATATATCAACCGATTTAGATATGAGTGAGCATGTGCACAGGAATTACTAAGGTCTCGACCAAGTTCATTGGTGAGCTTTGTTGCACCCATTATGTTTTAAAATGGCGGGCTATCACCGATAATTCGGGTTAATATAATTCGGGATATCACCGAATTTGGCGACAAATATAAATCACTTTAATAAAACTAGCTTTGATAACGCTGACTAATTTCGCGAAATTTTAATTCATATTCAATATTGACAAAAATTAGTATTTGATCTTCTATAATCTGGTTCCACTAATTTGAGCTCCGTGTGTTTGAATAATATACGCTGGCTTTTAAAAAAATAAGGAATATGAAAGCTACCTCTTCCTCCCGGCACTGGCCAGAAGGACATTTTTAAAGTTTATACGGACTTTTTGCTCACCCTGTATATGTAGTCATTAAACTAGATTTTTTTTATAAAAAACAGAAACAGAATTGTCTTAAATAGAAAACAGATACATAAAATTCAACAGTTTGACAATTTAATATTACATAGATGCCAACATTTCTGATTTTTTAAGTGAATAAAACGTAATTTAAATCGGAAAAATATTTAACGAAATGTTTTCTATTTCTACGTAGTTTTTAATTAACTTTTGTTATTTTATAAAATTTCTGGTTTCATTTGATTTGAAAAAAAAAAAAAAAAAATATTTGCATCATAGTATCATAGTTTTCCGAACTTTCGCATTTTTTAACCCTTTATCTACTGACGGTACTTATAAGTACCACTCACCTCAAACTTTTATACCATAGTGAATATTACTAATATTCTAATGGTACTTTGCTAAAAACGCTCTTTTAACTCCACTTTATCCGAATACATGGCAGCAGTGGTTCTAGGTTTGTTATTTTAGAGAGGAATGAGGTTATCTTTGAAGCAGTTGATGTATTTTCTGCCGACATTTTCTACAGATTGCCACGCTCGTCTTTTCATTGCTGCAAACACAGTAAAGGATATAAGATAAGTGTTGGATTTTTTTGTGTGTTCATTATGATCTTAGAGTACAATTTGATAAGCTATTTTAGATGAACGGTGTATGTATTTGATTTAACAGTTGAATTACTCTGTGGTACTTATAATTACCGTCAGTACACTGGGTGTTGGAGAAAAGCCTCTTGTTTACTTTTTGTTTTCGTCTATGTAGTTATCCATCATTTTCATCTGCTTCAAAATGCGGTTAGTAAAATGTAGTGTAGTAATGATTTCCCTGGTATTTCGTTTCTGTTTCATTGTTATTTTTTTGGGAAATCGTAAAAGTTGTGACACCGGCTCGTTTTTGCTATGCTAGAAGTGGCATATGTAAATTCATATATTGCATATGTGGAGATGCGAGAGAATGTGTTGTCCCTGGAATATAGACGTCGCATAACTAAAGGACTGCTAACAAGATAGAAACTTAAAGAAAAATAGTTTTTTTAACCTTTCCAGGATCAACACATTTTCAATTCTAAAGTGTTGAAATAAATGATTGGCACCGGAATTTGCCAAACGATTTATTTGTAAATAAGAAAAAGCCTATATTTCACATACTTATTAAATCGAAAATATTTTCTGGTGCCAGTTGAAATACCTTGTGGATTTTCTGTTACGATATTTTAGTCATACTGTACTGACGGTACTTTAAAATACCAGTTTAATTAATTACCTCTAAATAATTAAATTTCTCACGGGTGAGTATTTTTTTTATATTTATCCTTTAATTTTCATTGTAGTAACTGAAAAAAAAATATTACATGAAAAAAATTGCAGTAGGTCATAATGCCGAAGATAAAGGGTTAAAATGAAATAAAACAAATTTTATTGAATAATAAAAGCTAATTAAAAACCACACCGATGAGGGGACATTTCTTTAAATATTTTTTCTGGTTCAAATTATGTTTATTTGACTTGAGAAATATAAGAATTTTTGCGCAGTACACATTAAAGTCATTCGAAAGTCATTTTTCAGGATTGTACACAGAGAGACATTTGATCAGAATTGCCTGAACTATAGCATATTAAACTTTCAGCCAAGTCCACCTAAGCTACATTTTCACCTAATCTGTGTGTGGTCCTTTTTGGTACTTCTTACAGCTACATAGTGCTTAATTTGTGCCGGAGCTCACGGCAGTCATAACATGAAAACAAGCCATTTTTCAGGATTGTGCCCATAGAGGCATTTGATTAGAATTGCCTGAACTACAGAATATCTCCTTTGATTTCAGTGACGATTTAAATAGTGGTCGGAATTCATCGGAGCTCACAAAGTACTGCGCTCCAGAGCCCACCGGAACGACGCTATGTATTGCATTTTGCTAGATACAAAAATGCCGAGTTGGTTTTGCTCTGTTCATTTATTAAATTTTATTTTATATATAAATGCTTATACACATAGCCAAAATACATTAGAAAATTTATTTTTCTGAAGAAGAAATGGCTTTAAATTTTGAAAATAATGCAAGAATTATTAATTTGTGAGTACATGCTACGGGATAATACATTATGTTTGTTATTACTTAAGAATATTAAAGCTCAGGTAGTTTTATTTTATTTTTTTATTTACGCGTATTTTTAAAATAAAGCTTCGTTTTTGAACATTCAAAGTATGTTTATATAAAAAAACATGCATATTTCAACCTCGTTCATAAAACGTAAAACATTTAATAAAATATGCCAGTTTTTCAAGCCGTATAATTCGCATAGATCCTTAAGAGGCCCCCACACTTAAACTCACTGATTGTGAAACCCCATGTTAACATATGGGAGAAATGAAATGCGCAGTTACTTATTATAATTACCTAATTATAATCATTAAAATACGGTGTTCACCACCAGGAAGTACATGTCAGGTGCCAATGATGTGCCTTTTAAAAAATTGCCTCCTAAAATTTCAAGTATATAAAAAATCCCTATAAACATCGAAATTTCCTATTCATGAAAAGTTATCCTCTTCATAAAAATACTTAAAACTTACGAAGACAATTTTTAAAAACGCACATCATCGGCATCTTCCGTCTACTTTCTGATGCTGAACAACGTATTTTAATAATTATATTAGGTAATGAGTAACGCATTTTTTAATTTTTCCCCAGATTTACGTGGGATTTCGCGATCGGGGAATTCAGTGAAGCGGCCCCTTAAAATATAGATAAATGATGTCGTGTGAAACTTTTCAATGTAACAGTTGCTATACTCAAAACATTTTTGTCCTTCACAATAACATGTGTGAAAGGAATAAGGTGTGCAACGAGTGATGATCAATGACATATATCATTTTCGCAGTTTAAATTGTTTACAACATAATTTTCAGAGTAGAAATAATTCCTGTTTTCTTTCTCTTACTTTTCAAGGCAAAAACACACCTGTCACGAAGTAATCCCGACCCGATGGGGCAACTTACGGTACAAAATTTGTATCTTTTTAATCTCGAAATTACGTAATCCTTTATTATGGTTTTACTGTTCTATCATAATATTGGCTATGCATTGTCTTACAATGTTTTTAAGGCTTATTTTATGATTTTTTAGTTATGAGACAAAGTCACCCTAAGCCAGGGGTGACTTCGTCCTACTTTTTAAATAATATATATATGAAAGTATTCTTTAAAAATACAAAATGTGAATTTGTAAATTCACAATTGATATCTTGAGACTAGAAAAAAAAAAAAGAATCAGAAATTCTATAAATGAAAATTTCAAAATTTTTGGGATCTTTAAAGACAACAACAGGCACAAAATGAGACAAAGTCACCGCGGTTGACGGGAGTTTAAAGAGTCTGCTTCTGATAAAAGGAACGTTAATTTGAAAGATAATGTTGATTTTTCGTTCGCGCCAGTTTTCTCAAAAATTGAAAATATTTATTAGATATTGTGACTAACAGAGAATAAGACTAACGGGCTATTTTTACCAGTATTGTATTCTTTGATGCAAATAAACATGAAAAAGCGTTCCAAGAGAATTCTAATACTTTTAGAATTGTTTACAAGCCAATTAGATAACAATATAAATAATGCTCTTGCAAGTGTTATCATATTTTGCGTTGGAACTCGCTGAAAAAAGAAATGCTTTTAAAAACACATGAAGGAAAAAATGAGCAGAATATCTGACAAATGCCTTTTATTGCATGAGATTTTTCTTTTAATTCTAGAATGAGAAAAAACTAATTGTATCCCACAAATAAGTAAAATAATTTTAGAATTATCGCCTTTATTTGTAAAGAAATACAGTTGATAAAGTTAATCGTTGGATTTAGGTACGCTATTTTTTGTCTTTTTTAGAATGTTTTATATTTTTAAACATATGTTTGCATTTTGATAGTAGGGTTTTATACTTTTAACAAAAGGTAACTTTCTAATGCTAGAGCAGTTTAATTTTGCAGCATTTGCATATTCTGAACTGTTTTCTTGCATTTCCCTCCATTTTTCGAATCTTAAAGTAATTATACAAATCATAATCTATTTAGGCGGAAGTTGAACTAGAATTATAAAGTTTACCATGATACAGCTATTCCAATATTTATTTTTAAACTGTACAGAAGAGAAAACTATTTAAAATATACAAAATCTATGAGTATAAACATTTAAAATTGCATCGATTCCATTGAATATTCTAACAATGCTACCAGTGCATTCGTTCTTTTCGCATAGACCTTACATATTTCATTTAGGTACACATGCTATACCTCAAAATACGCAATTCGGAAAGAGTGGATAGAATTCCATGGCTGTTCTCCCCATTCTTTGAAGCGAATATGGTTCATCTGTTATTTCTGTATAGCAAAAGAAAGGGCATCCTCTGTTTCAGCGTATAAAATGCTTTTTCTTTTGCCTTGGTGATATGACAGATGAAAGAAATGTGGAATTAAACTCATCTGAAGTCAAAATGTCAAACTAGCCTGTGCTCTTCTGTCTCTCTAATAAACTAAACCCTAATTTTATCTCTCCTCAAAAACTGTTGAAAGAAAAGCAGCCGACAACACAAGCTTACAATATTATACATTTTCATTCATTTCCTACACCGTTTTAGGTGTTTAATGATATCCCACGCACCGAGTTAAAACAAATACCAACATTTTTCTTCTTTCACATAAGTTTTCCAGAAAGTGAAGATGAAGGTCAGGAAGATCACGCAGATGATCTTGCAGAATTAGAAAAATTTTTGGAGAAAATCCCTTACAAAAGGTTTCATTTGACTATTTTATAAATTTGTTAAATTTCCTGTCGTTGTTACAAAGTACTAAATCATTATAAGGTTTTTCTTCACCTCGAAGAAAGATGCATCCCACTCTTTATTTTAGAACTTTTCGTCTTGCAACAGCTTCTCATCCAGCAACCAGCAGTAGTATGTTATGATGTGTACTGTTATGTGGTACAATCATGACTGTTTATAATTTACATAATTGCATTTTTCGATTGTTTTAATATCGAAAATATTTATTTATAAATCATTCAAAATTTCTCTTTTTGTATCCAGACTGTACGTGATAGACTTTTTTAAGGCTTTTCCTCGACATTAGCATAAAAATTATCGGAAACATCATTCATTTTAAAGAAAAAAAATTCATTGTAAGCCTGTGTAATCAATAAACCAAATCTTGTATTATAGAGGGCTAAATTTTGTAGAGGGTGACTCACAAGGAGAGTGCCAAACCTTGTTAATCACACATTTTGATTATTTTAATATATGTTGTAGGGTAGAGACCCCTTAGTATCAGGTTCAACGGATTTTATCCAACGCTCCTTAGTTCTTGAGAAACCGGGGGGTTTAATATTAGTACACAACTTAAATACTTACTTTGCAGCAAAAATGCTGGGTTAGTCGTAGCTCAGTTGGTATGGCGTTTGCCGGCTGATCCGCGGGCCCAGGTTCGATACCTGAATGCGCTGCATTTTTGTTTTTCTCATTTTTATAAATTAGTTTTATAAATATACTTGTAAGTATAACTTAATAATCTCATTGTCAATTAGAATTTTTAATATCGTATATCAATTATAATTTTAACCTATTTAATTTTTTACTTTTAACTAAATAGTTGTAATAAAGCATCATAAAACTGTTAATTTTTTTTAAATCACCTTTAAAATGTATTTCATATATTCTTTATCGATGCAATGATATTGAGCAATTCTGTCAATTCGTGATTTTAAAGAAACATTATTTACGCATTGCTTTAACAAAGGAAGTCAATGCGATAATACTATTATTCTGTTTTTAAAGTAACAAGCATAATTATATTAATAATAGCATCCGAATTAAATTACAACCGATTTTTTGCATATTAAAGATTTTTAAATTTGTAATAAGTATGCTTGTGCTTTCAATAATTTTGCTTTTCCCTTTATCCTATTATTGCTTTTATTTTATTTGAATCTTCTTTTATATTATCAAAACTAGATGGAGACAACAGATTTTGTCACGATTTTGGAATTTTTATCATTCAATAACAGATCCGATTTTTTTTTAAACATATTTAAAGGATGAGAAATAATAGTTTACAAATAAGAAATGATAAATTTAAGTTTGTTAACATTATAATTTATGTGCGATATTAAAATTTTTAATTGAAATTATTAAATTATAATTACAAGTGTATTTATAAAACAAAAAATGAGAAAAACAAATAAAGCGCATCCAGGTATCGAACCCGGGCCCATGGATCAGCCGGCAAACGCCATTCCAACTGAGCTACGACTAACCTATCATTTTGGTTGCAAAGTAAGTATTTAAGTTGTGTACTAATATTAGACACCCCGGTTTCTCAAGAACTAATGGGCGTTGGATACAATCCGTTGAACCTGACACTAAGGTGTTTTTACCCTACAACATATATTAAAATAATCAAAATCTGTGATTAACAAGGCTGGCCCTCTCCTTGTCAGACAGACAAAGATGTAGTTACAGCATTGCAGCAAGTTGAATAAAAATGGTAAAGTAGTAGCAAAAATGTAGATAAGGAAAAAACACAAAGGTGTAAATTGTGTCAGAGCCCAGTTTTAAGCCTTACATGTAATGCGATTGAACTGATTCAAAAAAGAAAACATATCTTCACTGTACTGAACAAAAATGAAGCATATGAACACCATTTTTGTATAACAATATTTATATTCGTGGGAAAAAATTTCATTTCAAGAGCCATTAGAAAAAAACATTTTTGAAATTGACGTTCTTTTCTCTTCGAGATCTACGAATTAGGGCGCCATAAAATAAGACTTTTACCAAAATTACTTCATGCAAAAACAAAATTATTTTTCAAAAATAAAGAATATATGATCTATTTTAAGTTTATTACTAATTGCATCAAACAAGAATATGGTTAAAACTTATATTTGACTTTTAAAAGTGTTGGCGTCTAGAGTATGATGTCTGTGTTTATGTTACTACGAGACGCCCTAGTTTTAAAAGGTTAAGTAAATTTTTAATTTAAATGAAACTCATCGCAATAATGCAACAAATAGCTTCTTATGTATAGGGTTTTGGTTTTGAAAATTTTATTCCGCAACGCGGAAATTTTAGAATTTCTCTATCTAAGAATATCGATAATATTTTTAAACAGGATTAAAAACATAAAAGCAAACTTCGATCAACAAACTTTCATGCGAGAATCCGGAGTTACAAGGATATATTAAATAGGGGACCAGAAAACAATTTACTTGTTTAATCTATCCTCTCAAAAATTTTAAATGTTTTAGGGAAGACTTCTTAAATCTTTTGCAATCTTTATAGGGAGACTAGAAATAAGGAAAATAACAAAAAACTTGTATTATCATATTTTAGACATTTCTTTATAAATTAAAAGAAAACTCAGCAAACAAAAAATAAAAATAGTATTATTGTATTGAATATATTAGCCCCCGGTATACTATTTCTTTCTCCCAGCAAATAAAGTGTCGTCTCCAAAAAATAATATTACGTTATACACCAAAGACCCATTACATTTTGACCACCTGTTTAATACGGCGTAGGACCACCTTTCACCCTCAAAATCGCCAACACCCGACATGATATCAACTTGACAAAGTTCGTTTAGTCATATTGAGGTATCTGGCACCAAGCGCTCACCAACTGGTCCTGCAATTCTCGCATATTGCGAGGTGGTACCGTGGGAGCACGAATTGGGATGTCCCGGTGGATTCATGTAGGTGAATATGGAGGCCAGGACATGACTTGAAACTCACTACAATGCTCCTCAACCACTCCCTGACGATTTGACCTGTATGACATGGTGCATTATCCTGTTGGTAAATGCAATCTCTCTCCGGAAACACTGTTGTCATGAATGGTTGCACCTAGCCTGCAACGATGTTCAGATAGTGCACAGACATCGTTTTCGTGATGTGATGGACCAGAAAACTGTTTTCGTCGGACCATGCAACTTTCTTCCATTCTTTTATGGTCCAATTCCGATGTTCATGGACCCGTTGTAGTCGCTGCTGGCGATGTCGTGCTGTCAGCGCAAGAACGTGCTTTGGCCGCCGGTTTGTAAGCTCATACACAATAAATAGTACAAGCGGCACTGTGTGTTGAGCAACACTGTCTGGGTCGCCACTGTTGTAGCTGTTTGTGAATTCGGCTGTAGCAGCCCTCCGGTCACGACGAATAATGTGTAACTCTCTCCGCTCTCCACTAGAATCAATGTGCCGCGGGCGACACACCGCTGGCTGGAGACTTGTTGTTTCCCCATCCATACACCACTTTCGATACGTGTTTACAACGACTGAACGTGAACAGCCCACCAAACGCGCCGTTTCCGATATCGACGTTTCCAGTCGCCGAACCATAACTATTTGACCTTTTTCAAAGTCTGATAAAGCTGCTGTTTTTCCCATCATGTCGCTAATCACGCTATGTTTTGAAATACAATGCATGGACGCTTTATATACTCCAACATAAGCCGCACACGCGTCGTGGTTTTGCTTCTGGGCAAGATCATTGTTATAGATGGAGGGTGGTCATAATGTAATGGCTCTTCAGTGTATAAGCCAGCCGTAAAACAAAGCAGATGTATCATTGTACTCTTAAATACTCTACTGCAATTTTTTAAACTTCTAAGCATCGCACATTTTCAATTTTTATACTGTTGTCTTGAGGAAAAAAGTACTTTTAAATGCAATTTGTTTGAAATCTGCATCTCCATTTATTTATGAGATATTAATTTTTTTTGTAATTTTTAGCGACATTTGTTTAACTTTGGCAACTCAAGTACTCTATTTCTGTATAAAGTAAAGGGAAATTAGTTGGAAAATAGCAATTATATCTTTTTCTTGCTATTTGCTCATAAAAACTTTAAAAAATATAATTGAACTACGTAGGGAAGAGTTGGGAGGAGTGGGACAGATTTCATAATTTATTTTTTAATTCACTACTTATGTTTTACCAAGAGTACAGCTTATAAAAATTTAATAGTATGTTACTTCAGCTATGTTTAAAAAATACAAACACTGTGAAATACAAACAACTGGCATTTATTTGCATGTTTTAAAATGTTAACATTTTTGTCCCACACCTCCCTCACAAGAGGGAGGTATGGGACACACATAAGGGAGGAATAGAACACTGTTTGAAAAAAAAAAATAAATTAACACATATTGTATTTTGATAAGTCAACACTGAAATCAAAGTAGGACTGGGCTCGGCTGGTACCACAAATTATTTGTGGTTGATGCAATTTCATTATGGTATCCCTTTTCTCTACTTCACTGAAGTCATTTTCTTGTGGGAAGTGAAAATTTTCTTTTTCATCATTTTTTAATATGATAAACTCCTTATCACTGTCTATATCCTCAACTCTGCCAATATAATAAACAACTGTCTTCTTCGTCAAAAATTTAACAAGTACAAAGTCATTTATCTTAATTTTGGATCATCAGTTAACCAATCAAATTCTTCAGCAATTTCATTATCATTGTGAGTAATCAAATCAAAAGTCTTCATCCGTAGAGTCATGCAACAAAAATTTTCAATCAATGGAATCATTAGATAATTTATTCGCTATTTTCTGTTTCTTCCTTTTCACCTTAAGAGTTTTATTTTTACACAATCTCTTCTTTTTATCAGCAGCTATTTTTTCAATTTCTACTTTTTCTAATGTGTCAGTGATGATCTTTTATCTTTCCTTTTTTCTGTCTTTCTTTATAGTTTGTGTGGTGATGCTTTGGGATATGGGTGCATATTAGAAGGACTCAAAGGTATTTGAGAACATGTCCCATTCCTCCCTCATTGATGCTGTCCCATTCCTCCCTCTGCTGAATATTTTTTAAAAAGGCTTATCATATATAGTATGCTACATTTAGGCTTTATTTGACTGCTAGTTTGCAAACGCTGTATCTTTAAGTTTATTATACAATCATAATATTTTTATTTTAAATATAATATAATTGAAAAGAATCATTGAAAGAATAAGAATTTGTACTTACTTCTGACGTATGAAAATAAAATTTTCCCTTTTAAATACAAACAAAAATACAGATGGTGTAACAATTAGATTCAAACATGAGGCTATAGATGCTCCATCTAGTAGACAAGCTAGAACTAAATTCTAACAGTTATTTTGGACATAAATGCTGCTGTCCCACTCCTCCTACTGTCCCATTCCTCCCAACTCTCCCCTACTATTTTGAAAAAAAATATAAATGAATGATTTCTGATAAAACATGGAGTTATTATAAACTAAATTTAATTTTAAGTATCTATATTAATACTACAAACAAATAAAGGCATATGAATCACGAGATAGCCGATTTTTTTGGTCTAGTTTGTTGAATGATGAAATATCTTTTTTTTGGATTTGTGTATTATTGATCAAAAGTCACGTCCTATGCATATTTTATTGTAGATGTTTAAGATTGGATCGTAAATGAAGATTTCTTCAGCGGATGCGAATGACGTCATTTTATATAAAATAAAAGCGTGTGTTTTAAGTCTTAAAACTGAACTATCTATCTATCTATTAATATATATATATTTCATCGGAGGCGACACTAAATTCTGAAAAATTAGAATTCCTGTTTTCTAGTTATGTTTCTTTTTTCATCATAAGCAAGTACACCAAAAGACGTTTGATCTTTAAAGGATTTTCACAGTTAATTTCTATGCATAAATTTTATCTTGAAATGTTTTGACTTTATTGTACAGCCTTGTGTCTTAGCTGTTGCTCTGACAAGGAATGTTAATGATAGTATAATATTTCTCAGTAAATACATGGCAATTTCCTCCCCCTTGTACAGGGCGACAGTGAAAAGACCTTTCAATGTTAGTAGATAACGTCTTCCAAACGCTCTCTTTAACAAGCAACAGAGCAAAGGCCCATAGGGGAAGCGTCAATGTATTTACAGGTATTTCTTATATGGGACACATTTGTGATTCTTTGTGTCCCTAAATATGTGATGGTAATAGATGTGGAAAGGTGATTTCAGACTTTGATTGTATAAAATTCGATTTATTGATGTATTTTTCCGTAAAACCATAAATATTATTCTCCGAAAGGTCTAGATTATTTTCTAATAACAGAGCAAATTTATTCTAGCTTTCCTTGATTCTTTTGAGCATTTACCGGCATGCACAACAAAAACAAGCAGCAATCAAATATTTTTGAAAATTTTTCTTTACATTTAAGACTCCATCTCGTTGAGATTTTTTTCCCAGGGAGGATCCAATAGACGGAGCAGCCATGAGTGACGTCATTTGAAGTTGTTCCTAATCCCCTCCTGCATACGCCGCGTCTTGCACCGGAGATGGGCTCATTGGACTGCTGTCAGTCAAAGTCAAATATGACAGACGCAGAAGAGGAGGAAGAATTCGTTTTTTGGCTTCAAAGCTTTCCAATGTGGAATATTTATATGTATACCCCTTTCTTTTCATAGCTCCGTGGATTTTTCTTCCACTGATTAATAAATATAAGGTATTATATAGATTTTTTATCTTATTGAGCTAACCCTGGGATTTGCCGCATGAGCGTTCGCCATCACCGAAAGAACAAATTTGAAGGCACATAAAAACAGTTTTATTTCGATAAAAGTAGAAACGTCCTGATTGGTAGGGCGCACTAAATATATTTAACCAAGAAAACTATGCGTAAAGTTCGAGCCACTTAAGGGGGTCCGGGACACAAAAATCTTCGAATTTTGCAAAAATATTTTATTTCGTTAAAAAGTTCTCTGTTTATTTCTGCTTAAAATGACATATAAATCATGTTTCTATCTGAATTAGAACAAAAAAATTTTTTTTTTTAAGTTTTGGTTTGTTTTCAAAATTTCGCTTTCAAGCAATGGCTGTCATGGAAACGACTTCTTGTAAAAATGCATTTTTCTTCATGAAAGGTTTTTTCACCATTTCTCGTATTTAAATTCTTATAACTCGAAAACCATTAAATATAACGGGTTCAAACTTGAAACATATCTTTTTCAACTGTTTTACTTAAATTTTGATTCAGAATATTTGAAAAAAATATTTACTTTTGAAAATATGATTTTTTTAATAAAAGTTGCACAAATTTAAAAAAAAAATGTCAATGTTTTTAATTTTTTTATAAATTAATATTTTTATAAATGCTGAATTAAAATTTAAACGTATATTTCTGTTTATTTAAATGAAAAAAAATTAAAATTCTATAAATAATATTCCGAGTTATAACGATTTTAATTTACCGCGCTTTTTTAATAAATTTAAAATTAAAAAAAATTTTCTAAAAAATTATAAGAAGTTTTATTATGTGATTGTTTACAAATGATAAAGTTAACCATCACAAAAAAAATCAGAATTTTAACTCAATAAATAAAAAATATTTTAAAATGTGTCCCGGACCACCTTAACCAAAGCCCGGTGACTAAAATACAACTATAACTAAATTAAAGCTTTACTCAATACATAATCAACTCGCTTGCAACCTGAGTGCCCTATTGCATCTGAAACTAACATATCATAAAATATATTTTATTGTGTAGTACATTTCAAAAATAGACTTTATTCTAAGAAAAAAAATAATTTGCTTCTTACAAAGTCCACAATCACCCTGCTACGTTATAGTCAGGATATAGCAATTAGAAGATATTGTGTAGTAACCAGATATTCCAGTAATGCTTTAAAAATGGCTAAAATATTAAGTATCATAAATATTGAACGATGCTGAATGACAAATGTTTATCGCGGCGACATCTGCTTGCTCTTCACCGGTCGAAATGCTTTCTCAGTTGAATCCTTATACCATGTTTATATTTGAACTACCGGAAGTCGCTGCGATCGCCATTTAGCGTAAAGCATCGCTCAGATTTTATGGGATTACATTTTTTAGCACTATTTGGCTGGTCGATTGCCACACTATATCTTCTATGCACTGTAGTCAGTATATGAAGACCAGACAAAGTCCACCAAACGTACAGATCCACGTTCTTTTCTACTGAAAACGAGATGAGAAACGCTTAATTATTTGCATAGTTACAGGTAATTAGTCTTTACTGGCTGCATTCATGTTTTGACATTTAAAAGCTTTGAGTAGAAAATCTATAAACTGAAAATGTGTAATGACTTAAAATATAATCAAACACATGCACACTATTCAAAAACCACTATTTCCATCAAACTAATTCACCAAATTTACCGAACACTTCGCCGATCTACCCCAAATTCATATTGAATTCGATTTGTTTTCTAGAAAACCGCTATAATTCATAAACGATATCGACATCCGCTATCGATGAAACATAACTTGACATTTCATGGCAAAAATTCATGAGTAAAATTGATGTTAAATGATTTCACGGCAGTTAGAGTATATTTTAGCGAGAGTAGTTTGGTAGAAGATTATAAATAACAATCAGGGTGCGCCATAAAAACATTCGTTTTCGAGACCCCTTCTATCAATATCGCCGATTTTGACACGTAATAGATGATATACTAATAATGTGCAAGAGCCCTTGAAAAAAAAACTGCATACGATACGACAACTATTTAAAAAAAAATTGCTTTGTGTCCTTCAGCAAAAAATTCAAAATCGCGTGATGGTTACTAATTTTTACGAAAGGTAGAGCCTATAAAGTAAAAAAAAAAAGACAAGCATACACATTTTGATACAAAAGAAATTTATATGCGATAACCACCATTTTCCCCCAAAAGAAACATGGAAATCGGAGCACCCATTCAAAAGTTATACGTGGACATAGATAAAAATAGATGCAAATGAATTGTAAGCCACATTTCTTGGAAGTCTTAAAAATCATAAATTAATGTTAATTTGAATTTTCATTCTAAAAGCTATGAGAAAATTGCAAGCAAATCAAGAGAAAGTAAAAATTAAATTAGTTAAATAGTTTTACTTTTTGATCAAAAATTAAAATATTAATAAATCAATAAAATGCATTAGTTTTGTGCTGTTGAAAATTCAGGCTTTGTATTATTCTTTAATAAAAACCGTTTTATCACTGGCCTTTTATCATTAAAGAACTTTATACTTATTTTGCATAATACACCATACATTTAAAAAGATTGTATGGTGGAACCCTCCAGTTCTTTTTTCTGATTTTTGAAAAACAGTTCCTCTAGAATAATTTCAGGCAGCAAATATTTTGGTATCTGGAAAGCTTAAAACTGATGTAGTAAATTTTAAGACTAGTTTTTCGTATCGTAATTTTTTTCTTAAACCTTCTTTTATCTTGAATTCTACAGGACATGGTAAATTTTTCCTATAAAATTTGTTTAGAAATTCAAATATTATAGTGTACTGGTTTATTCTGCATGCGAGCCTTTTCAAGCATCTTCATCTTGTGATGAATGAAAACGAATGTGCTTATATTTCATAAGTTAAAAAAAGTAGTAGATGTGAAATTTGCATTGCATAAATAAAAGGGAATTTGTATAAAATTTACGTTCGAATATATCTGAGCGTTTATCTAAAATATGAAAATATGACGTGCCTCAAAACAAATTGATTTATTTTTTAAACCTAATTATTCTTAAATAAAGAGCACGATTAAATTAAATGTCTCTACAACAGAAAATGCCTAAGATACGTTTTTATATATTTTTAAACTATATTTCGTTTACATAAAAAAATTAAACAATTTAAATTTTATCACCATAACATTCAATGACACACAAAGTATATAATAAACAGCAGCACGACCTTCCCAATTTTTTTTTTTATCTACTATCTTAATCTTTTAAATGTTTCGAAGAATCCTTCGTAAACATTATGCAGTCTTAATAAGATTTACAGTTCAAAAATTGCAAATGGATTTTATTAGTTAAAATATAAATTTATAATTTTGATTAAATAAAACTAAGTGAAAACGAACAGACTGAGGTAAATCAAAATTACAATAATTAGTTTTATTATCTTCTTGATCAGAAAGAAAACATCTTTTAAATAAACGGTCAAGTTCGAGTATTACTCGCGCTCAGAGGTTTCCGTATAATAAATATAAATTATTAACTGTATTATTTTTAAAAAATCGTTGATAAAAGAAGAATAAGACTTTGTAAAAAAATATACAACGTATCGTTGGATATAGATATATGCACTAGAAAATATGAATGGGTATGCTATAAATTTTCAAAGATATGATGCCTACATAATATCAAATATTGCTATTCTGCATAACACTTTTTAAAATCTTATCCTAATCTGTTTATGATGAACTTATTTCGGCACTGACAATAAAAATTGCGCATATTTAACCCTCCGTCTACCAGACGGGTCCATTGGACCCGACAGGTACATACAAAATATTCATTCAAACCAGAAATTTCTTTAAAATAAACTAAGTATATAAACCAGACAAAAATAAGGTAAATAAATAAGTTAAATAGTTTTAAATAAAAATTCTGGTGTAGAACGTTTTATTAAAACTTGAATAAAATTCCCGGTAGATCTAGGGTTAAACTTCATTTGGTATTTCATAAAACTAAAGGCAGCGTAGTAATAATATTTTTTTTTACAGTGTAGCTAAAACAAAACCCTTGTTCAAAGTTTAAACTTGGCATTGTGTTAAGCGGGCTTCGAAAGGAGGTCGCAAAGTTGCAACGTCTCCTTGGTCCGTGCCGTGTTTTTCTAGATAGGTTTTGATTTAACTTTTAAAGGCACAGGAGGTGTATTGAGAGTTCCACTCAATGCAAACTAGTCGCGAATCCCATAGTATTTATGCGATTAATTCTAATTAAATTAGTTTGTTTTTAACAATTTTACTTTTATTGCTTTTATACTGCTACTGTGCATTGCATTACACAAATATATCATTAAAAGTTATTATCTAGGCTTTGAAAGTCGGTGGTCCATAGAGTACACCGCATCTGTCATTATGTATGTCCAAACCGTCCGTTTCTTTAAGTATTAATATCTCGGCTAATTACAGACGATTTTTTCTTCGAAAATCATTATCATCAATGCTTTTATAATCCTGCTACGATAGGTACCGCCATCGCTCCCCAACACCTTTGCTGAATTCCCACAATTCTAAATTTGTGTGTAACGGAAAAATGAGCTTTTCTCAAAAACTATGTGACCTAGGGTAATCACTATAGCTTTCCTGCAAGGCTTAAATCCACGTCTACTACCAGTAATATTTTCATAATTTTAGTTTCTGTAGATTCGAAAATTGAGGGGGGAGGGGGGGAGGGACACATATTTTAGCACTATATTTTCGACAATCTCTCTGTAAATACCTAAAATTAAAAGAAATGTATTTTTCTGTTCGGCGTTACGAAAGCTTTCACATGATACACAAAAAAAAGATTTTGTTTTTCAAGTAACTTAATTAGCCCCTCGACATTTTCCCTAAATATATTTGTGAATGTTTAATAATCTGTAAATATGTAGGTCATTAGTCTTTATTACTTCCCCCAATTTGAACTTTCCACGTTCCATAGTTTAAGAGTAAAATGGCTGTGACAGACAGACATACACAGGAGTTATCTTATAATGGTTTCGTTTTACTTTTTAAGTACGAAACCTTAAAAATAAAAATAATTAGTTTTCTGCTGAAAAATCAAAATTAATCTTATTTATTTTTAAAGATAACTTTTTTAAATTGATATGCATTCCTAAAACACTTTATAAATATTCTACTTAATACGTTATATATTTTTTTAGATTGTATGACGCAATACTTCAGTTCACTTATTTTCCATTTTTGAAAATTAAAACTGGTTCACCCAAAATAAAGACACTTTTTGGCTGCAAATATTTCGGTGTCTAAAAATAAATATTTCTAGAGTCTAAAATTGCTGCAGTAATTTTTTAGGCTTGTATTTTTCGCACCGTAATTTTCTTTTCTTAAATCTTCTTTCATCTTTCATTCTTCAGGATCTCGTAAAATTTTTCAATAACATTTGCTTAGAAATTGAAATATTGCAGTGTATCGGGTTATTCTGTATGCACAGCTTTTTATCTTCTGATGAATGGAAACAAATATGTGCATATTTCAAATGGAAAATAAGTAGCAGATATAAAAAATGTATTGCAAAAATACTTTTCTACAAATATTGTGTTCGAATAAATCTACTTGTTTAAGTAGAATATAACGTGCCTCAAACCAATACATTTATTTTTTTGTGTATGTATGTTTTTCTTTTACAATTTTTTAAAGTGAGAACATCTACATGCGCCGGGCGTATTTTTTTCCCTCGGCACTGGAAAAAGCTCTTTCGCCACGCTTGGAATTAAAACTTTTATAAAAAAAAAATGCAGATGCCATTGGCTATTTCTCCTGGGCGGTGAATAAACCACATATGTCAAGCTAGGAAGTGAAACGCTTATTATTTAAGTGCAGTAAAATATATGTATTGACACACATTCATATACACGCACGCAACAGCGCCCTCCTGTGCCAAATTATCGCCAAGCTTGGCGACAAAAATAAGTTGCCATATATGCCCAAATTCTCTATAACGTACTAAACTGACGAAATTCACATTTAAACCCTATTCGTACCATAACTAATAATCTATCACAATCGAAACCCTTGTCAAAGTGGTGCATTTTTTTTTCTTAATTTCTGTCGGCTTAAACAAAAAGGAACACCTCAAACATTTAAATCACCTAATTGTTACAGAAAAAAACGGAAATAGTCATTCAACTGAAAGGTAGCTTCAAATTTTGTTAGAAAATAAGCTTAAGACACAGTCTTCAGGGTGAAATTTTAACAAACTTTGAAATTTTCAATTTCCTAATTTTAACAAACTTGGCTTTTCGGTAAATTGTACAATAGAATACCAAACAGAAAGTCATTTGATCAAATAGTTTAAGAATTATGACGATGTGAAGTATGGAACTCCTAATATTAAAATCATTCAGACCCAATTTACGTTTGGAGTAAATAAAATCTGGTCCTTTGGGACAAAATTACAGTTCCTTCCGCCAAGTAGTTTTGAGTTATGATTAAAAAATTACCCTCATCGAAATCCGATTTTCAACGATTACAAATGAATTTAACATTAAGAGTTCAAAACTTTAAACCTTCATTATTCCTAAACTACATTATCGATTAACTTCACCATTGAACCCTAATGTAAAATTTACAGAAAATAAAAAAGGCAAATATGATTTTAAAGTTTTGAATATTCGTATTGAACATTTCAGATTTTGGTACAATTTCATTATGAAGACGAACCCCCTAAGCGAATTTTTTAAATGTAAATTCAAAAGAAGATATTTTCCATTCAACTGGCTATTTTAGTTTTTTTAGAGGGGGAGGGCATTTTAGTCATTAAAATGCAAGGGATGTTCTCACTTTTTCTTGGGAAAAGAGGCTAACTGTACAGTAATGCTTATGCATTCACATATGAATACGTAGGAAGTCGGTCCTACAAACATAAGTGACCAAGCTTAGTGACAACAATAAGTTGCCATGAACATGTCAAAATTGGCGATAACTGAATAATTTCGCAACGTTTCCATCTAAAGCCGATTTTGACCATATAAAATCTTTCATAATCGTGGTCCTTGACAAAGTGAGGAATTTTGACACAAAATTAACTGTTTTCTTGTTAACACGGAAGGATGGGAAGTTTTATGGCAAATATTTAATCTTTATATGGATTATAATTTTGATTTCATTTTTTTTATTAATTTACTTGCAATAATAATTAATATGATTTCGAATATAATTTAATGCTATGAGTGCGTGTACTGTCATTACACAATATATGTATACATATACATGTATAAATGTTTGAATACTGTATTCTACAAATTGAGAGATTGAAGGTGGATCAAAAAAGAAAGTTCGACGACGAATGGTCACACAAAGGGAAAATAGGAGGCTTCATATAATATATGTACTACTTCAGCACAAAACATATTATTTGTCCACAAATCATTATTTTTGCACAAAGCATATTATTTCTGCATATAGAATGATGCATTACACAGGAGTATGCCAATATCTTATTATCTTAAAACATTTAAGTATTTCGCAGAATAACTTGTAAACGTTACGTAATCCTTATAAGATTAAAAATCCAAATAACATTAATTAATATTATAAGGGTCAATATCTGAAAATTGGACAATTTGTGTCCACTGCCAATAATATTTCAATACTTATACGGTTTATGATTTTGATTTCATCTTTTTTTATTAATTTACTTGCAATAATACTTAATATGCTTTCGAATATAATTTAATACTACGAGTGCGTGTGCTGTCATTACACAATATATGTATACATATACATGTATGAATATTGTATTCTACAAATTGAGAGATTGAAGGCAGGTCAAAAAGGAAAGTTCGACGACGAATGGTCACACAAAGGGAAAATAGGAGGCTTCATATAATATATGTACTATTTCAGCACAAAGCATATTTTTGCATATAGATTGCATTACACAAGGGTATGGCAATATCTTATTATCTTAAAACATTTAAGCATTTCGCAGAATAACTGGTAAACGTTACGCAATCTTTATAAGATTAAAAATCCAAATAACATTAATTAATATTATAAGAGTCAACATCTGAAATTGGACAATGTGTCCACTGCCAATAATTTTTCAGTACTTACACTAAAACAAAAAAAACTGAAAAATGTAATACATTCGACATTTTAGACGCAATGAAAAACATTTCCACCAATAATACGTATTTAAATTTTGTCCTTATAGACCATAGGACATGATCACTTATCGTTCAAGTTCGTTTACAAAGCACGGGGAGTAAGTGAACTTTTGTATATGAAGAAATTGGACAGAAGCTAACATAAAAACACAATGTTCACCAAAAAGAACTTACACATTATTTTTTAATATCCTTTGAAACATAGAACTATATTTCTGCGTCTTACAAACTCTTCCTGAAGATTTTGGCGCTAGATGCCGCTGCGATACTACAACTTTAAATTTAACGAAGAATATATCTATACATTTCAATAAAAAGTAATTAGTTTTACATTTTTTAATGTTGAATAAAATAATTTTAAGTTCAACAAAGTGAGGTTTTTGATAAAAAGGAAGAAAAAATTATTGTGTTACTCCGCGTAACGTCATGAATAGGCTAGCTCTGCGCGTGTTTACGTTTTACCAAAGGCTTTGCGTTTTACTGTTTTGATTTTGTTTACTCGCTGTTGCTCTATAATACTTTTCGTATCCTAATTTTACTGAAAGCCTCTTTTTTCTAAAAACGCAGTTATGTCTTTCGAATGTTATATTCTTGTTTCTTATAGAAAATTATTCAAACTTCTTGGTTTAATAGTAGAAAGATCAGTCGAGAGATAGTAGAAAGATTATTTGTTGACATTTTTAGTGCAGAAAGTTTAATGTTTGTAAATTACTAATGTAAAGTTTTGTTTTCATGTTTAACTTTGAAAATTTAATGTACTTTTAAAGATTAAGTCATTTATTTATGCTGTAGCCATGCAGCTTTCCAGAGATAATATGCATGTGATATGAATAAGTGTTTTTACTACTGTTCAGGATTTTTCTTTAATTATTAATTTAATTTCTATTGTTTCTTATAGAAAATTATCCAAACTTCTTCGTTTAAAAGTAGAAAGATCAGTCGAAAAATAGTATAAAGATTATTTGTCGGTATTTTTAGTGCGGGAAGTTTAATGTTTGGTAAATTACTAATGTAAATTAATGTTTTCATGTTTAACTTTGAAAATTTAATGTACTTTTAAAGATTAAGTCATTTATTTATATTGTAGCCATGCAGCTTTCCAGAGATAATATGTATATGATTAGGGATGCACCGAATATTCGGTATCTATTCGGTATTCGGCCATGTTACCGAATATTCGGTTTGGCTGAATATCATACTATTCGGTATACCGAATATATTCGGCTTGGCCGAATAGCAAACTATTTGGCCTGCCAAATATTCGGTTTGGCCGAATATCGAAATATTCGGCCCAACCGAATACTTAAAAAAACTTTTTAAACATATTTTTAAAAACCTTATATAACACTTCTATGTTTAACAGCCGACTTATAAAGATATTCAGAATAATTAGAAACAGAATCATATATTTAAATAAAAGAGAACGTTTTTACATTATCTATTTGCTGTTTGTTAAGTATTATTTAAAAAAATTAACCAATCATGAGGATTTTCATAGGAATTAATTATGTACAAATGCAAGTTCCTGAAATTGCCCAGTAAATAATCTGTTTCTTACTAAGATTTTAAGAACAGCGTTTACAATCTCTGAAAATGTTCGCCCACTCCAAGACACTGATCTAGGATGCATTTAAAAACTTCCTTGCTTAAACAAAGGGAGTAGAACTGTTATTCTTGCCGAGTTGCCACCATATAAAATTTGAATAGATTGTATTATTTATTTGCTTTTATTTTAGTCTCTTCCTGACAAACAAATAGTAATATATGAACCTGTACAATTTTTCTTCTAATTTTTTCACAATTTGTCTTTGATTTTAAAATTTAAAATGTTTGTTTTAGAGTTTAAGAAAATTTTATTCATTTGTTTTAATCCACGGAAGAAGCCATGAAATTAAAAATTTTGTTAATTAAAAGAGTTTTATAACTATCCTCTTCTTAAATAATTCAAAGCAAATTTTTTTCAGTATAAAGTTTACTTGAAAAAAGATCGATTATCAAAATGAAAGTTTTTTTTTTGTTTTGTTTTAAATATTATGTAAAACTGTTTTAAAATTTAACAATTTAATGCCTTTAAACTTGGAAATATAAAATTATTCGCCAAGCCGAATATTCTGTATTCGGCCTAGAAGTTGCTATTCGGCAAAAATTACTATTCGGTGCATCCCTACATATGATATGAATAAGTGTTTTTACTACTGTGCAGGATTTTTCTTTAATTATTAATTTAATTTCTATTGTTTTTTATAGAATATTATCCTAACTTCTTGGTTTAATAGTTAGAAAGATCAGCCGGAAGATAGTAGAAGGATTATTTGTCGATATTTTTATTGCGGAAAGTTTAATATTTGTAAATTAGTAATGTAAATTTTCGTTTTCATGTTTAACTTTGAAAATTTAATACATTGAATATATTTAAAATTAATGTTTTAAAAAATTGGGAAGGGGGTGGATGAAACACCTTGAAGGAACCATCCGATATCCAGTTGTTCTGTTATAATTTGAAATTTGACTTGGCTCTGTCACGCATGTTTTGGTAACGAGGTTTAAAACTCTCGGCTAATGTCCTTCAAATTTTAATATATGTAATTTCAGCATCACATGTTGTGTTTTTCTTAAAATAATACATTCAAATTCAAAAATAAATTGATTATTTTTCAGAAGTCCAAACAGGATCTTTTTTTCGCTTTCATACTTGCAATATGTATATTTTCTATTTTGTTAAATTATGTATTTTGGAGTTATTTTTATTTGTTTAAAAATGAATTGCATCTAAATGAGGTGCTTCAAAAAACATTAGATTTTGGAAAAGTCATTTAAAAAAGTTTGAAATTTTCAGAAGCTTACAAGTGGAAATTATGTAAATCCGTCAAAATGGTAAAATGCAAAGTTCGCAATGCTAAAATTCCTCCCTGTGTGTATCTTATTTCTTCAATATATTCTCTATTTTGTTCTATTCCATTATTATATCAAATTAAGTGTAAATATTCTATTTTAAAGTCAAGAGGTATAAATACCACATATGAAATATTAATTTTTGCAACTCAACTTTTGCTGACCATAAAAAATTAATGTGCAAATATTTTTTGGAGACATTGCATTTTCTTAATTAGTACACTTATAAAATACTAAAAAACATTTTTTTTATACTCCCCAAATGTGGCAAACGAAACTTAATTTTTAATTACTTTTTGAATACTTGTCCTGTGGTCTATTAGTGTTAGTTTTTCATTATCAAGCTCCTCAGTAATATTTCATTCTCTTCTCCAATAGATGCCGTTATGATATGGAAACGTTCTTGTATTGTACACTTCCACATGTTCATAGGAGAAGAAAATGTCTATTTTTCATTACCTATTCGAGAACTTCTGCAATAAGCGCTTTTAATTCCAAAATTACACTAGTGTATTTGATACGTGTCATTACCAAGTTCCTTATTGCTGAAATACATATTCAATAGCTTAATTTTACAGAACCAATTATAAAGAAGGTTCAGGACTGATTTCAGAATAAGTATCCCATAAGCTTTCAATTGTTATAGTTTAGCTCTAAAGTGAGCTTAACGTTAAAAATACCATTAACGTAGTCATTATCAAGGTGTATTGGATTTATGATTTCAGAGACATAGCAATAACTATTTTAGACATTTTAAAGAAGTAATTACTGTTCTTTAGCAATCCATTATTTTAATACCTGACAAAAATCAGGAATTGAAATAATAGAATTTAATCATTATTTCAAAGCCAAAATTTCCCTTTACCTGAGAATGACCCATATATAAATAGACTTGAAAATGACCCATACATAAATAAATATTTTTTGGTAAAAAAATAATTTTAATAAATTAACAAAATGTATTATTTTTTATACTAAAAATTCAAGTTTAATCTTAGTTAATTTTAATGAAAACTTATCAATTCAAATTTATTCTTAAAATATCTTATGACCACTATTTTGCTGAATACGTCATATTTATTTAGATTGTAATATGCAACACCCTAGTTCATTTATTTCAAATTTTTAAAAATTAAAACTCTTCTAGAAGAAAGGCTGCTAATTTTAGGCTGCAAATATTTCGGCGTCTGAAATCAAATATGTCGAATGTCTAAATTTGATGTCATAATTTTTCAGACTGGCATTTTTTCAAATCTTAAAAGTTAAAAAAGGCTTATCTTGCATTCTGTAGACTCCCCTGAATTTTTCATAAACATCTGTTTAGAAATTTAAATATTGTAATATTTCGGGCTGTTTTGTATGCAAACCTTTTTTATCTTCTGCTGAATGGAGACGAATGGGTGCATATTTTATAGTAGAAAATAAGCAGATAGAAAATTTATTGTTTATAATTTAAAGAGAATGTTTATAAAAATTATGGTAGGAAAAAAATCAAAGTGTTTAGTTAAAATATAACAGACCTCAATACCTTGAATTATATTTTATGTCTATATATTATGTCAATATTTTTTAAGCGCGTGCAACTCTTCACAAAAGCACGCTTAACCTTTAAATGTGCTATTTTTTATTTTGTTTCGAAAAAATTATATATGATTCTCTGGAAGGTTCATTACACAGGAAAAATAAAATCAGAGATACATTTTTAATATAATACGTCAATCTTTTCTTCTTTTGCAGAACAGCAATACAAGTAAAAACTACTGTCGTGTAGTTGTTTTACGCTAAAATATTGCAAAATAGTAAATATTTTAATAAGTATGTCTACAAATACCTTAATTTATATAATTATTTATTTTATAAAACTTAACATTTAACCCTTTAATTCCCACGATAGAATACGTTCTAGAAATTATGTAGTTCAGAGAATCTGACTTTACGCCAGAGAGTTTCAATGGTTAATTTCGCTTTATTAAAATACGGAATGTCTTATTAATTAAAGCAAATATTGCTATTTTAATTTTCTGGTGTGAATTGGGTATATACGAATTAAAAAAAATCTATTAAATTCAAAAGACTGTTCTTTGCATATATGCAAAGCTGCGCACTAAACCCTTTAAGCCCCGGCGGTACTTTAAAGTACGACAGTTTTCTATTCCAATTAAAACACTCATTGAATGCATTCGAAATAGTACTTTTAGGAAACAATAGTAAGTACTTCCCTTGATCATCACTAGATAGCAATAGCGGGTCTATGTCATTTAGCAGACAACCAAATAGCCGACAAGACATTTAGCAGACAGCAATTAGACGACAGGACGTTTAGCCGACAAGTACATTTAGTCGACACGTACATTTAGTCGACAGGACAATTAGCCGACAGCGACAGTTAGCCGACAGCGACAGTTAGCCGACAGAGACAATTAGCCGACAGGACAATTAGCCGATAGGACAGTTAGTCGACATGGACAATTAGCCGACAAGACGTTTAGCAGACAGGATGATTAGCCGACAAGACAATTAGCCGACAAAACAATTAGCCGACAGGACAATTAACCGACAAGACAATTAACCGACAAGACAATTAGCCGACAGGACATTTAGCCGACAGGACATTTAGCCGACAGGACAATTAGTCGACAAGACATTTAGCCGACAAGACATTTAGCCGACAGGACATTTAGCCGACAGGACATTTAGCCGACAGGACGATTAGCCCAGTTAGGTTTTGGTTTGGATACTGTTAAGTTTCGGATAGGTTACAGTTAGAATACAGTTAGGTTATAATTAGTTTACGGTTACGTTAAACTTAGGTTACAGTTAGGTTACGGTTAGGTTACAGTTAGATTACGGTTACGTCACAGTTAGATTAAATTTAGGTAACAATTAGGTTACATTTAAGTTACAAAATAGGTTAAGGTTAGTTACGGATAGGTTACAGTTAGATTAGGGTTAAGTTACGGATAGGTTACAGTTAGGTAACGTGTAGGTTACGTTAGATTACGTTTATGCTAAGATTAGGTTACAGATAGGATACAGTTACGTTACAATTTGGTTACAATTAAGATTACAGATAGGTTACAGTTAGATTACGGTTAGGTTACGGATAAGTTACAGTACGTTACGGATAGGTTCCAATTGGGTTACGGTTAGGTTAACGCCAGGCTACAGTTAGGTTACGGTTAGGTTACAGTTAGATTACGGTTACGTAACAGTTAGATTAAATTTAGGTAACAATTAGGTTACGTTTAAGTTACAAATAGGTTAAGGTTAGGTTACGGATAGGTTACGGTTAGATTAGGGTTAAGTTACGGATAGGTTACAGTTAGGTTACAGATAGGTTACAGTTAGAATACGTTTATGCTACGATTAGGTTACAGATAGGATACAGTTACGTTACAGTTTGGTTACAATTAAGATTACGGATAGGTTACAGTTAGATTACGGTTAGGTTACGGATAGGTTACAGTTAGATTACGGTTAAGTTACGGATAGGTTACGTTTAGATTACGTTTCTGCTAAGATTAGGTTACGGATAGGTTACAGTTACGTTACAGTTTGTTTACAAATAGGATTACGGATAGGTTACAGTTAGATTACGGTTAAGTTCCGGATAGGTTACAGTAGGTTACGGATTGATTACAATTAGGTTACGGTTAGGTTACCGCCAGGCTACAGTTAGGTTACGGTTAGGTTACATTTAGGTTACAGTTAGGTTATAGTTACATCACAGTTAGGATACGGTTAGGTTATAATTAGTTTACGATTAGCGTACCGTCATGATACGTTTATTTTACAGATAGATTACGGTTAAGTTACAGTTATGTTACAGTTAGGTTAGGGTTATGTTATAAGTAGGTTACGGTTACGTTACGGTTAGGTTATAATTAGGTTGCGGTTAGGTTACAGTTATGTTCCATTTCCGTTACAGATAGTTTACGGTTGGATTATGGATACGTTACAGGTAGGTTACAGTCACGGTACATTTAGCTTAAAATTAGTTTACGTTACGGTTAATTTACCGATAGTTTATAGCTACGTTACAGTTAGGTTACGGTTATGTTATAATTAGATTAAGGTTAGGTTGCAATTAGGTTACAGTTAGGTTACGGTTAGGTGATAATTTGTTTATAGTTAGGTTGAAGGTATGTTACTGTTAGGTTACCGTTAGGTTACGGTTAGGTAACATATTACAGCTCGGGTACAGTTAGGTAATGTTTATGGTAGAGTTAGATTAAGGTTACGTTACAATTAGATTACTGCGCGACAAACGAATTTTATACGGTGTAATTTTATATCACACTAGCTGATCCACCCGGCGTTGTCCAGGCCCATCATAATAACCTTAAATAAAACTCAAGTTTGTATGATTTTATATCCTGTGACGATCTTTTAAATGAACCTAGTTTCGAAAGTCCCATTACCTTCCACAGCCTCTCGTGTGTTCCCAACATATCTCTTTCCGAAAGAACCTGTGATCTGTGTCCCTAATACCTACATACCTAAAGCGGTATGTACCGGAAGTGCTCTGCACGTACCGCAGATAATCGAAAACCAAATCGAGTGAGCCAAACTTCTTTGTAATCAAGCCCATAGAACCCGAAAAATGAATGCATCATTAATGTTCGAAAATGTTGGTAACTGAAGTCTAAGATAAAGTTTCATAATACAGAAAGTAGCTGAATTGTAATCTAACTTAAATGAACCTATTCCCGTTGAAATCAGGCCCCTAGAACCCGAGGAAAGAATACACCCCTAAGCGGTGGTAGGTTGCACCCCCCCCTCTGTAAATTTCACGGACTACTTTTAAAATTAACGCAATATTATTTAATAAACGGATGAAATCCCGGGCGGCAAACAACGTAGCTACGCTACTGCACCTAACGAAAATTTTCATATGAATTCGACATTCGTTTTATTCGATGTTAGCATAAATTAGAGGCCCGATGTAATTATGAGCACGCTAGAGGGCGAAGCCAGCTAGTTTAATAAAATGTTATTATTATCACGCTTATATCTCGATAAGCCTCGATAACTCGACATCCTCATAAATAAGTGTATTTAGTTAATATTATTATTTATACATTTGCTCTAAAAACTGGATAACTTGAAGATTCATTAATCTGTTTTATTATATATCGAATACAAGTTATACGGTTAAACCTTGATGAATCCTCAAGCTTATAAATCTATGTTTTTATTTAAACAATTATCATTGGTCATTGTGGTTAAAACCTTGATAACTCTATATCCTCATAAAGCAGTGCTTCTATGCAATAGAATGTAATTAATTTTCTTTACATCCGCAATAAAATCAAAATAACAAGTTATCCCCAAACGATCTCTCTAAACGCAAAAACCTAGTTACTTCGCCATCTCTTTAAATTTATATTTCAATCAGTTTGATATAAATTCTGTATGATTTCCAAAAAACCTCGAAAAGTCGTCATCCTTAATCATCTGTGATTTTATTAAGTCGAATATCATTAATGAATTATATATATCCTATCTTGATAACGACATTCTCACAAATTTATCTTTTTGCGCATCGAGTTTATTTAATTTATATATTAAAAGATCAGTGATTCGCCAGCCTAGAAACCTTTGTTTTTGTTAAAAGAAGTAATATTTATTTGTTACTGATATGGGGGCACTATAATATCGATAGCTCATCAATTTCATAAATCAGTGCTTTTACTCAATCATCATTAATATTTTATACATATGCATTAAAACCTCAATAACTCGTCAGCTACTAAGAGTGTGTTTGTATTTAACTGTAGAATAAGTTTTCAGCGAGATCGGATTTAACGACAACCCACTTTTTAGCGAGGAAAATGGAATAAAACGTATACCAATAAAAGAAAGTTTCGCTCTGTCTGTGTGTATGTGAGTGTGTGAGTGTCTGTGTGTCTGCGTTTGATGACTAGCAAAATCTACCGCACGTAGAAGTCTGAACATTTAGGTGAGAACAGTCCAAGACTTGTCCTGATGCACCTGACAATCAGATTTTTCTTTTTTTAAGGGTCGGGGCCACTGTGCCTCTAAGTTTTTATGCTCTAAATTGTTAATAACTTACCCCCTTTATATCCGATCTTCTTCGTTCTTGGGGCCAATTCCCTATTTAGTTATTCCCTCATTTCTACATTCCAGTTAAGACCCTGGCAGCCTGGGACCCGGTACAGCACCCCTTGAAGTTTTTGCGCCCTAAATTGTTAATAAATTGCTTCCTTTTAATCCGATCTTCATTTTTGGTATCCTTTTTTCATTTAGTTATTCTCCCATTTCTACACCCTAGTTAAGACCCTTGCTCCATTCTCTCAGTTTGGAAGAGGTTTGTGCAGAGTTATGGAAGTTATCGTGTCCATAAAAAAGTGATATATATGGATAGATAGTTAGATAAAGTTTTGAACTGGGGGTGGCTTGGTGTTCTATGATTTCATGATCGGCGTAGATCTGCAAAAATGTTGGTAAAATGTAATATGTAGTATTTCTTATTACGAAATCTACCTAAAAACGTATTACCCTGATTTTATTCCTCTAAATATCTACAATATTCTGCTTAATACTGAATATCGTCCGAAATTCGTTAGATCCCTAGCTGAGGCTGGATACATTCTACGACTACAAATGCAAACTTTATTAACAAGAATGAAAAAAATAATATTAAATAAGAACAAATTTTATTAATATAAAGGAGAACCTAGCTTCAAATTTAAAGAAAAATTTTATACGCTTACCATATATATCTAATTCGATAAATGCTTTTCTTAAATTTTGAATATCAAATTAAATTAGAATTATTTGAAAAAAATATTTTTAATTTTCTCAACATATATTTTTTAACTTTAGAGTATTATTGATTACAAAGAAACCGTTATTGAAAAATTAAGTTAATACAAATAGAGGAATAAGGATGAAACGTAAAAAATTCTCAATAAACTTGAAAATTGGTTAAACAATTAAAATTATAGGGTAAATGCAACAGTAGTCAGCCACCCCCCAGTAGTCGGCCACTTTGAGATAAAATACGTTATAAATAGCTTATTTTTGATTTCAAATGAAATATTACAACCCCCCTATATGTAGCTATCCTTTATACGTCATAAGCCATCAGCAAAGAATTGTGGCTATTTTTATTGCGTTAGTAATCAGCCATTTTTTATTTGGTTGCGGTCAAATAACCGTTTTTGCCATTTTTTTGTTAACCGATGACAAAATTTTTAAAAGACTAGTATTAATTTATTTTTTATTATTTTCTAAAATTATAAGACACTGGTTTATTAAACTTTTTAATAGTAATGTTTTTCAGTATCAAAATTAAATAAATGTGTTTGTATGATTAATTTTAATGTGGCCGATTATTGGGTATTATATTTACTTACATGTTCAGTAGTCGGCCACCACGGTTGACTCCTGCCTAAAAGGCCATTTCACTTTTTTGAGTCTATTTTTAATAATTTGATTTTTTTCGTAATTTGATTTTTGCAATTTGAGATTTATATAACCTTTTACTTGCATTTTATTTTATGTACACTTTATACATGTGGTAATAACGTGTCCTGTGGTAATAACGCCACCTTAAGATTCTACCAATTTTTACGGCTTAGTTTTAGATTTTTTTCCCCGAAACAAATATAGGATTTGATACAGTAACTTATTGATTATGTGTACAAGAAAGACTATTTTAACAGATAGCAGATTCATAAAATATAGTGGCGTGATTTCTTGACCAATGCTATTAGGCGTTATTACCCACATGTTGGGTAATAAAATAACGTCTAAATCGCGGCCCTCACAACGGCTCTTATCACAAATGCATCCAAGAAATTCCCTTGCACTTTGCCCTGGCTCATACGATGTCATTATTATTTACTTTAGTGTTGCATTTTTAGACTCCATAGTTTTTACAAATAAAAAATGAGAAAAAGACTTAAAATATATCTTAAGACTTAAATAAATAAGACTTTAATAAGACTTAAATAAGACTTGAATAAATATCATTCTATAAGACTCTTATATCTATAAGACTTAAATAAATATCATTCATCACAAGTCAAATGAAATTGATTTGCGCTCATACGTTTGTCAGTGACTGCAACGTTCACGAATTTCGTTCGTTTGTGATCGCGAATTTCGCGAATTTAGTACATTTTTGAGACTGCTGCATCCTGTGAATTTTTTTTTTTATGAGTGGTATGCTGATCATTCGTTCCTTAGTTTTTGCGGCGTTAACGAATTTCGTTTGTTTGAGATCGCGGCTTTCGCGAATTACTGCGTTTTTGAGACAGCTGCACGACGAGGTTGCTGCACCGAGTGATGTTTTTTTCGGTTTTGATTAGCACTATTAGCTCATACGTTCGTTACTGATTGCGGCATTAACGAATTTCGTTCGTTTGTGATTGCGGCTTTCGCGAATTACTGCGTTTTTGAGACAGCTGCACGACGAGGTTGCTGCACCCAGTGATGTTTTTTTTTTCGTTTTTCAAGAGCGCTATTCGCTCATACGTTTTTTACTGATTGCGACGTTAACAAATTTCGTTCGTTTCTGATTGCGCTATGCTCTCATACATTCGTTATTGATTGCGGCGTTAACGAATGTCGTTCGTTCGTGATCGTGACTTTCCTGAATTACCGCATTTTAGAGACCACTGCTCAACGAGGTTGCTGCATCCAGTGATATTTTTTTTTTGTTTTCGTGAGCGCTATACGCTCATACGTTTGTAACTGATCGCGGCGTTAATGAATTTCGTTCGTTTGTGATTGCGGCTTTCGCGAATTTAGTTCCTTTTCGAGACTGCTACACGACGAGGTTGCTGCATCCAGTGATTTTTTTTTCGATTTTGATGAGCGCTATGCGTTCATACGTTCGTTACTGATCTCGGCGTTAACGAATTTCGTTCGTTCGTGATCGTGACTTTCGCGAATTACTGCGTTTTAGAGACTGCTGCACGACGAGGTTGCTGCACTCAGTGATGTATTTTTCGGTTTTGATTAGCGCTATTAGCTCATACGTTCGTTACAGATTGCGGCATTAACGAATTTCTTTCGTTTTTGATCGTGGCTTTCGCGAATTACTGCGTTTTAGAGACTGCTGCACGATGAGGTTGCTGCACCCAGTGATGTATTTTTCTGTTTTCATGACCGCTATTAGCTCATACGTTCGTTAATGATTACGGCGTTAACGAATTTCGTTCGTTTGTGATTGCTGCTTTCGCGAATTACTATGTTTTAGAGACTGCTGCATGACGAGGTTTCTGCACCCAGTGATGTTTTTTTCGGTTTTCATGAACACTATGGATTCATACGTTGTTACGGATTGCGGCGTTAACGAATTTCGTTCGTTCTTGATCGTGGCTTTCGCGAATTACTGCGTTTTAGAGACCCGCTGCACGACGAGGTTGCGGCACCCAGTGATTTTTTTTTCGGTTTTCTTCAGCGCTATTGGGTCATATGTTCGTTACTGATTACGGCGTTAACGAATTTTGTTCGTTTGTGTTTCCGGCTTTCGCGAATTACTGCGTTTTAGAGACTGATGCACGACGAGGTTTTTGCACCCAGTGATTTTTTTTCTGTTTTCATGAGCGTTGTGCGTTCATACGTTCATTACTGATTGCGGCGTTAACAAATTTCGTTCGTTCGTGATCGTGGCTTTCGCGAATTACTGCGTTTTAGAGATTGCTGCACGACGAGGTGCCTGCACCCAGTGATGTTTTTTTTTTTTTTTAGTTTTCATGAGTGCTATTAGCTCATACGTTTTTTACTGATTGCGGCGTTAACAAATTTCGTTCGTTCGTGATTGCGGCTTTCGCGAATTACTACGTTTTAGAGACTGCTGCATGACGAGGTTTCTGCACCCAGTGATGTTTTTTTTTGGTTTTCATGAACACTATGGATTCATACGTTGTTACGGATTGCGGCGTTAACGAATTTCGTTCGTTCTTGATCGTGGCTTTCGCGAATTACTGCGTTTTAGAGACCCGCTGCACGACGAGGTTGCGGCACCCAGTGATTTTTTTTTCGGTTTTCTTCAGCGCTATTAGCTCATATGTTCGTTACTGATTACGGCGTTAACGAATTTTGTTCGTTTGTGTTTGCGGCTTTCGCGAATTACTGCGTTTTAGAGACTGATGCACGACGAGGTTTTTGCACCCAGTGATTTTTTTTTCTGTTTTCATGAGCGTTGTGCGTTCATACGTTCATTACTGATTGCGGCGTTAACAAATTTCGTTCGTTCGTGATCGTGGCTTTCGCAAATTACTGCGTTTTAGAGATTGCTGCACGACGAGGTGTCTGCACCCAGTGATGTTTTTTTTTTTTTTTTTTTAGTTTTCATGAGTGCTATTAGCTCATACGTTTTTTACTGATTGCGGCGTTAATAAATTTCGTTCGTTCGTGATCGTGGCTTTCGTGAATTACTGCGTTTTAGAGACTGCTGCACAAGGTTGCTGCATCCAGTTATGTTTTTTTTCGGTCTTCATGGGCGCTATGCGTTCATACGTTCGTTACTGATTGCGGCGTTAACGAATTTCGTTCGTTTATGATCGCGGGTTTCGCGCATTTAGGGCGTTTTTGAGACTGCTGTACGATGAAGTTGCTGCATCGAGTGATTAGTTTTAGTTTTGATGAACGCTATGCACCCATGCGTTCATCACAAAAAAAGATAACAAAAAACAAGATTTTTTTTTTTTTATAAAATCGCATAATTATATCAAAACGACTGTTACTATAAAATCACAAATCTATAATAATAAGATAACTACTAAAATAACAATAATAACAAACGATTGCTTTGTCACATGTATTTAAAATATCGAATAGGGAAAAACAACTGAACAAGAAACCATATTTTCCCTTAAATAAAAATTGGCGCCTCATTCTGCTCATATTGTTCAAAGATACTACGAGACAGACTGTAATATTTCTAATGTACTATTCGAGATATGCAACTTATTAAAATTACATTTCGAAACTCGATTACGAGATACTAACGCGAAAATGAAGAATTGGCGCCGCGTTCTGCAAATATCTAACCACGAAATCCCAAGATAAACTGAAATATTTGCATTGTACTAGTCGAGACATGTAATATATTAAAATTTCATTCCGAAACTCGACGACATGATAGTAATGCTAAAATGACGATTTGGCGCTCCCTACTGCTGATATCACAATAAGATATGCATCAACAGATCAGTCATTCATATTCTGTTAATAATCTAGTCCTACATCATAATTTCATTTTGAAATAGGATGACGTAATAATTTTTTCTCTGCCCGCAGCCTAGTCTACGATGGTTAAACAAAAAATTTGAAAGGCCCACTACTAGATAATTTGATACTTTTAACTCTACTTTCCATAAGAAACAAGAATGAAAAATCTTGCATGAAGAATAGATTATAAAAGCATTTCCCATGACTTGCAGAATTCTTCAACGAAATTGAGCTGCTTAATACCGTAAAAAAAAGTAAACATTTTAGAAAAGGCATAATACTTTTGAAAACCAGGTTATGGTCCCTAACCGAAAAAAGTAGTTCAATTCTTTTGCGCAGTCCTGTATTTAATCTAAAGATTTGTATATCATTCTATACATAGTGTGATAAAACTTAGTATAGTAAGAAAATGCATAACATGTTGAAATTTTACCTTCAGCCATTTCTACCCCTATACGGAAACATACTTGAATTATTTTGTACAGCCCTGTATATTAGCAATAGATTTTTATATGCCGTACATATTAAGCTAAAATTTAATTAAGGCTAAAACGTGGTTAAAAACTACTGAAATGATACTTCCACACATTATTATCCCTGGGAGGTCATGTATTCAGTTCTTTGCGTGGCCCAGTATATGTTTTTATTTATATTATACAAACATCTCTTAGTATACTAAATATAGTTCAGCTTGAAAGAGCATAAAAGCCTCTTTTAAGCCATTCACGCTAATACTCCACAAAGCTTACAAACTCTTTTGTGTAACCTTGTATATGATCTATATCAGTTATACACACCGCATTGTAAGCAAAGGTTTAATTAAACTTAAAAACGCATGTCATAAACAAAATCACATTTACAGCAATTATCGCTAATAGAAAGATACAGTACTGTATTCGAATTTTTTGTGTTTCCCTGTGAATGAACGATAAATGCTATGCATATCATGTTATACAACGAGTATTTTGTAGTAAGCTTCAGTAATGTAGTATATCAATTTCATTCTATTTGATGTAGTATAAGAGACCTAAAATATGCTGCAAACTGCTTATCCCATGACACTATTATCTAAAGGAATTCTTTTGCGGGGCCCTATAAATGAATAATAAGTTCTTTGGACTCCATATTGTCTAGAATGCGTAGTTAAATGCACTTCATAAATGCATATCAATTTCATTATATTTGAATGGCCAACATCATTAAAATAAACTTGAAGCAATTTTTCTCATTGAGCGTAATGCATCGGGATATTTTTGACTGTCCCTGTAGATGAACTATAAATTCTACACACTTTATTTTCATTAGCGATCGTGCTATTGTTAACGTCAAAAACATGCAAAAAATTCAAGGAGATTCGAGCATATTTGCGAATGTTAGAACTCGGACAGATTGAAGACAATCCAAATTCACAAACACTTTTAAACTATGTTGGAAAGTGTTAAATACTATTATAATATTTTAAATTATTACAGCAACATTATAAGAAAAGAATAAATTAACACATTTTATCATTAAAATGTTGTTCTGTTTATAAAAGTTATACTTTCAGTTATTTAAATAACAAAGCATTTAAGTGGCCGACTACTGGTTCAGTGATGGCCGAACACTAAAATTGGGTGGCCGACTACTAGACCTTTGCTACTTTTAAGTTTAACTTTTTATAAATAAAAACTATAATCAGTTTTTTTAAAAACAATTGATGAAACAGTAAAAGAAAAGTGTACATTAACATGTGTCACTGTTAAAAATGTTGCATTGCTTTTTAAAATTACGCTTTGAGCTATATACTTAAAGAAAGCGCTTAAGTGGCCGACTATTGGTGCTTTTACCCTATATCACGTTTAAAACAAAATGTTATTAGCCTGCGGTACGGTATGCTATTTCTTTCTCCCAGCTTATTTGTGCCCAAAAAATAACGTTACCTTACAGAGGCTAGCCGTAAAAGAAAGCATTACGATTAAACACTGTTTAGCAATTTTTTAAACTTCTAAGCATCGCACATTTTCAATTTTTATACCGTCGTATTGGAGAAAAAAAGTTCTTTTAAATACATTTTGTTTGAAAACTGTATCTCCATTTATTTTTGAAACATTAATTTTTTTGGAGTTTTTAATTCACCATTTGCTTAATATTGGCAACGGAAGAACTCGATTTCTGTAGAAAGTAAAGGAAGAATAGTTTTAAAATAGCAATTATATATTTTTGTTGCCATTTTTTCGCAACAACCGAAAGAAAATGTAATTAAAATACGTGCTATTTTGAAAAAAAAAATATATAAACGAATGATTTCTGTTAAAACAATGGAGCTATTATATACTATATTTAATTGTAAATATCTATGAATCATTAGATCGCCGTTTTTTTCCTTTTTTTTTTTGATTTTCTTGAATGACGGAATATTTTTTTGCATTTGTGCATTATTTCGCGATAGTGATGTGCTATGCATGCTTTACTGTAGATGTTTAACAGTAGATCGTAAATGTGGAATTCTTAAGCGGATGCGAATGACGTCATTTTACATAAAATAAAACGTGTGCTTTAAGTCTTAAAATTGAAATATGTTTTGTACTGCAGTAGAGTCCCGATTAACCAAGTTATTTTCTTCTGATGGATTGGTGGCTTCTATTATTATGAAACAGCCATTATAAATGAGGTGTTAGGGGAAGATAAAAAAGCAGTCGTCAAAAAAAAAAAAAAATTATAGCCATTTTTTCCCCCCATTCCGACAGAAAATCAGAGCTCAAACTTTTTACGGCTGCTCTTTCATCTTCACCTAACACTTCATTTATAATGGCTGTTTCATAATAATAGAAACGATCAGTCCATCAGAAGAAAATGAAGTAATGGAAATGCCGGGGGCGTCACTAAATTCTCAAAAAGCAGTTTTCCTGTTCTCTAGTTTAATATTATTCTATTAAATTTTCAGTTCATTTGTAAACGTAGGTGTATATGATTCAGCAATGGCATTCATTATACAAATAATAGATTCTCCAAAATAATTTTTTACATTCCGTGTTTAAATGTTTAAATTTCTTAATTAAATCAGAAAGAGAAAGAGACCTAATTTTTTTTTTAAATCATTAACAGTGTTGAATTCATGGGGTGACCCGGGGGAGACATTCTCCCCAGAGAATAAATGTCCCCATGGATGATTTGAGATTTTGTGTTTTCAATGGTCAAAAAGTGCAAATTCCACCCCCACCCCGAAGCCACAGAAATCCAATCCTTCACGGAGTAAAGTGTCTAAATTCAACTTGATCAATAAGAGAAAATTAGGAATAATCCAGTTTAATGCCATAATATGCTTTATTTGTATAAAATAGACTTATTAGCACGGCTAAATTGGTATCAAATAATAGCTCTTTTTCGTTAGTAACCGAAGAAAATGAAATGAATAAAGAAATGACCAAACATGATGATTGATTTCTCCTTTCAACTGTTGCATCATACTTCCGCCAAATACGCATATGTTGGCGCAACACTGTCTGGAATAAATAATGTTAGGGTGGAATAAAAATAAACAGCTCTTAAATTTACGATTATCTAGTCAAAAATAAATAACAAAATAAATAAATTACTGATAAAAGGAAGTTAGATATAAAGGATTTTATTTTAATGTTTTTATGCATAAAAATGTCTCCATGAATATTTTAGAAAGTTTTGGAAAGTTGAGCGTATTTTTTAAGAACTTCTTAATATTTATTATCAATAAAGTTTATGGATGGTTAAAGGACATGGGAAGTGTATAATATGAAAAAGTGATCACAGTGCTTTATCACATTCATATATCACATGTGGGGTGTCGGCAAAAGTTAGAAAAGCACCCCTCCAGGGAGTCGCGCCCCTCGGAATAGACCCTCCCTTTCTTTGAATTTTTTATATATTATAAACATTATCTATTAGAGGGTTACGTAAAAAAATTCCGATCTAAAATGATGAAAACGCTACGATTTCAAAAAATTTGAAAAAGACCTCCCCCTTGGTGTGGCAAAGCAGTGTGTGTGTGGGGGGGGGGTGGAACTTGGGAGGTGTATAATATGAAATAGTGGCTATAGTGTTTTTCAGTGATATATCACATGAGGGGTGTCTGCAAAAGTTGGAAAAGCACCACCGGTGCACCAACTCTCGCGCCCCTCTGCAATAACCCCCCCCCCCCACTCTTTGGAATTTTATATATTATAAACAATATTTATAGGAGGGCTCCGTAAAAAAATCTAATCTAAAATGATGAAAACGCTACGATTTCAAAAAGTTCGAAAAGTGCCCCTGGGGAGCTAAATTGAGGGGAGGGGAGAAGAAATAATTATAACAGGAAAAAGTGGTCTTTCCGGTGATATATCACATAACTGGTCCGAAAAAAGTTTGAAAATTGCCCCCTGTGGGTCCACTCTTTCGCCACCTGAATACACTCTTAATTCATGCATCCCCTCTTTTAAATTCTTATATTTAAAAAATAATATTTTTCGGAGTTATCCGTCAAAAAACCCCATTTCAAACGATATTTATTGTAGAAAATGTTACTTTTTTAAAAATTTGTTTGTTATAACTAATTATAGCCTAACCGTAATAGTAACCTAATTATAGCCTACCCTAACCTAACTATAACGTAACAGTAACCTATCCGTAATGTAACCGTAACATAACCATAACTTAATTGTTACGTAATTGTAACCTAAACGTAACCTAATTGTTACCTAAACATAATCTGTGACCTAACTTAACCTAAGAGTCTGCTAAATGTTCTGTCGGCTAATTGTCTTGTCGGCTAATTGCTGTCTGCTAAATGTCTTGTCGGCTATTTGGTTGTCTGCTAAATGACATAGACCCGAATAAGCCGGTATATCAAATTTGAAGCAAATCGAATAATTCTGCATGAAAAACCCATTTATCTAAATTAATGGGGGAGACTAACCACCGTTCCCCCTTCATGCTTAACCAATAAGCCTCCTAATCTAATCAAGGCAGCTCCTTAACATATTAAACCGGTATACCAAATTTGGAGCAAATCGAATAATTCTGCATGAAAAACCCATTTATCTAAATTAAGGGGGGATAGCCCTCTTTCCCCCCTTTATTCTTAACTAATGAACCACCAAATCTAATCAATGCAGCTCCTTAACATGATAAACTGATATAGCAAATTTGGAACAAATCGAATAACTCTGCATCAAAAACCAATTTATCTGAATTAAGGGGGTGGGGGGTGGGGCTAGCTCCCCTATCCCCCTTTATTCGGAACTAATTAACCTCCAAATCTAGTCAAGGCAGCTCCTTAACATAGTAAACTGGTATACCAAATTTGGAGCAAATTGAATAATTCTGCATGAAAAACCCATTTATCTAAATTAAGAGGGGGTAGCCCCCTTTCCCCCCTTTATTCTTAACTAATGAACCACCAAATCTAATCAATGCAGCTCCTTAACATGATAAACCGATATGGCAAATTTGGAGCAAATCGAATAACTCTGCATGAAAAACACATTTCTAAATTAAGGGGTGAGGGGACTAGCTCCCCTATCCCCCTTTATTCTTAACTAATGAACCTCCAAATCTAATCAAGGCAGCTCCTTAACATAGTAAACCGGTATACCAAATTTGGAGCAAATCGAATAATTCTGCATGAAAAACCCATTTATCTAAATTAATAGGGGTAGCCCCCTTTCTCCCCTTTATTCTTAACTAGTGAATCTCCAAATCTAATCAAGGCAGCTCCTTAACATGATGAACCGGTATAGCAAATTTGGAGCAAATCGAATAAGTCTGCATGAAAAACCCATTTATCTAAATTAAGGGGTGGGGGTAGCTCCCCTATCCCCCCCTTTATTCTTAACTAATAAACCTACAAATCTAATCAGGGAAGCTCATTAACATAATAAACCCGTATACCGAATTTGGAGCAAATCAAATAATTTTGAATGAAAAAAACATGTATCTAAATTAAGGGGGGAAGCCCTCTTTCCCCCCTTTATACTTAACTAATGAAATTCCAAATCTAATCAGGGAAGCTCCTTAACATAAAAAACCGGTATATCAGATTTAGAGCAAATCGAATAATTCTGCATGAAAAACCCATTTATCTAAATTAAGGGGAGGGACTAGCCCCCTTTTCCCCCTTTATCTTTAACCAATGAAACCCCAAAACTAATCAGGGAAGCACGTTTCAAGAATGAACGTAGAAAAATAATTGAAGCAAATCGGATGTTTCTATCAAGAGTTACCTCGTTACGTGAATACGTACGTACATACTTACATACATACAGAACGGCGGGCACATCAGCTCTCTGACTTTGATAGCCTCTGAGCTAAAAAGTTGAATTATGATGGTGACGAGTTATTGAGGTTGACATTGCTGGTATATCACCGACCCATATCAATGTGTCTTCTAAATTCTTTCGGCAAAATGTATGTTTCTAATAAATATCATGTCGGCTATTTGACCTGTCTGCTAGTTGTCCTGTCGACTATTTGAACTGTCGGTTAATTGTCCTGTCGGCTATTTGACCCGTCTGCTAATTGTCAGGTCTGCTATTTGACCTGTCGGCTAAATGTCCTGTTGGTTATTTGACCTGTCGACTATTTGAACTGTCGGTTAATTGTCCTGTCGGCTAATTGTCATGTCGGCTATCTGACCTGTCGGCTAATTGTCATGCCAACTAAATGTCTTGTCGGCTAAATATCATGTCGGCTAATTGTCCTGTCGGCTAAATGTCTTGTCGGCTAAATGTCCTGTCGGGTAAATGTACGTTTCGCCTAAATGTACTTGTCGGCTAAACGCCCTGTCGGCTAATTGCTAACTGCTAAATGTCTTGTCGGCTATTTGGTTTTCGGCTAAATGACATAGATCCCCCGTAACCTAACTGTAACTTATCCATAATCTAACCGTAACCTATCTGTAACGGAAATGGGACATAACCGTAACCTAACCATAACCTATTTGTAACCTAACCGTAACGTAACCATAACCTACTTATAACCTAACCATAACCTAACTGTAACATAACTGTAACCTAACAGTAATCTATCTGTAAAATAAACGTAACATGACGGTACGCTAACCGTAACCTAATTATTAACTAACCGTATCCTAACTGTGATGTAACTATAACCTAACTATAACCTAAATGTAACCTAACCGTAACCTAGCTGTAGCCTAGCGGTAACCTAACCGTAATCTAATTGTAATCTATCCGTAACCTACTGTAACCTATCCGGAACCTAACCGTAATGTAACTGTAACCTATCCGTAATCCTATTTGTAACCAAACTGTAACATAACTGTATCCTATCCGTAACCTAATCGTAGCAGAAACTTAATCTAACTGTAATCTATCCGTAACTTAACCGTAATCTAACTGTAACCTAACCGTAACGTAACCGTAACCTACTTATAACCTAACCATAACCTAACTGTAAAATAACTGTAACCTAACAGTAATCTATCTGTAAAATAAACGTAACATGACGGTACGCTAACCGTATCCTAACTGTGATGTAACTATAACCTAACTGTAACCTAACCGCAACCTAAATGTAGCCTGGCGGTAACCTAACCGAGACCTAATTGTAATCTATCCATAACCTACTGTAACCTATCCGGAACCTAACCGTAATCTAACTGTAACCTATCCGTAATCCTATTTGTAACCAAGCTGTAACGTAACTGTAACCTATCCGTAACCTAATCGTAGCAGAAACGTAATCTAACTGTAACCTATCCGTAACTTAACCGTAATCTAACTGTAACCTATCCGTAACTTAACCGTAATCTAACTGTAACCTATCCGTAACATAACCTTAACCTATCTGCAACTTAAACGTAACCTAATTGTTACCTAAAAGTAACATAATTGTGACGTAACCGTAATCTAACTGTAACCCAACCGTAACGTAACTGTAACCTAAGTTTAACGTAACCGTAAACTAATTATAATCTATCCGTAACCTAAAAGTATCCCAACCATAACCTAACTAGGCTAATCGTCCTCTCAACTAAATATCCTGTCGTCTAATTTTTCTTGTCGGCTAATTGTCCTGTCGGCTAAGTCTCCTGTCGGTCAATCGTCCTGTCGGCTAAATGTCCTGTCGGCTAATTGTCTTGTCGGCTAATTGACTTGTCGGCTAATTGTCTTGTCGGCTAATTGTTTTGTCGGCTAATTGTCTTGTCGGCTAATTGTCTTGTCGGCTAATTGTCCTGTCGGCTAATTGTCCTGTCGGCCAATTGTCACGTTCGGCCAACTGCCTGTCGTCCAATTGTCTGTCTGCTAAATGTCCGTTTCGGCTAATTGTCCTGTATGCTATACGTACGTTTCGGCTACTTGTCCTGTCGGCTAAATGTACTTGTCGGCTACATGTCCTGTCTGCTAAATATACGTGTCGACTAAATGTACTTGTCGGCTAAACGTCCTGTCGTCTAAGTGCTGTCTGCTAAATGTCTTGTCGGCTATTTGGTTTTCGGCTAATCGTCTGCGACCGAGCAATAGCAGTCCCAGGAAGTTGAAAATTGCTCTCGAAGCTATTTTGGCGAGTGTGAGTGTCATTTTTTGCTTGCATTTTCTTGTCTGACATGGTACCCCTCACTTTTGTTTTGAAACACCTTAAATTTTAAAGGTAAGGCTATCAATTTTTTTTCTTGTTTTAAATAGACCACTTGACAATTTGTTATGCTAAATAAAAATTTATTTTCAGTTTACTTACTTTACAAAGAATTTTTCAAAGCGGTACTTTTGAGTACCGTCGGGACTACGTTGAACGGAATTTTTACTTAGATTTTTATCGTTTGAATCCGTATGGTGCATAAAAATATATATTTACTAGGGATGCGTGGGTGCTTGCAAGGTGGATTTCGATACAATGTATGGTGAAAATATAGCACGATTTATGTATGACATTTATAAATAATAAAGCAAAAAATATGTTATTTTTAGCTTTAGAAAAAATATTGTATTTTTATAAACGAAATGGAAAAAATTACAAAAGAAAAAAAATCTAAACATATTTGAGCATTTTTATGAATACTTTTGAGAAATCTACAACAAAAATTTCGGAAATTTCTTTCAGATATGCTTCACATCGGACGGTAGTGTTACAACTGTAGAATGTTCTTCTGATGGCGAAATGCTCACTGGCGGTGCACCAACAGCATCATTACCTACTCATATATACATCATAAACATATATACACAAGATATATGCATGATAAGTCATTAGAATAATAAGAAAAAATTGGATATATTTTTTTCTAAGCCTCGATTTTTGTCTAAGCGTTATGACCCAATGGTTCTTTGAAGTACCACATCAAATAATTAGCCGTAATTAACAAAAAAATAATAAATATTTTATTTTTAGTGCATATATTTTCTAATGTATCATAGTAATGCAAGGAAATTAGCTTCGAGGAGATAGATTTTTAAATTCATAATTTGGAATAAAATGGGTTAAATGAAATGCTTCTACAGCAGACAATGTTAAACATTCATTTATCTTCTTTATAAAATTTAAAAATTATTTCACTTTCACTAAAAGGCATTTTTAATGTCTTTTTTCAAATACAGTGCTGCATAAAGCACATATTAAACAGCCGTATTGATAGCTGCCAAGTTTCCACTAATCTTCGAAATATGTGGCCTTCGAAATACATTTGACCTAGGTTAAACACGTTTCAAACCAGGAAACTTATTTGATGAATCTTTATTTAATTTTAGGTTTCTACGTGGAACGTATAAAATTTCTTTAAAAAAATTCTGGTTCGAAACGTATTAAACCTGGTTCAAATGAATCCAGATATTACGGAAGAGGAATTGTAGGTTGGCACCTATGTGTATGAAACACACAATTTTTAATATATTATATTTAAACATTTAACTACTCCGGAGAAGCCTCTGCGAACTTAATGCAATCTTTATGCTATGAAAATAACAAAATGAAGAATCTATTAATATGATTTGGAATTTTTTATTTTTAAAAAACTACCAGCATACAAGATCACGGATTAGCAAATTTACATAAATTTAATTAAATATTTATTTTGATAAAAAATAAGAATATTAATAAATCAATAAATGTAATTATTCACTGCTAAAAATTCAAATTTAATATTATTCATACAAAAACTTTTCACTGACATTTTTCTTAATCTCTCTATAAATATATCATATATTTATTTAAAATGTATACTGTTACACTCCAGGTCATTTATTTCCAATTTCTGTAAACTAAAACATTTGCCCTAGAAGAAAGACACTGTAATTTTAGGATGCATATTTTTTGGTGTCCGAAAACAAATGCATCGAAAGTTTAAAATTGCTACAGTAATTTTTCATACTAGTGTTTTTCGCATCGTAATTTTTTTTTATTTGTCTTTTGTTTTGCATTCTGCAGGTTCGAGTAAATTTTTGCAATAACATTTGCTTAGAAATTCAAATGTAGTATTTTATTGGATTAATCTATATGCAAAAGTTTTGTCTTCAGATGAACGAAAATGAATGCATGAACATTTCATGAGGAAAAGAATAATAAATGTAAAAAATTTTGTTTTATAAATAAAAGTGAATTTTTTATATACATAAAAAAATATGGTTTAAAAAATCTACTTGTTTTGTTAAAATATGACATGCCTACAAACTGTTTTATAAATTTGAGACTTGTGTTTGTTCGTTCGCGTGTGTGGTGCTTACCGCACATAAGCGCACGATTGAAGTATTAGGTTGAGCAAAAAGTTCTGGGAAAATTTTAATCTAATAGTTACCAGAATTTGTATCGTATATAGGAGTATTAGTGGTACAGCCAGACGCGGATCCATCCGATTATGGCCTCTTTCGATCAATGCAACACTTTTTCAAGGGCCGTCGATTTGAATCCTTTAAAGAAGTTGAAGAAGCATGTCAAGAAATTTTCGGTTCCAAGGAGCCGCCATGGTACTTCCAGCAAATGATAGCACATGAGATTACTTCCAGAACGATGGCAGAAAGTCGTGGGGTATGATGGTCTCTACTTTGAAGAACAGTCTTTGTTTCTTTTGTTGTTAATTTGCGCATAACAACGCAACTTTTAGAAATTTCCCAGAACTTTTTGCTCAACCTAGTAAAAATAAATCCATGATTTTAAAAACTGCAAAAAACACCAAGATTTTAGACCTTTACTGCGCTAAATACAAATGCTACAAGTTTTAAGAGCTTTTCTGTACTGGCTGCAATTTAAGTTTTTAAATATAATTGTCGGTTATCTGTTATTTGTATTGGCTTGCTCCATGAGTTTTTTGGTAGTGTAACTCACATAGCTCGTAACTGCCATGATTTTTGGCCACCATTATTTTCGAAAAGTTTTCTCCGCCTTTTTCAATTAATGAGATACTCGTACCTCCGATGAAATAAGTCACTTTTTCTGTGCTAAAATACTGGTAGTCAAAAATGATAGCAATTTGCACCTATGTGACTTACACTACAAGTACTCAAGAAGCTAGCGTATTATAACTACATATAAAGAAACAATATGTACTGGCGTCGTTTTTTGCAGTCAGTTGATTTAGTACCCTGCAAATTATACAAAAAAGATGCTGATCATCTATAAAGAGTTTGTCCTATAAAAAAAAGAGTTTATATACAGAGGATTATATATTAAAATTTCAAAATAAAAAACATCCATTCTTTTAATTTCGTAAGGTAAATTACTAGTTATTCCGGAAATATATTTATGTTACAATGTTATATGCTTGCTTAATGCGGGATAGGAATAAAAATTACAAAATTTTCAAAACTGGGAAAGAATGTCGTTTTCTATTGTTTGTTTGTCTGTTTAGATATTTTTCGTATGATTTATTTTGGTAAAATTAAGAGTCATTGCACGAGCATATCGGGCAGGGGGTTTCCATCACCATCTCAGAAGTTCTTTATTTTTATTTCTTGTGTTGCCTTGCCCAAGAAAAGAACAAATCTCAAACATTTTTGTTATATCTCTTTTAGTTTTGGAGTTAAGGGGTGTCAAAGTTCCCTAGACGAAGGGCGTTGAAAAATTTTGTGTCATTTTTGCCACTTTATTCTCACAACTGTCACTGGCTCTGATGTGCTTCAGAGATTTTTTGTTTTCTAACTGATATTATACCTTGAACATTAACATCTCAAATTGAAAATTCATTTGAAGATGGTCAGAGCCTCCAAATAGGGCGCCCCCAAATAACCCTAATTTCGTAAAAAATAAGTTTTTAAGAATGCTTTAAATCTTGGCTCTGATGTGATACAGAGAAAATTTTTGCACAATGTAGTTAGACATTGTCATACAAAGTGAATTTAAGGTTAATATTTTTTGAAGGTCCCCAGAGCCATTCGGTATGGGGGGGGGGGCCAAATACGGACCTGAACGCTAATTTAAATAATCTCAAAGAATTGGCGTAGCTGGCTCTGACCTCCTTCATGAAATCTTTTTGCATGGAGTTGTAGCATCAACATAGTAATTTCATATTATGAAAAAATATATTTTGAAGTTACCACCATTTTCAAGAAAAATCCAGTTAAGTACATAGGTTTTGGTGGGAAATTATGTGTTTGAATTTCTTTTTAAAAATATATATAACTATCAAGTATTAGCTTAGTATTAAAAAAGTACTTTTAAATGCAATTTGTTTGAAAACTACAATTTATATTTGAGATACGAATTTTTTTGTAGTTTTAATGCCCTTTCTGTAATGCTGGCAACTGATAATATAAGCTCAATATCAGCAACTAAATATGGTTTTTCACCAGTCTGTAAAGAAAATTATACTTTTAAATGCAATTTGTTTGAAAACTACATCAATTTATTTTTGAGATATTAATTTTTTTTGTAGTTTTGAATACCATTTCTGTAATGCTGGCAACTGATGTACTCCATTTCTGTAGAAAGTAAAGGGAAAATAATAGATTACTATATCTTTTTGTTGAAATTTTCGCATAAATAAAAAAAAAAATTGATTAAAATACATACTATGCCAAGATTATCGTCTGCTAAAAAAATTTATTTTAAAGAACATTTGTGTGACTTATTTTGTCTGCATTTACTTAATTTCTATTAAAAAGCTGAAAGAATGCATATAGTATTTCGTATTAGCTGGTATATCTACACATATACCAGCGATTAACGACATCCACAGCGTTGAATACCATGAAAACCATATGACTGTTTAGAGGTAATATGAAATAGGAAAAGGTCATGAAGTACAATACAAATATCTGTCTTTTCGATCTGGCCACGTGATAATATCTGATTTTGAAGAAGGCACTGTTCCCGTTACTACTAAAGCTAAAAAGAAAAAAGCAGTAGAAGTCCAACTTCTCTGTCCTGAAGATAGCTGTACAAGTAGATGTGTCTTTGATGATGAACAGGATTTACAGGGACATCTACCCCCATACACTAATTACTCCACGTACAGGACTTGATAAAATAAAACATGCTTATGTAAAGCGCTTGAAAACTATATTTGTTGCTCCAAAACTAGTTAAAAATGTTGAAGTTTTAAGGTAATCACAAACCAATCTACAGCAGATTTCTTCCAAAACAGACACTTACAGCAACGGATGGGCCATTAGAAAGAGGAAAAAACCAATTCGACTTACAGAAAAACAAAAATCCTTCCTTCAAGAATGTTATGACATTGGTGAGAAGACTGGGAGCAAGTTAACAGCAGATTCTGTACAAAAGCTGATGGGAACAAAGCGCATACAGAATAAGAAATTTTTTTATCCAGATGAATACTTGACTCAGGAAAGAATAGTGGTTTTCTTTAATCACTGTAAAGCTTTAAGAAAATAATAAACATGAGAAATCTGAGGAGGAACATGGGGAAGAATGTGCTTTTTCAGCCCTAACAGATGATTCTTATGCTCATTGCCAACATATAGAGGTAATCCATATTTTAGTATGTTCTGATATTTTAAAAAATGTTTTAACATTTTTACATCTTACATTGTTTTCAGCTTTTTTAAAAATATAATTTTCTTTACATAATGGTGAAAAACAGTATGTAGTTGCTGATATTGAGCTTATATTATCAGTTGCCTGCATTACAGAAATGGCATTAAAACTACAAAAAAATTAATATCTCAAATATAAATTGTAGTTTAAAAAAAAAATTGCATTTAAAAGTACTTTTTTAATACTAAGCTAATACTTGATAGTTATATATATTTTTAAAAAGAAATTCAAACACATAATTACCCCCACCAAAACCTGTGTACTTCAATGGAGTTTTCTTGAAAATGGTGGTACCTTCAAAATATATTTTTTTAATATGAAACTACTATGTTGATGCTACAACTCCATGCAAAAAGTTTTCATGTAGGAGGTCAGAGCCAGCTACACATATGCTTTGAAATTACATAAATTAGCGTTCAGGTCCGTGTTTGGGCCCCCATACCGAATGGCTCTGGGGACCTTCAACAAATAATAATCTTAAATTCACTTTGTATGAAAATGTCTAACTACATTGTGCAAAAATTTTCTCTGTATCTAAGCATTCTTAAAAACTGATTTTTTACGAAATTAGGGGTATTTGGGGGCGCCCTATTTGGGGGCTCTGACCATCTTCAAATGAATTTTCAATTTGAGATGTTAATGTTCAAGGTATAGTATCAGTTTGAAAACAAAAAATCTCGCACATCAGAGCCAGTCACAGTTGAGAGAATAAAGTGGCAAAAATGACACAAAATTTTTCTATGGACCTCGTCTAGGGAAGTTTGACACCCCCTAACTCCAAAACTAAAAGAGATATAACAAAAATGTTTGAGATTTGTTCTTTCCTTGGGCAAGGCAACACAAGAAAAAAAAAAAAAAATTCTGATATCATGATGAAAACTTTTCTTTTTTTGCCTGATTCGCTCATGCAATGACTCTTAAACGCATTCGTAGATTTAAACATCTCCGTAGACATCATGTAAATAGGCAAACACTTCTTGATAGATAACTGTTCTCATAGTCTCTTAATACATTTGAAAAACCTTCCACATTGTTAACAATACCGGTTTAGTTTTTATACCAAGCTTGGCTACATACCACTTACAGAACTTTGACCAATTAATAAAATATTTTGCAATTTGAAGATTACTTTATCGATATTATAAGTAATAATTGTTAATATTTTTCTTATAGGAAGTTTTTTTAAAGGCATATTTTCAGCTATAGACTTATTACAGATTAAAACAAAGTTGTATTTACTAAAATACAAGCATGAAAAATCAGCAAACACTTGATAATAACTTATTATCCGCTTACACTCTATTTCAATGATATTTTAAAATACAAATTTTGAATTCTTTCATCTATGCTAATTTAGGGTGTCTACACTTTCAGCTGAAATAGCATTATTGTTATCCAGCGACAAAACTAGCATTTTTTGCGCCCAGGACAAACATTGATTTTGACGCTCACCCGTCCTCACTCACAATAAAAGTTATCAACCTCAGGTACCCTATGCAAAAAATTAAAAAAATCTTTACAAATTAAAAATCGTTTAATACTAATTAAAATGCGAGTAAGAAATATGTAAACATCGCTCCCATAGGATTAACGTTAGCTTAACCATTAAGGGCCTATGCTAGTCACGCGAAGAAAGTGGAACGCTAACGTTAAACCTATAGAAGCGTTCTTTTAAAAATTTCTCACTTGCATATTTAATAGTTTTAAATGATTTCATTTTCTTTCTTAGAATAGCCGAGGTTAAATTCTAACTGGATTAGTGCGTACTTTTTTGATTTTGGTTGCAGATTTTTTTTTTATAAAGCTACCTTAACTTTCAGTACCGGTTCCGAAATCTAAAAGTATAGCAACGCTATGATAAATCTAAGCTATACCAAGAAAAAAAAAATTTAAAATATTAAAATGCAAGCGAGAAAACACAAAATTGGAATGTGTATGATTTTCAGAAAACACCTATTTCTAAATTCATTTAATTAACAAAACGACTCGTAGTCAAAAATATTTATTTTGTCTCTCTGTCCACAATAGGTTTAGAAAAGGTTGCATAACAAATGCTAAGTTTATAAGAGGATAGATGTAGTTTCTGACTACAATCTGCAGTTTGTCGTGCTCCGAAATCTAAAATATTTTTTCTATTAAAGAGGGAAAAACCGAAGAATCAACCAATCTTTCAATGCTCAATAATTCAAACAGAAACTTACAGCAATCGAAAGTTCTAATTAAGATTTATAACTGATAATTATGTCTAGAATGTGCTGTTTGTCACATTTCAATATCCAAAGTAAAGTAAAAAAACCAGAATTAATTAGCCAATCTTTCAACTCTCAAAAGCTCGAAAACTAATTGATCCATGTTAATGATGCTTATTGCGATAAAAATGTCAAGTTTTTTGCTTATAATTTGCAGGGTTCTTAATATAAAAAAAAGTTCTTTTTCGAAAATATGACAAACAACATTGTACACAATACTCTGCAATCAGAATTAAAAAATAATAAAAATTGATGAAAAATGAGCAGGCTTACTAAAAAATGTTTCACTGCGCATGCACGAATGCAATCAAAATATAATATGCATAAGTATATAGAGCAACTTTTGTGAAAGTCTCAAAATCATAGCTTGAAAATTCTGAAAATTATCGTAGATAGAATAAGCTTGAAATCCGTTGTTACCAAAAGGAAGCAAAAAGATGAGGGGTTGTATCCAAATACGTGCAATATTGTGTACGCTATCTTTTTACACTAATCAACCCTCCTCTTTTTGCTTCTTTTGGGGAACAACGGATTTCGAGCTTATTCTATCGACGATAATTTTCAGAATTTTCAAGCTATGATTTTGAGACTTTCACAAAAGTTGCTCTATATACTTAGCTAATAGATTATGCACATTATATTTTAATTGCATTCGCGTATGCGCAGTGAAACAATTTTTAGTAAACCTGCGTATTTTTCATCCAATTTTTATTATTTTTGAATTCTGATTACAGAGTATTATGTACAATGTTGTTTGTCATATTTTCTGAAAAGAAATTTTTTTTATATTAAGAACTCTGCAAATTATAAGCAAAAAAAAATAGCGAAATTTGGTACTGTTTATAAAAACCTTAATTTCTCTTCGAGTATACATGCTAGCCCCCAAAAAAGGAACACAGTATAATGCAATGAGCCACTTATTAATAATCTCGAGTTTAAACGCTTTTGCTACATTAGTTTTTACAGGGTTATGCAAAAGATATTCGTTCTTTTTCAATTTGTTGACGTTCTCCTATGGGGTTTCGGGAAAAAATCTTCGCGGAAATATATGACCTATACTATACTGTTTACACACCTGCAGTTTCAGGTTAATTTCTCATGTTTTTTTCTAGATATTTAACAAAACGTCTAAAATCTCAAGTGACCGGTCACCTTTGGCCATATAGTGTACTTTCAATTGTCAATTCGCGAGTAATGTAACGGTTGAATGAAAGCAGGGGCAGTAAATTATTGAACATTAATAACAGTAAGATTGTCTTTTCAACGCCGATATTGAAATAAGAGATAAGATATAAGTTTCTTTACATGGTTCATATGAAAATGAACAGACGCTGTGATCACTTATTAGGAGAAAAAATTCTTGAGGGTAAGTAAATGTGGTTAACCCTTTCAGGGGCAAGGCACTTGTATTCGTAAAGTTTTGAAATAATTGAATGACAACAGTATTAACAAGAAAATTTATTTTTAAACAAGTATATTTTTGTGTACTTAATAAAAGTGAAATTTTCATTAAAAAATTCGGGTGCCAATGTGGCAAATAGGGATTAAAATTATGTGATGCTAAGAGGCATCACCGCCCTTCAAAGGGTTAAAATGAGTCTTTCTTACATTGACTCACTGCATATACTACGCTATCAATGTTTAAAGACGTAACATTGAAAATATGTTACTTGAAAAAACCTACACTCTTCTTCATCTTCAGTTTTATTTATTTATTGCAGTTAGAGCGACATTTTTATTGATCATCTAGTAAATAAAATTTGTAAAAAAGCATAAAATTCAATATGTATATTTTTCGTAAACGTTCACTCTAATAATTTAATAAACCAAAGTCGATTTATTTTATTTTTTAATACAGAAAACCTCAAAATTCTCGAAAATTTCCAGGTACATATATGTCGTGAATATTTAGGTATTACTGTTTTCAACATCTTTAACACTTTAACATATTTGAAAGTTTTTACAACTTCGGTATGTCTGTCTGCCGTCTATCCGGGCTCTAATTTTCGTAAACATACTCGTATTGCCATGAAATTTATATATATATATATATATATATATTATTGAGGTTTACTATGGCATCTTCGCTACTGAAAATTGGGAGTGTGGCGTTTGTGATTCATTTGCAGGGACACTGAAAATAATCTCATTACATTAAAGTCTACGGGGAAAAACATTTGTGATGTATTTCAATGATGTTATAATATTTCAAGCATAATAAAATGATACGGATTTCCGAGTTGGGCTAAAACATGCTTACACTAGAATTTGGAGTGAATAGCATTTATCATTTCCTTTACAGTGTCACACAATAAAATTTGATTACAGTACTGACTATGACAGATAAATTTAGGAAGTGCGTTTTCAGTTTCGATATACTTTTTTATTTTCAACTGCAATTTTGCGTACTACGTGGTAGGTATAATTTCCATAGATCGTATGCAGGACTACACAAAAGATTCGGAATCAGTAATGGGTATGGGCGTGAATTAATTTGTATTTAAATTAAATTATGCATTTTCTAGCTTAATTATATTTTGCATCCTTAGATATGTTTTAAGAATACTAATAAAATAATATACATAGATACTCAAAGGTCTGGGATACATTGCCGTCTATGTATGGCTATTTCTGAAAATACGTTTTCAGTTATGACTTTTGTAAATCGTTTAATTACGATATCTTCTTCCACTTTATTAAACTGTTAAATTCCAATAAATATTATGGAAATGTTGGAAAATGTTTCATAATTTATGTTTGATGCATGATTTTTCTTGTTCTTATTTTTCTGTCTAGATTTACCATTATGTTAAGGCCTGCACAATCTATGTGCAAGTCTAAATTTTATTTTAGGCTCATAAAATGCATGTGAATAACAACCCTCACGACTGAAGTCCTCCGACGTAAAAAAGCAATTTACATGGAAAACTGTCAAACGTAATCTAGGTTGCAATCGGAACGGGGACCATATAAAAATTTTAAAAAGTATGGTGGGTTGCCAGAGAGAAGCCAGTATCGCCATTCACGTAAATTACGATCATCTATACAATGGCATATCAGGTAAGAAAGATAATTCTTGCATGGATAATCCGTTATCTCAAATTTTTGGTAACCAAATAGCGGTTTTCTCGGGCTAATAAAGTGTCACGAATCTGCACTAGGTCGGAGAAGTTCCCAGTGAAACATTGCTTTATCGAATTCATTTTCTTCAATCGATTCGGAAAAACAGCGAAAAACCAATTCATTAGCTGAAACATAAACAGAGGCATTCGTTAGCCAAAATTATCACTGTCCATGCAAACTATCACATGTCTCATTAATGGTTATTATAAGGTTAAATAAGATAAATATTTTTCATGTGTTTTTAAATACATATGTATATACAGAGTCTCAAAAACTGTATACATTTTTTAACGGGTTATAACTTTCTGATGTCTTTCTTTTCAGGGTGAAATTTATTGGAAATAATGACCGGACCAAGATTATCTTTTGAAAAAAGAAAGTTAAAGTTCTGGTTTTTAATGCTATTTGAAGTACGAAAATGTTGCAGAAGTACAAAGACAATATCGCAGGAAGTTTCAGCCAGGTCTACCTACGCGAGTTACAATTAATCGAATAAAAGATAAGTTTGAAACTAATGGAACCGTTTAGGATGTTCGTAGACAACATTCCGTAAGACAAAGAACCTCAAAGAACTTCATCAGCCAGGAAAGAGTACCGGACAGTGATCGCAAAACATAAAAAATATCTATAAGACAAAAGTCTTGAGATTGACGTCAGCAAATCATGTGTCCATCGCATTTTAAGACGTTGTAAATGGAAAAGTTACATTCCAACAAAGGTACATGCTTATCAATGAAGATGATCCGAACCGAAAAAACAATTTTGCGAATGGTGTGTATACATTTTTTGGGGACACCTTGTATATTTTTTTACGGGGCTCTAACTCCGATTGAGAAAACTCATATTTACATAATCCAGTTATCATTGCATGTATTTTTGCCTATTCTTTTTCATGTAATTCAGATTTTATATGAAAAAAAAAATATATGTTATGCAGGTCAAATATTTTTGAAAATAAACCTCTTAAATTGAATGTCATATTTACGGCATCTATCCAAACACATGATTGGAAACTACAAGGTGCAAATTGAAGTAAAAAAACACTGAACTAACTTCTGGAAAAATAGCTAGATTTGTCGGACAAATATCTACCTATAGTAAAACGACTATGCGCGGCGAACTAATTAAAGAGCCGTGGAACGTGGAAGTTAATCTAAAAAAATTATGAGACTGAATTACAAGAGCGATAGCGAACAATCTCCATTACAAATTGTAGAGCGTCCTAGATTTAGTATAAAATGATATCATGATTTATTATGTTATATGTTGATTGATTATATATTCATCATTTATTCATCTAAACTTTATTAGAAGTCTAAAACGTCCAAATTTCTTCACAAGAGGCGCTGCAGTCACTTAGATGTTATTTGAATACTTCGCGACTTTAGTTTGCACACTATACATTCTGCATGTTACACGAAGATTTGTGCAATTACTACATAAATATTAACCCGGGAGAACTAGCTAGTGAGAGTTTTTCTCACGGTGCCCCATTGCTTTTCTTTTACTTTACATTCGCTTAATATTTTTTTTTTTTTTTTGCTTAGCTTAGTACCTTTTGTCACAAATAGGTAAAATAATCGAAATAACATTTTAAAATTTTAATTAAAATGAAAAATGGTTTAAATAAGAGTTAAAAAAGTACGATGGTGAGAGAAAATCTCATGCAGCGAGTTCTCCCGGGTTAATGTAATATGTTTTAAATGAAACGTTAATCCTAAACGCTTTTCCTCTGACACTATTTAGCCCCTTTGCATCAGCCCTTTATTTACATTTTGCTTTCTCTTTAACCCTAGAATACTAACCTGCGTACATTTTACTCACACACCCAGGAAATGCCCAGGGCAATATGGGTTGAACATTAACAGAAATTCTCTCTCACTTGTGGCAATAATTGTGGTAAGAATTATTTTATTCTATATGCCTTAAATGTATTTTAAATATGGAGTGAGTAAATTTTACGCATGGTCAGTTTTTAAGTACTAAATATAAAAGCTTAGTATTCTAGGGTTAAGAAATTCAATGATGTTAAAAAAAAAATTTTCGTCAATGAGATATCTCGTTTATATTCAGCTGTCCCAAGCTAAACAATCCATGACACTCAAGAGGTTAAAATATACAGGTATATTTGTTTGTAGACATTAAATAATGATTTTTTTCGATGAAAACAATATTTATTTCCAAAAATGTGAAATTGCGAGGAAAGTCCTTTAATAGCATTTTATAAATTTTACATTCATGTAAATCTTAACATATTTTTGTCATGGAAAACACAAAATAAGGGGGAAACGAACGATATTAAATATCGTTCAATATTTTACTCAGAAAACCAAGTATTTAAAAATATCTTCTAGGAAGACCTAAAATGTCACAAATTCTAAACGTTGCGAAATAAAAACAACCGTAAAGTTGAGGTAACGATCTTAACTTCCAGAAACTTTATAAAGTATCCAAAAACATATGAAAAATGTCTTCTGGATCTTTAATTTCAACAAAAAGTTTTGAAATTTACTGACATTTATCTACGTAACTTTGACATTTATTTTTAATATCAGAGACTTTTTATGCTTGCCTTCACTGAAATGGGTTTTACGTAAAAATGTGCCAACAATACATTTTTTAATATTAAGCTCCAGTTTTTATAGAAAAAAATCTGGGATAGTATCTGGGTTGTTATTGTGTTTTTCGATAACTTTTCACATTATATTTTTGCGTTATTGTAATCGTGGTGTTCAGAAAGCCTTTGTTTAGGTTAATATATAAAAATTCAAAAGAAACCGCTTATAAAAAAGCTGAAGTGAAATTGAAAATCATTCGAAATAAGCCGATTTCGTTATAACTAGTTTCCTTACAACGTGTTGCAATAAGTAGAGAAATGAAACAAGTTATATGTATCCGATATTTTTATTTAACCGAATTTGTATTATTTGTGCTATACGGTACAGTATTTTACGAAAATATAATACAACAAAAACTCTTTATTAGGATATCGGTTATTGTAATCTCTCATCTAATATAATGAATACCTCAGTGATTAGATTTAGAATAGAGAGGATAATATCCCAGACCACTCTAAATTACTAACGAGTTAAAAATATTTTCATTTACGTACACAATTCAAATTTTAGCCCCTTGAGGGCACATGACGAGATATATCGTCTACCTAAAAATTTTCAAGTAAGAGATATCTCGTCTCTTAGTTTAAAATATCTTGACATCAAAACGACATACACTGATCCTCAAAAAAGGTAAACATCCATTTTTCATATATTAATTATTCACTGTAAATATATTATTGATTAATGATATAGCGTAATGTTATACAAATTATTATTTATTAAATAAGAATAATTCCTTAGAAACATTCAACAAACACAAAATACATCAAGAAATAGTTTCCTTAATACATAAGGAAGAGCGGAGAGGAATTGGACACTTTTTACAAAAAAAAAAAAAAAAAAAAAAAAAAATCAACTTTGTATGATAGAAAAACAAAAATTGCCATTTTTAGAATACAAAATGAAACATTTTCTAATATCCTCGAACAATATAGGAAAATAATTTGCAGAAACACTTTTATAATTTAAAGAAATTGTAAGTTTCAAAATATGTCCCTTACCTAACAAATATGTCCCATAGTAACAGGGAGGTATGAGACAGCTATAAAACAAAGTATAATAAGGTACAAATAGCCTAGTGTCGGTCACACATGCAGTCTAACAAAGATTATAAGTTGATAATATATTCTTGTATGTACAAAAATGCTGCTTTTAGGCTTAGTTTAAATTGTGGATAATATACAGTATAATATTCCATAAATAGGGAAACTATTACATCTACGCATAAACAAGTCATTAATGTAGAGAAAGCATAAAAAGTATATGAAGCAAATTTACTTTTGATTCTTGAAATAATCTTTTTCTTTGTACGATTGCAAGCTTATGCAGATCAGCAACATTTTTCAACTGAAGGTTGGAGTACCATTGTTGCATCCAGTTTATGATTGATGAAATGTTTAGAATGATGCATAAACAGAAAAACCTACAGTCCATTCCTCCTCACTCTCCCCTACTATAAAATAATATGTCATCCGACAAAGCGATAGCTACTGGTCACCAGTGATTTTATATTAATCATATAAATATATTTACATGGGCGAATCAACTATTTTTGCCCCTATTTCTGTCCCTCATTTAAAAAACTAATAAATCCCTTAAAATCTATAAATTGTAGTTTTATTTCTCCGAAGAATAGCTAGACCATGTTAATCAATGCTTTAGCAGTGATAAATGCGAAATAATTGTTAATATCTTAGTTTTTCCATGGTTACATTAGGTGACAATTTTTGTTTTTTAACTCGGTAACGTAGGAAGTAGACAAATTATAGACCTTAATATTTCAAAAAATGGTCTTGGAAAAAAAAAGCGTACAGCTGGCTTGTGTAATCTCAAATGCATCTTTTAATAAAGTAAACATGCCAAATAAAATTTTGAATTAATTATATATTAAACATATATATATCTAGTCTTTGGAACAAAACATAATTGACCGAGTTGCTTTATGTGAAATCCAAACTAGGCACAAATCACATAAGTTGAAACTTTGTTTTAATTTCATCCAAAATGGATTTCATTCTTTATTTCAAAATTTACAAATCACATGTTGATACCCATATTGCGAATGATATATCCAGATTTTAATATCATTTAAATTTTCTTTTATTAAAATACAATTTTCAGTTTTATTTAAATCATTCTTTTCTTCTGCCGCTTTACTAGAGTTGGGGTTAAAAAACTTTCTTGAAAGGTAGAAATATTGATAAATAAAAATTGTATAAATATTCCAAAGGACCATTCCATGTTCCGTGTGTGACATTTTGAAGAAAAAAATTTCTAATTAATAATCAAGGATTTTTATCCATCATTTTGATATAAAAGTTATTTTTTTAAATAGCTTTTTAAAAACGCTACGTGTGTGACTTAGAAAAAAAAAGCAAATTTTGAGTAGTGAAATTAAATGATATATTTTTGTGATATTATTTCCACACATTTAAATTTAAAAATATGGTAATAACGTATTTACCATACCACCTAAAATTAAAATTAAAATTTAATAAATAATTGAATAAATGAAAATTAAAGCCTGCGTTACGTGTGTGACTCTCTGCACGGAACCGCCCCAAAATGTAAATACTGTATAACTGTAATATACGATTAAAGAAAGGGAAATAAAGTATTTCCATGATTACTAAATTAAAAAATTGCTCATCTTACATTTAGAATATATTTAAACCAAATAAAAATGTAATATAATAAATAATTGAGGGGCTCATAACCATAACCATAGTAGACCAAATCGATTTTGAAAAAAAAAGAAATGAGATAGTCCATTTATAAAGGTGCATAAATCTATTTTATCCACTCCCACAGTAAACCAAGTCTGTAAACAGATGACATATATGAGAAAGCATGTGAAAACAGACTTGGTTCACTGTGGGACTGGAGAAAACAAATTTTATGCACCTTCTAAAGGACTATCATTTTTTTCGAAATGGACTTGGTCTACTATGATTGTGAAGCCTCAATTAAAACAAAATAATAAAGTGCTCCTACGATCGTGTAAAAATCAATTGTAAAGACTCTCCAACCCAACGCCCGCAGATTGCTACCATTTCCGAAGAGAAAATTTCGCCTTAGTCAATTCACAGTCTGCGATTAAATACTATTCGGAAATAAAAAGGGCGACACCGGCGGGCGCAAGGTTGGACATGCTAGATGGGGAGGCTTCTAAAAATGATGCTATTACGAGAAAGACAATAAACACCATTCACGCCCGAATAACACGGAGTTAGACGATCCGTAATTTAGTATCTGTCAGTACATACCGCGTGACTAACGAAATTACAGTACACTTCCAGCATTCCCCAGGATGTTATTAGATTTCAATTTTCAAGATTAATCTGTATAAAAAATTTCATTATTGTTAAAATTAAGAACGAAAACCCAGGTACATCTTGGAATTAGATGCCCTGTATTATTGCCTGAATAGATGAATTATGACTAGTGTTGCCTAGTGTCCCGCGTAAATCTGGTCTCCAAATGCTCTGAACACCAGTATTTTAAAGTAATTTTCTTCGCATTGTCTAATAGCAGAATTATCTGCGATTAAAGATGGTGAAATAAACTGCAAGAAATCAGTGGTGTCCACAGAATTTGGAGCTCCGATTTACGCGGGATAACCTGCCAATGCTAAATACGACACTAATTTTGTGTAGAAAAATGTTGAATACTGACATGTATTAAAATCCTTAAACATTTCTAGTTTTACTTTTTGAGACACTTTATACGCAAGAGAAAGTCAGAATGTACAGCAGCAAAGTATTTTTTTTCTCATTTCGTGTTGCACACATATGGGTACACGGGTAGGGGTGGGGAGGACAATTGCCCCTGCGTGGATTTTCAAGTTTGACTGAATTTTCTTTTTCTCTGATGATAGTTATGAAAAATAACAAACATTTATTTCAACTAATTTAAAATAATAAAATACTAAGAATAAAAGGAACTAATAATTTTTGTCAAAGGTACCTTGTACCTCAATACAGCAGAAAAAAGCCCTGATCATAATAATTTCAAACATGTCGGGTTTTTCTAATTTTTTTTGGCCTACTGTGGTTTCAGTTTTAGTATTGGCGATAACAAATCAGGATAATCTTATATTAATGAAAAAATAAAAGCCAAATATTGTATTTATTTTTTGAAAGATTCATATCTGTTGATCAACGAAATAACATAGCGTATGCTTATGTAGTTCCTCTGAAGAACCATAAGTTATCCATAGTTTCTCATTTTTGCATTTCTAATTTCCCGTGTTCATCTTTTCAATTATCCTTCCCATTTAGTTTTACATTTGTGATTTCATTTTAACGGTTTAATTTTAACCTTTTCCTTCGAGTTTCGCACACGTGATTTCATTTAAATTATATATATATATATATATATATATATGGTGGTGTATATATATATATATATAAGGTGGTAAGTGACAAATTAAAACAAATGAGTTAATCATATGATTGCAGATAATAAATGGTCCTCTACCATCAGTTAAATTACTATTTGAAAAAACCTACTACTCACAGAGATTTTAATTGATAAAGGAGGCATTTGACAATAAACGCAATATATTTGGAACTTTACTGCTCATTTTCTCAAAATAATGATTGTGCCACTTATCACCTTTATCAACTGAACTCTTCATGTCATAAATTTATTTTTAGCTTATAGTAAGAAATTAACATACCTGTATTTATCCAGAAATCTAAAATCTCCATTTAAGGAACAAAATGCTAAAACAAACATTGTTTATTTCGAATCAAACGAGGAAAATGTATTTTACACCCCGACACGTACACATGTAAATAAAAGAACTGATAAGAAATAGTAAACACTTTTTTACATTTAACCAGTTACAGTGACTTTTTTTTTTTTCGCATATTATAAAAATTAAATGGCGGATTGAAAAAAAAATTATTTTGATTATTTAGACTTTTTTATCTATTTTCTCCGACTACAGCTCACTAATTTTTCACTATATATATATTATAGCGCCTAGAATATACACTGTTAAAAATATCGTGAAAAATTACCTCTGCTTTTAAAGGCTATCTATTTTCTGACCAATGAAAACGTTCCATAGTCGTTTATGTAGAGTTCTCATTGGTCAGAAAATAGATAGCCTTTAAAAACAGAGGTAATTTTTTACGATATTTTTAACAGTGTACAATGTGGAAATCGGTTATCCCTGTAATACTTAAAAAAGCGCTAAAATATTGTATCCCTTAAATGTGAAACGATGCTGCTGAAATATGAAGATCGCAGCGACATCTGCAGAATATTTTACACAACTTCAAGATATTGCTAGTCTATACAATGTAATACGAAAATACCGCAGATGTCGCTGCGATCGACACTTGGGAATTTAGCAGTATCGTCGCGCATTTAAGGGATACAAATTTTTAGCATTGTTTGGATAGATATTTCCACACTAGGTATTCTACACTGTTAAAAATATCGTGAAAAATTACCTCTGTTTTTCAAGGCTATCTATTTTCTGACCAATGAGAACGCTTCATAGGTGTTTATGTAGTGTTCTCATTGGTCAGAAAATAGAGAGCGTTTAAAAACAGAGGTAATTTTTCACGATATTTTTAACAGTGTAGACCAGGGTTGGCGAACCTTTTTATAGTCGCGTGCCAATTTTTTTCCAAAAAATATTTTACTTGACCTTGACGTGCCAACTAAAAAAGAAATTTAGTGGATCGAAATATAATGGATCAAAACTACTTGAAAATTACTTATTAAGATATTTTCTAAAACGAGTAAGATACATGTAAGTATTACACTTCAATAATTATAGAAACAGTTATATTTTAGAAATTAATTAAAAACATAATGTGATTAATTGTTGTATTTTAGATGAAAAATAATTAATATCATGTTCAGTTAATTTCAACAGAATGCAAACTAAATGAATTTATATAGCAACCACTCTCTATTCGATTTTTTACATTCTAAATTTGCGAAAATGATGGATATAAATAGTAGAAAAAAATTATTAAAACTGAGAAAAACACAGTTTATTTAAATAATTCTAAAATTAATTTCCAAGTTGCCATAATTTACTATCGCTAATAATCTTTCCTTTTTGATAGTTTTCAAACATTTTCTTTGTTTGAGAAATTTTCGAAACCATATTGAATAAGATTAAAATTCTTCAATTTGCAATTAATCGAATTTAGAATCTAATCAGATCCTCTAAGTTCGTGTATTTTGTGTAAAATCGCTGATCCTCATTTATAGACATAATCAACGCCGCGCCGTGCCAAAATTATTCTTTGGCGTGCCGAAAGTGGCACGCGTGCCATAGGTTCGCCGACCCTGGTGTAGACGCTGTACCGCGGCACAGATTAAATATCTCATACAGATATGACTCTTCCATAAGCTCAATTGTAACCGAATCCCAACTTCAAAGCCCCTAGTGACAACAGTCGCAAACGTTACGGGCAGGTCGCAACAGGTATAGTTGTTACTTGTCTTATTTGTATATTATCTTTTTTGTTATGCGTCGCGAGAGATTTCGGCATTTGTTTACGTTTGTTGTTTAAAACATAGAACGTGTTTTATTTTATCAAACAGATACTAGGAATTTTACAAATAATCACCGATATATATACTTATACATTTCTTCTTAAAGATTTAACATTTTTTATAATAATTTAAGCACAGAAATTTTCAGATATTTAAATAGTTTCATATTTGTGAAATTTGAATACCATAAGTTATAAATAATGTCGTAAAATCCCTTTTACATTCCTCAATGATGTATATGTGATTATTTACAAAAATAATAAATGTAGCACATTTTAAAATACTACATACTGGCGCATTTTAAATAATTCGATTTTAAGCATTATTTAATACGACAACGGGTAAATGTGACAATGATAGCACAAGTCTGAGAGTGACGGTTTATGTTTATAAGCTCCGCGCATTTGTTCCCGACTGTTCTCAGTAGTGGCGCTAGAATCGCGCCGGTACGGGTTTTTGCTCCTGTGTCATATCTGTGTAAAAATATTTAATCTGTGTACCGCGGTAGCCTGTCTTTCCCGTTAGCCTCGCATATCTGTGTAGCGAAGTTCTCGAGAAACTTTTTATAAGAGTGACGACTATATCGCCTAAAATATATAGTGTAGAAATCGGCTATCCCTGTAATACTTAAAAAAGCGCTAAAATATTGTATCCCTTAAATGTGCAATGATACTGCTGCAATATGCAAATCGCAACGACATTTGCGGGATATTTTCTACAACTGCAAGAAATTGCTAGTCTATACAATGTAATACTAGTAATACGAAAATCCCGCAGATGTCGCTGCGATCGACACTTGAAATTTTAGCAGTATCGTCGTACATTTAAGGGATACAAATTTTTTGCACTGTTTGGGTAGCATATTTCCACACTAAGTATTCTAGGTGCTGTAGTGAAGACATACGGGAAATGAAATAGAGGATATTCCAAATATGGGTTCAAGGCTGAAAAAAGTCACGTGATGCCGGTAATTTACCCAAAGAAATTCTAACTGATAAGAAGGGAAACAGGAAATTACTACTGCTTTCCCCCATGAACTGTTTCATTGGCTAGTGATGATTTACATTACATCTACGGAGTCTTCCATTCTTTAAGGTAGAAATTTTTGCCTTGACCACGTGATCATGACGTAGATGGAATATCCTCCATTGGTCAAGAGGATTTTTAATAAAAACGAATCACCAAGTATTTTGGTGAACCTGCCATTAACAGCAAGCCAATGTTTGTTGGCTTGTCTCACTTAGGCTTTTGTATTAGAATAGCGATATACTCTCAAGATGCATGCTCAGACAACGTTTATCCAAATTGTGGCAAACCTACATTAAAGAACTTGACGATACTTACCTGGAAGAGTTAAATTAGACGAGTGAGACATGTTAACAAGCAATAGCTTGGCAATAATGATATGCTCGCCAAGATGCTTGGCGATTTGGCTTTGTCCAAAATCTTCTCAACAATCGAATTTTATATCTCGCATGTCGCCATTAGCATATAAAGACACCCTACTCTCTCTCGTCTAAATTAGACTAATGAGAATGGCGACATACGTACAGGACGCATGCTGAGAATGTTATCAGACAGAAGTGTTCGTCCAAACCATGCCAAACGTACATTCGAGAACTTAGCGATACTCGCCGGGACAAATTCGATTAAAGGAGGGAGACATGAATATTGGCTTGGAGATAAAGGCAGGCTCTCCAAGATGCTGGCGAGCATAGAACAATAAGAAAAAAAGAAGATTTTTTTTCTAATTATTCTAGTTTAAGTCTATGATGAATTGTCGTCTCCACCGCTTGACAGTCTTTTTTCGAAGCACTCCTACGCATCAGCTATCAAATAAAAAAGTTATCTACTTTAACATATGTATAATAATTTAGTGTAAATGTATTTTTATAAGCGCTTTAGATTTTTTAAAACTCGGAAATGCCTTAAATTTCAGAGCATCAAAATTATGTTAACCCTTAAATATTTACGAGCGTAATTAATCAAAAATACAGGAAAATGTTCCTAAATATAAAATAAATTAAAAACGGTTATGTTTTGAAACTATATTTATTACTACTCGGAAGCAAAATTCGAATACGTAAATTTTATTGTAAATCTAAGTTAATTAGTTTTTTTTTTTTTTCGCGGCACCATTATTAATTTCAGCTATCAGCCATCACAGCATTGTATATTATATATTTATTTTAAAAAATGAAGTTATATTTACTTTCATTCTGAATGTTGTACTAACCAAAAAGATTCCCAGCCTAAGATAAAAAGTTTCCACCTACATCATAAGAAGTACTATTTTATAAAATACTTATTCCTTTCTCAATTTACTGTTGAAGAAAGCTTATCACCTTATCAGTTACCTCCCCCTCCCCATACCCGTTCAGAAAATCACTTTTTAAAAACGTTTAATAACGCATCAGAGTAGCTTGTAAAGAAGAGTAAAACAGTTTACAGGTTAGAAATGCATATTTTTTAGACAAGTACAAATTTTTAAGACTTTTTTTAATCTTGAGAATATTTAACCAGTGAACAGTTTTTTAAAAATTAGCAAAGAGTTAATGAAAAATAGCTGGTATTTTATTTACTTAAAATATTTTACATTTGAAGAGAAGATATTCATTTAAAAACTATTTATTCTAGGAATGTTTTTGCACTTTTACAAATTGAAAGTGTTTTAAAATCATCCCGCATTTTTACTTAGTAATGTATTTCTAAAGTATTATAAGTGACTTTTAATAAATATTAAATAGAGTACTTGTTAAAACCTCTGGCAATTTACTGAGAGTTAATTTAACTTCTTTTAAAACATTTTTGTTTCAGTCTTTCATTTAAATGTAGATGTGTAAAGATACAGTGGTTTAAAAGAAAGAAAAAATATTTTAAAATTTTTAGCTAAAACTTGTTTTCGTAAAATTACGAAATTAAAAGAACTCTAAAAAATGTGTGGTTGAAACAAATACCCTTTTTTAGGGTTATAATTTTGAAAAGTCTTAATGGAATAGCAAGTGAATATCTGTTAAAAATTTTTCATATGATTTAAATTAATTGATATTCCAGTCATGGAATTATATCTGTATTACATTCTAATCTTTCCTACTTAAATTTTGAATGCTTCCTATAAAATTTTCTGAAAAATTAATGCCATTTGGTAAAACACTTTAAAGTTACACTGCAAACTAATTTGATAATCAGTTTTGAGAAAAACACGCCCAAAGTTAGTGTATTAAGTATAAGTATCGTAAGTACTTTAAAGTCGCAAGAAACTCAGTGTATTATTTTTGAAATTAAGGGTGTATAATACGGAGTGCTGTAAAAACAATTTTTTATCGCTATGCCGCAGAAATGAAGAGACAAAAAGAAATAGAAACAAAAGAAAAAATCATGCTTCAAGCATAGATTAGGAAACACTTTCCAATATTGACAGAATATTAAGAAATTTTAATTTTTTTTTTTTAAAGAATGATATGAGATATCTGAATACGCAATTTAAAACACATAATTCATAAAAACTATTTTCAGTAATAGCAATACATATCTGGTAATCAGTGCAAACTCTTTCGTGTAGCCCTGAATGCAATTTATATAATTTATACACTCAACTTAATACGATCAAAATTAGATAAGTTTAAAAATGCCTAACGCAGCTGAAAACGCTTCTCCAGCAATTATCGATCCTAGTAGGTCCTGCAATCGAATTAGTTAGTGTGTCTCTGTAAATGAACGATAAATGTGATGCAGTCCTTAATCCATAGACAAAATTTGTAGTGTACTTTTTAAATCTTATCATATTTGAGGTATCATATCACCATTAAAACTAGTTGTTTAACCCGTTCTACGCACTTGAGTTCATGACCTTAATTCTAAAAACAAAATTAAAAATAAATTTTGCCGAATTATCATGTTGCTATGGTAGCAGACGATAAAAAGATACCTTTCGAATAAGGCAATAAATAGCATTAATTTTTTTTTTTTATGTTTGTGATAAAATATTTTTCTTTATTTTTGAAAAAAGGTAATAGTTAAGCGCAATTAAATAATCTCTAATTATTTGGATGTGAGGTAAAAGAATTATCGTAATACTCGCTACAGCTTCTTAGTATTGCAGTATGGCGGTGCGTAATATTTATATCTCACATTGCAGTAAACATTTAGCATTTAGAACCGGTTAGAACTCCTGCGATTACGGGTTGAACACAAAAAAGGCAAAAATTCGTCAAAAACATAAAAAAAAACTTTTTAAAATTTTCGAATTTTTTGCCCCAATCGTTCATGGGCCCCCTAACAGCAACCTGTGTGCCAAATTTCGTAGCCCTATGTCCCGTGGTTTCCGAGTTTTTGAGGTTGCATAGATACGCGCACAGATTTTAATAGAGTAGATGTCCCAGAAAGGAATTTCCTTAAAAATCAGAATGAAAGGTTTTTCTTTTATGCGCCCCTGTAAATGAACTATGAATGCTACTTATTATATAATCCTGAGAAATCATTTTATAGTCTATCGAAGTGATGCATATCAATCTGATTAAGTTTGAAATATCGTAGCATCAATAAAATGCGTCGAAAACCACTTTCGCCTCATACGCAATAAGGTAACGTAATTCTTCTGTGTTTCCCTGTAAATCAACTTTAAATGCTACAGTCTTCATTTTCAATAACGAATAATCTATAGTAAACTTCAATGACATATAAAAAATTTATGGCAATCCGAGTATATTTAAGAGTCTTAGGATACGGACAGACAAATGGCAGACGGCAGACAGACAAACTAACCAAATTCATAACATTTTTTAACATAGTCGACAAGTAAGAATATTTATTTTCAACTAGATAAATCATCTTCAAGGTTGGACTATCATAGTTTTTATCATTTCTTATCGTTTCCTGGAGTATCATTTCCTAAGAGGGATAGCTTAGACAAGGAAACCAAGTATGTAGAGCATAGTGTCCCTCCCGGTCGCCTTTATTAAGGTCTAAGAAAAAAATACAATTTTCAGCCAGAGCTGAAACCGCCCGAATCACGACAGTGGGCGGTATGTATATAAAACCCCGTGTCAGGGCCGCACCTGCCAGGTGAAAAAGAACCTAATGCGACAGGGGGCACGTAAGAAAAGATAGGCGGAGAAAATTACAAAACCAAGATTCGTTCCGCGGGGAACAGATCCCCTACGCGACATATTCCCACAGAGTGAAAAATATCCAGACTATCGCTGCTGTTTGCAACCATGTCCAACAAATACGAGTAAATTATAACAGCCAGGTATCGTCTAGTAGGAAAAGCATTGGCACGGCAAGCCAAGGTACCCAGGTTCGAGTCCCTGGCCTGTACATTTTTTGCTCTGTTGCATTAAACGTCAACTAAGCTACTCCAACCTTGAAGATAGTTGAAAAGTGAAAAAAAAAAGAAATTTATTAATATCTTCCGACTGCGCATTAAGCTTTGATCGCTTAACTTCTAGTTGCTAAGTACTGAAATCATTGAGAACAAATAGGGAAAAAAATCAAAATTAGAGAAGGCCTTCCCATCGCGCATCAGTAGTGAATTTAGACAAAATATTGAGGAATGAAGTTCGCGCGCGTTTGTTCTTTGTGCCCTATTCCCTTCCTTTCCCTAACCTTCCCTTCAATCTGTTTGCATTCAGATGCAGATCGTTTGTTGCTGTGTCTTTGCATTTTTATCACTTTCCAACTTATTTGAAAAGTAGCTATGAATTCGGTTTGTATAGCTGTGTGTCTGTCAGTGCGTGCTCTAAGTCGCGTAAATAAACTCGGATCGCCATGTACAGTCGTGGAAAAAAAAAAAGTAAACACCCCCTACTAACTCTTCGACATATTATCGTAGACGGAAGATACTGGTACCGAACGATTGGAAATAAATGAAATAAATTTTAAATGATGGATATAAAATTTGCTTAGGGGACCGTCTACATATTAAAACAAACCCAAACCTCATTTCTTTCAATGGCAATACCCAATTTTAACAAGATATTTCAAATCTTCGGTTCAAACTATGCCTAGACACCAAATTTCAAGTCATTTGAGTGATAGGTTTTTGAATTATAGATATTCAAAATTTAGTGCTTCTAGGTTAAATTACATTTTCATATTTTTAATTATATCTCCTGAAATTATGCTCCTAATGTGCTAATTTTTTGTGTAGCAATAATACTAATGTGCCCAAACATAAATACGCTGAATTTGCAACTTTTATAATTTTATGATATGAATTATAAATTATGAAATTAATATTCGAAAAAATTATGAATTGCAACATACAATTTTTTTGATGGATTTAGATTTATTAACTCCTGCTTTATGAAAATCCAAAATTTCACATTTTTCTTCCAAATAGTTTTCAAATTATGCTTAAAAAACGATAAAATGATGGTTTAAGGGGCCGTCTATGATAGAAGTGAGTAGATATTTTGAAATTTCTTCTGCTGTCTTGTTATCTAACAGACTTCATTGACTGCTTGAGTGGTGCTTAAGGAGCCTTGCTCAAGAAGGGGGCTCTCTCGTTTAACACTCGAGTACCGAGCTTCATTTTGGATACAGCCTTTAAAATACGCTCGTTTTAAAATAATTAATATCTCGGAAACTTATGATACGAATTGCATAAAAATTTGTTTTTAGGATAATTGAAGGGTATAGAGTTCCTTTATGCTATCAGAATTGTGTATTGCTATTGAAAAAAACGAAGCTATGTTTTGTTTTAATATGTAGATGCCCCCTAAGCAAATTTTATATACATCATTTCTATTATACATCTTTATTTCTAATCGTTCAGTACCAGTAACTTTCTTCTACGATAATTTGTTGAGGAGTTAGTAGGGGGTGTTGACTTTTTTTTTTTTTTCCACGACTGTACTTTATATACGTTATTGAGGTTTACTATGAAATGTCCGGTATTGAAAATGAAGCATGTAGCAGTCATAGTTCGTTTACAGGTGCACACAAATGAATTCCGTTACATTATGGTCCATAGGGAAAAATCGTTTGCGGTGTATTTAAAATAATGTTACACCATTTGAAACATAATTAAAGTGATATGTTTTTCTAAGACGCACTAAAGCATGCTTTTTGTATGATATGGGATCCAAAGCCCTCATCATTATTCTACAAAGTCACAAAAAAGAATCAATTACATAATGTTCTACGGGGAGAAATTGTTTGCAGCGTATTTTAATAACGTAACACTATTTTAAAGAAAATTAAATGTATGTACATATCTGAGGGGCACTACAAGATGCTTATGGTAGAATATGACGTGCATAACAGTTGAACATGACATTGAAGTTCACCGTAGTGGAGATTGCGTTGGGGCCTATAGCAACTGTGGCTGTTCGCATCGAATGATCCTTATTGTACACAAACACAAACCTCAATTTTTATTTCCTTTTTCCATTACATACAAGGATGAGATACACTGCTCAAAACAATTAAAGGATATTTGAAGTTTTATATAAAATAAAGATATAAACGAAATTTTTTTTTGCCGAAAATAGAAGAAGAGAATCACAAATGCAAATTTTTCTGGTTTTCAAACTGTGGAGTATGCAAATTTTGAGTTCGACGTCAAAAACGTCGCTTCAGCGGCAGCGAATGAAATTTGACTTTCAACTGGATAAAAGAGAATGAAGACAAGGGTGATCGGCATTCAGTGATTGCTTTGTTTCGATGAGTACAATGTCTCAGCGAAGTCATTTGACAGATTCAGAAGCTTTGCGAATTGTTGGTAGGTTAGAAGGGGGGCCAAACTCAAGCCGAAGTAGCGCAAGCCATTGGAGTATCACAAAGTGTCATTTCCAGGATCTGGAACCGTTTTTTGGAGAGTGGATGTGCAGGCCGAAGACCAGGGCAAGGTCGTAGACGGGCAACAACGCCCAATGAAGATCGGTATTTAGCGTTAACAGCTCGGAGACACCGAACCATGAACGCTACTCTTCTCCAACAACACCTTCGCTCGGCTACAGGCACCACGATTTCAACTCAGACTGTCCGAAACCGGCTCCATGCTGTAGGTCTGTATGCTCGCCGACCGATGGTATGTGTTAGATTAACATCAAGGCATCGTCGCGACCGCAGGGAGTGGGCAACCGAGCATGTCAACTGGAGGAGAAATGAATGGAGCAATATTCTGTTTTCTGACGAGTCCCGTTTTTCTGTGCATCCGGATAATAGGCGTATTTTCATTTGGAGGGACCGTGGCAGTAGGAATAATCCTGCGTTCGTGCACGAAAGTGTCAGATTTGGCGGTGGAGGATTGTTGGTGTTTGGTGGCATCTCCATTGACGGGCGGACTGACCTCTACATCATTCGAGACTGGTCGCCGATATAGGGATGAGATCCTCAGCCTTATTGTAGTCCCTTACGCTGTAGAAATCGGAGATAACTTCATTTTAATGGACGATAACTGCAGGCCACATCGTGCAAACCTGGTGGAGGATGATTTCCTTTTCGAGGAAGAAATCGTTCGAATGGAATGCCCAGTCTTTTCTCCAGACATGAATCCAATCGAGCACGTTTGGGACGCTCTAGGAAGACGAGTTTCTGGCCGCCAACAACCCCCACAAACTCTCCAAGAACTGGAAAGAGCTCTTCTGGAAGAGTGGGGCAGAATACCCCCAACTCGTCATTAATAGCCTCATTGAGTCCATGCCTCAAAGGTGTTCAACGTTGCTGGCCGCCCGTGGAAACCATACCCCCTACTGAAACTGCTTTTCTTTGAAGAAAACACCTTTTCTTATTCTTTTTTTCTCATATGCACAAATTGTGTTTTTTTCCTTTAGTACACAAATGCGCAATAAAATGCATTTTGTTCTGCCAAACATGTGTAATTTATTCTCATAACCTACTATGTCTGTCGACCATGTATCAATCAGCTAAACAGTTTACAAGATACAAAATCCACCTAAAACTGCAATATCCTTTAATTGTTTTGAGCAGTGTAGTTACAAGGAAATTTACAACACCAGAGAAATACAACCGGGAGCTCCACAAAGAGTGTGCAGTGGAGCCAGCGGGAGTGGAACCCGCAGACCTCCTACGCTTTCAAGCAATTAGAGGCTTGGTGCCTTAACCACTCGGCCATGGAGGCCCCTGCATAACAGCTATTGTCTATTTACAGAATGCCCAAAACATCTTGGTTACAGTACTGTATAAGAGCAATAAATGCTGGAATTTCGGTTTCAGCTTAACATGCGTTTTTAAGTTGAACTATGTTTTTTGCATGCTACATGTTATGTACAAATTATGTACATCATATACAAGGATACACAAAATAATTCGTAAACATTACTGTGTATGAGTGTGAATTGCTTGAACTTTTTTGTAATTGAGATATGCCTCTTGCAGCTAAACTATATTTAGTAAATCACTTAGGTGCACCACAAAATGCTTAGTATAGTATATATCGTGCATAAAATATACCGTTCATTCACAGTGACCCACAAAATAATTCGGTTACAGTACTGTCTCTGAGAGATAATTGATGGAAGTGCATTTTCAATTGAGGCACGCGTTTTTAATTATAAATAATTTTATGCATTTTTTCTGCGTATATATTCCATAGATCCTATACATGGATGCACAAAAGAATTTGAGTACATTTCTGCTTCCCGGCGGAAATTGCTGAAGGGGATTTTCCAAGTATGTTGCGTGTTTCCTAACTGAAATAAATTTTTACATACTGTGCAACCTATATACAAAAGATAATTGATGCAAGTGCATTTTCAATTGAGGTACGCGTTTTTAATTGTAAATAATTTTATGCATTTTTGTACGTATAAATTCCATAGATCCTATACAGGGATGCACAAAAGAATTTGATTACATTTCTGCTTCCCGGCGGAAATTGCTGAAGGGGATTTTCCAAGTATGTTGCGCGTTTCCTACCTGAAATAAATTTTTACATACCGTGCAACCTATGTACAAATCTATAAATCATATACAGGCTGCACAAAAAAGTGGGATTTTTTTTGGTATTTCCTGAAATTGAGTTTTCAAATGTGTTATGTGTTTTGCAAATTGTTTATTTAGACATGATCATTCACTGTATTAAACTGTAAAGTTTTGTTATAGTATTTTGAATGTGCTGAAAAGTGTTTCTTAATTTACGCTTGACGCATGATTTTTCTTTCTTGTTGACATTTGTTATGACCGTATCGATGAAAAGTATCGCCGACCGTATCGAGTGTTCACTCCATACAAAACAGTTGTTTTAATGTTTTGAATTTGATGTTTTTAAGGACTTTTAAAATAATAAGTTTGCAAAGCATGAAGATGTGATTCGGCGCTTTTTCAAGAAAAGGTATAATTTGTCTGTAGAAGTGGTCATAAGTGCGTCGGTCTTTAAAATGGTAACAAAATTAGTGACTCGCAAACTAAAAGTTTTGCTTGACATCGATCCCGGCGGTTTCTGACGCCGTTCAACTAATTGCGTTGCGTGCGAAGTGTAATACCGAACGAATTTCGTACAACAGAGCTTAAAACAAAGCGTTTCTAAATAGAAAATTGAATTGCAGTAAATCTATTTTATTGTTTGAGATAGAATTTGGAAAATTCTGCATTGTTGTTAACTATACAGTGATTTGTATGTTCGTAGCAATGCTATAAATAGTCACTATGAAATATGGAGCAAGATACCTGCTGTTGAGCTCAGGTCTTTTTAAATACAAGGAAAAGCTGGAAAATTTGACAGATATTGATTTAAAAGAAACAAAAAAACTGAGTAAAAATTTAAAATTTTTAATCTAAATTTAACTATGCATGCTCAGTTGGTAGAGCATTAGCAGCTTCAGCGAAGAGATCCCTGGTTCGAATCCTGGGGTGGACATTTTTTGCAGAGCGGGAAAAATAAAACTCATATGATTTATTTACCAATTAGAATTTGTGTTAAAAATTAATCTAGTGTAATTACGTATCCAGCGTTTACTTGAGTTCCATTACCTGCGATTTATTTTGTTGAGCTGATTCATACATTAGACCAGATGCTATGATGAATAAGATTAGGCGAGTTAAATAGGCCCATCAGACTCGTCCTAGATAGTTCAGTTGGCAAAGCATTGGTAGCTTTTGCCAAGAGATCACTGGTTCGAATTCATGCTGGGACATTCTTCGCCCACTTGGAAAATTACAACTCAATCTACCACCATTTTAGAAAAGCATAATTTGCCTTATTTAATGACAGAAATTTTGCGATTAATTAAGAAAAAGTTTACGCTTTGAAAATTGTGATGTCAAACGATCTTCAAGCAAAAAGTTTGTTTATCCTTACTTAACACGTTAAGCGCAACGTCAGTCACCTGTGACTGACACTTAACTCTCCGTTTAGAACGCGTCATTCACCGATGACTGACGGTCTAAAATATAATATAAAACTAAATATATATGCATTGTTTTAAGTAATTACTGAGTATTTATTTAAAATTTACTTATATTTTATTTATTACAGGATTATACTTTCTTAAAAGTTACTTAAAACATTATAATTATTTTAGCTTCAGTGTCAGTCACCGTGGTACTCAGCGTGTTAAGGGGTCTCAGGACTCTTAAAGCTTTAAAATTTTCGAAATTTTAATTTTTTTAGATGTTAAACTCCTATATTTTTTGAACATTTTGATATAATTGTTTCCTTGAAATTCCTATTAGAACTGAAATTATGGATTTTACATTTATACACGTTCAATAGCTGAAGCGTCGTTTCGGAATCTTTGAAGCCATTTTTCTCCAAATGACGTTTTTCGGCATAATGCGCACGATATCTCAAAAACTTATGAATATTTTTTCATGAAATTTTCAAAACATATGTTTCATGTTAGTCTGTATAAACTGAACCTAAAATTTTCTTTTTATTTTTCAAAACAATATTTTTTTAGGGGATTATACTGTTGAAATTTTCTTAATTTTGCATTAGCTAAATACAACTTTGTATTAAAAATATAAAAAAGCTTTAAATACAAATTTATTTAGGTTCAGGGTAATTATTAAAATCTGAAGTATAAGTAGGCGCCAAAATTTTCATTCTAGTTGCAATACTAATTTTGTAATCGTGCGCGTAAGCTGTTATGCCGATTTTTTGCTCGTCCAATATCTAACAGTTTGGATAGAAAACCCTGTAAATGCTTTGGATAGAATCTTTGGATAGAAACCCTGTAAATGCTAATTCTGCATCTTATAATTTTTTAAATATTTGAAATGAAAGAACATACTTATATATTTTATTCCAATTAAAATTGTGTCTTAAAATGAAATACATTTTAAGATATTAAATGTTGAAAATGGTCTTTTTTTTCATTTTTTCCAATTTTAAGAGTCCTGAGACCCCTTAAACATATAGGCTAATATTTTAGAGATGATAAAAATTTTGATTTTTTTTCAAGATTTTAAATATCCTTGTTATCAATTAGAGAATTTATTTTGAGATATTTTTAACATTAAAATATTTCATTTCATACTTTAAACTCTGCCTATATCCATCATAAATGACAATCGAGAATGTATGAAATTATTTTATTCTGTTATTTATTTTCAAAGAATAGAAAAAATTAACTTTCAAATACACGTTCATTGCATCTGGCTTTGAAGAGCAAGACGCAGCGAAATCAATAAACTTCTAAATGACATTACTTTTAGTTGTGTTCTTAACTATTTTATAGTTCCTAGACGTATAGGCGTATTACGCTTTTGCCTGCTTGTCATTCTTCCTTAGACTCTTTCACTAAATACTGATTTAAGTTTTACATTAAATGAATTTTCAGATTAATTTTTAGTTTTATAATGTATAAAAACAAACCGACATAATAAGTATAGCCCTAGTAGTACCCAGCATTTATAAAACCTTTAAAAAAAACCCTGATATATCCAGATTTTCAAATTTATTTATTTAATCCACTTTCCATTGATTAAATAAGATTAAAATATCTATTCATAAATAGTGTTAATAGAAAAAGCGTAGATGTTGTCAGCTATGCATAAATATGTTTCATTTCTCCTTTGACTGCTTTTAAGTCGTTGCATTTCAGAGAGAAATAAAAGTAATTTTTGTTCCATTTTACCTCTGTGGCGTGCCTTACAAAAAGTGTTTATAATACAGTATCTGCAAAGACGTATTTTTAAAAATGTTTCAGTCCATATTGTAATTTGGGCCCATATCCACTCTAAATGACAAGCCACGAAATCCAAAATTACTTTATATTGTTTTTTATTTTCAAAGCATAGAAAAAATAAACCTTAAAATACACGTTCTTACCATCTACGTTGGAAAGGAAAACTTGACGCGGCGAAGTCAATAAATTCCTAAATGACATAACTTTTATTCATGTTCCAAGCTATTTTATAATGTTGTTCTTTGTCAGGCGTATTAGATTTTGTGTTTGCTTGCCATTATTCCGTAGACTCTTCAATTGAATTTCAATTATAGTTTCACATATTAATGAACTTTTATAATGGTTTTAGTTTTTTTAATGTATAATAAATAACTGACGTGATAGGTATAGCCCTAGTACAACCCTAGTAGCACTCAGCATTTATAAAACATTTTAAACGTTGGGAAATAATTGTTATTCATATGTATGTATCAACACTAAGTTTATCTTAACAAATTGGCAGCAGTGTTTTCTGTTAGCTATTGGTAAAAATGGGTGAACGCTGTGTTGGCAATATGTTATTACGGAAATATATTATTCTAGAAATTCTGATGAAATGTGTTTTTGTAAATAAATGTTTATTCTTTTTAGTCACGTAGCTGGCTTAAAACTGCACATGGTAGCAAAGCGTGGTTACAAAGCCAGCTTATTTAGTGACTAAGGTCGGGAGAACACTTACAAAAATTTCATATAGAATTCTATAAAAAAAATTATAGAAAAAGTATTATAGATTCCTATATAATTATTGCCCGTTTTTCTATAAGCTAGTTTAACTAAAAGCTATAGAAGTATCTGTAAAAGTTCAATAAAAATGCCTGTAGAGCTTTTATAAAAAATTTCTATAGAAATAATTTAGAGTTTCTATAAAAATATTCGAATATATTCCATAATACATCCTATAAAAATATTCGAATATAATTTTCTATAAAAATATTGGAATTTCGCCAACAACACGCATCTGTTTCCAGGTGGTCACCCTCCTAACTCCTAAGTACTAACCGCGTTCGATGCTGCTTCTACATCTGTGATCGATCTTGAACAAGTATTTTCAGCTTGATGACATGCCCGTTGACAGTTTCGAACCTTTCATTATACTATTTCAACTCAGTTTCTTTTGTGGTTTTGTGTACCCAATCGCTAAACCCGTATAGAATTTACACCGATTCTCAAACTCTATGAATTAGAAAACCGAAACCATTTGTAACTTTGAAAACCAGTTTTTAGGGTTAATAAAAATGTCCTTTAAAATAAAAAATTTCTTTATTTATTTACTTATTTATTTTGTTGTTGTTGTTGAAAAATTAATGAATTATAAACAAACTAATTAAATATTATTTAAATCAATAGTACGATTTAAATCAATAGTACGACTTATAATTAAATTAACAATTGAATCACAATCTATTAGAATTGAATTCAATTATTAAATCTATGGAGTACTATTACATTAAACTGATGTATTACAAAATTAATCATTTTTTAATTTTTAATATGTAGCAATAAATAAATTAGTACACAAGATCAATATATATACACCGAAGAGCCATTACATTATGACCACCCTCTATCTATTACAATAAGCTCGCCCAGAAACAAAACCACGGCGTGTGTGCGGCTAATGTTGTCATATATAAAGCGTCCATCCACTGTATTTCAAAACGTAGCGTGATTAGCGACATAATAGGAAAAACAGCAGAATTATCAGACTTTGATAAAGGTCAAATAGTTATGACTCGGCAACTGGAAATGTCGATATCGGAAACGGCGTGTTTGGTGGGCTCTTCACGTGAAGTCGTTGTGAGCACGTATCGAAATTGGTTTATGGAGGGTGAAACAACAAGTCGCCGCCCAGCAGTGTGTCGCCTGCAGTGCATTGATTCCTGACGAGAGCGGAGAAAGTTTCGCATTATTCGTCGTGACCGAAGAGCTGCAACAGCCGAAATCACCAACAGCTACAACAGTGACGACCCAGACAGTGTTTTTCAACACGCAGTGTCACGTGCACTGCTGCGTAAGGGCCTACGCAGCCAGAGGCCAAAGCAAGTTTCTGCGCTGACGGCACTTCATCACCAGCAGCGCCTGCTACGGGCCCATGAACATCGGAACTGGACCATAGAAGAATAGCAGAAAGTTTCATTGTCTGACAAATCACGTTTTCTGGTAAATCACATCGACGGGTGCGTGGGAATATGGCGATTTCAAACGGAAACCCTGGCTACCGGATGCAAAGTTGGTCGGAAACAAGCCAGAGACGGCTGTATTATTGTGTGGCCGATGTTTTTATGGAGCACATTAGGACCCATAACCCCCATAGAGCAATCTCTGACGTCTGAGTGCTACCTGAACATCGTTGCAGACCAGGTGCAGCCAATCATGACAGCAGTGTTTCCGGCAGGGTGATTACATTTACCAACAGGATAATGCACCATGTCATACAGGTAGAATCGTCAGAGAGTGGTAAGAGAAATATTCTAGTGAGTTTCAAATCCCGTCCTGACCTTCAAATTCACCAGACATGAATCCAATAGAACATTCGGGATTCCACCTGGAAATCACAATTCGTGCTACCACCCTACCACCTCGCAATGTGCGAGAATCACAGGACCAATTGGTGAGCGTTTGGTACGAGATACCTCAGACTACCTATAAGCACCTTGTCGAGTCAATGCCAAGCCGGGTGTTGGCAGTTTTGTGGGCGAAAGGTGGTCCCATGTCTTATTAAACAGGTGATCATAATGTAATGGATCTTCGGTGTATATAAACAAAAACAATCTATAGAATCATTAGTCTTATGGTTTACGTACTGTATAGAAAAATAATTCTACAGAACTTCTATGAATTCTACAGAAACATTTTCTTTAGAAAAGTATTCTATAGAACTCTTCAAAACTATAGAAATAATATTCTATAGAAAGGTTATTCTATAGCAACAATTCCTTTAAAGAAAGTATTCTATAGAACTCTTCAAAACTGTATAATAACAAACCTATAAGCTAATCTATATATAATCAAAAACTAATCAAATACCAATGAAACTATATATAATCAAAACTATATATAAACTATAGAAGTAGTATTTTATGAAAAGGCTATCCTAAAGAACTTTTAAAGAATTCTATAGAGTTCTATACAGGTATGAACTATTTTCGTAAGAGAAGTGACGTAATAAATGAACTGTTCTGTAAAATTTGAAACGCTTAAGAAACAAAATGTCGAGGATGTATTACTGAAATTTATCACTGATATATATATATATATATTTGTATCTGTAAAAAGCCATGTTTGTAATGTAATGTTCTGTATGTGTAAACGTATATGTTAAGTTGGGAAATAATTATTATATGTATGTGGCAGCATTAAGCTATAATCTTTATCCGTTTTATCTTGCCAAATTGACAATAGTGTTTTCTGTTAATCACTGGTAAAAGTGTGTAGACGTCGTGTCGGCGATATGTTACTCTAGAAATATGTTATCATAGAAACTTTTCTGAAATTTGTTTAGAAATAAATGTATATTATTTTTAGCCATGTAGCTGGCTTCAAACGCAACATTAAAAGCAAAACAAAACTAAGCCGATATAACCATGTTTTCAATGGTTTTAAAATGTCGTGTTCTGGTAGTGGAAATGGCATAAGTACTTTTAATTTCCATTTTGACTATATAATGAAAAAAAGGAAAGTAATTTTTTTTTCAAAATTTTTTATTTCTATTGACCCTTGAATTAGTTATTGTAACAAAGTATTTACATTGAAGTATATTTTAAATTTTTCAATCCACAGTTTAATTTGAACCCATGTTCACTCTAAATGAAAAGCCACCAAATAGGAAATTATTTTATTCCGTTTCTCTTTATCAAAGCATAAAAAAATGAACTTTAAAATACACTTTCTTGGCATCTGACCTGAAGAACAAAATTCGGCGAAATCAATAAACTTCTAAATGAAATTACTTTTATTTGTGTTCTTAACTATTTCATAGCGTTGTTTCTCGACAAGCGTATTATGTTTTGTGTCTGCTTGTCATTTTTCCTTAGACTCTTCAATTGAATTTTTAGATTAAAGTGTTACACATAAATGAACTTTCAGATTTATTTATTTATTTATTAATAACTTTCGTAAAGGTACAGCACTCAACATTTATAAAACGTTTTAAAATCAAAACAACACTGATTTTATTAGATGTAAATTTCCAACTGGGCGAAAAATGTCCGGACCAGGATTCGAACCCGGGACCTCCTGGCTGAAGCCGCCAGTGCTCTGCCATCTGAGCTATCCCGGACGATTCTGGTCGAACTTTTTCACCCAGCTAACCTTGATGATTACAGCATCTGGTCTGAAACCTGGTTCAGCTCAACAGAATAAATCTCAGGTAATGGAACTCCAGAAATCGCTGGATACGAAATTACACTAGATTAATCACAATTATTCTAATTGGTAAACAAATCATATTAGATGTAAATTTCCAACTGGGCGTTGGGTTGGGTTGGGTTGATTTTTGACGGCCAATTATCTACACGAGGGATATAAGCCCGGGGGGAGTGCCCTCCGTGGGGGTCTTTCTAAGGGAACCTAATCCGTATTAACGCATGGAAGATCCACGGCTCGAAGAAAACCACGAAAACTCCGAACGATTAGGCCGACGGGCGCGATTGGGATCGAACCCAGCACCTCCCGTCAACCAGCTTCGAGAGCAGAACCTCTCGGCCACTGGTGGGGCTTCCAACTGGGCGAAAAAAGGTTTCAAGGTTAGCTGGGTGAAAAAGTTCGACCAGAATCGTCCGGGATAGCTCAGATGGCAGAGCATTGGCGACTTCAGCCAGGAGGTCCCGGTTTCGAATCTTGGTCCGGACATTTTTCGCCTAGTTGGAAATTTACATCTAATATGATTTGTTTACCAATTAGAATAATTGTGTTAATATTAATCTAGTGCAACACTGATTTATCTAGATTTTCAATGTTTTTAAAACGTCGTGTAATGATATAAATACGTTTAATTTCTTCTATGACTACGTTTGCTACATACTTAAACCTAAGCAATTTAGTGAAAGAAAGAAAAGTAATTTTTTCAAAATTTATATTTATTTTGACCGTTATATAATGTATTTTTTAAAATAAAGTATTTACTCAGAAGTATTTTAAAAAAATGTTTAGTCCATTTCTTAATTTGAGCCCATGTTCACTATAAATGACAAGTCACAAAATATGAAATTATTTTATTCTGTTCCTTATTTTCAAAGTAAAAAACTATCAACCCGAAAATATACGTTCATTGCATCTGACTTTGAAGAACAAAATTTGAAGCTCCGAAATCAATAAACTTCTAAATGACATGACTTTTATTCGTGTTCCGAACTATTTTATAGCGTTGTTTCTCGACAGGCGTATTAAGTTTTGTGTCTGCATGTCATTTTGCCTTAGAATCTTCCATTCGACATCGATTAAAGTTTTACATATAAGTGAACTTTCATATTGGAACTATTGATTTAAGCTAAACTTTTCTTTTTTTTCTTTTCATATATCATAGATGAAGGAATATATTTTAAAGGATAGAAACGGAAAAATAAGAATAATGTTTCAAAATTTGCTGAAAGTGCTTGAATTTTATATTTCTACGAAAACTGTTAATGAAAGACGTTTGAAGTTTTGAATTTTAAATAGTAATTCTGTGCATTCTCCGATACATTGTATTTCACTTTTAATATTGCTTATTCTCTTTATATCGTAACAGCTGCACTCCGAAAAATGACTCCCTTAAGAAAAATACCATTTTAAAAATATAAAAATAGATGAATAAATTCTAAAGAAAAAATAAAAATTTAAGGATTAATATATTTAGTTTTTTCTACAAGTATTGTGAATTTTCTGCTGTGAAAATTAGTTTAATATACAGAATTTGTACTTCTCGATTTTAACTGCGCATTTATGTGCTTAGAAAGTTATGGCCCACCATGCATAATTTTGTTTTATTTTAATTTTCAGAAATGGTTTATGGTGTATTTATACAGGAGATAAATATTTCTATAAACAGAGCATACATAGGCACTTGTCCTATTTCCATGTAAAAAATAAGTTAATAGAAAATATTAAATACTTAACAGAATATAAGCTTAGAAAAAAAGATGTCACACTATTTTTTATTCACAACTTGCAAACTGTATTTCTAATGCTTACCTTTTTCTTTAACTTTTTAAAAGTTATTATTTTATATAATTTTTTAAAACTGTTCATGTAATTTAAGTAATCTACTCACTAAAATTAACTAGAGTTCTCCTAGAATCCAATGTTGCCAGTGGGCTACTTTTTAAAATTCAGATTTCTTGATTGGCACCACTTTTTTGAAATGGTAAAATTCCTCTTGTTTTCGCCTTAATTAATATGTCATTAAATAAAGCGAATTTTACTATTTCAAAAAAGTGGTGCCAATCAATAAATCTGAATTTAAAGAAAGGTAGCTCACTGCAACCCTGCTAGAATCTTTAAGGGGACGGTGGAGTTTAAAATCCTTAAAAATAATTTTTTTTATTTTTGTAAATTTCAACTTAAATATTATTCAAGGGTACATTATATACATTATAACATGCATTTATCACAAGAAAATTTAAAAAAAAATATTTTTGAGAAAAAAATGGAATTTTACGCATCATGTTAGAAATCTTCGCAATACCCCATGCGTCTTCCATATCAATGAAAATCCCCAATATTTTTTATAAAAGTTTGGTTTATATATAGAAATAAAATAGAGCATCGAATTTTACATATTTGAATTTAAAGGTTAAAAACAAAATTTAAAAAATTTGAAATTTTTTCGAAAATTTTTCAAAATTTCAATTTTTTTCAATTTTTTTTTTCATTTTTGTAAATTTCATCTTAAATATTATTCAAGGGTACATTATATGCATTATGGCATGCATTTATCACAAAAAAAAAATATTTTTGAGAAATAAATGGAATTTTACGCGTCGTCTTAGAAATCTTCGAAGTGCCCCCTGCGCGTTCCATATCAATGAAAATCCCCAATATTTTTTATAAAAGTTTGATTTATATGTGGAAATAAAATAGAGCATCGAATTTTATATATTTGAATTTAAAAGTTAAAAAAAAATTTTTTGAAAAATTTTGAAATTTTTTCGAAAAAATTTTGAAATTTTGATTTTTTTTTTTTTACCTTTAAATTTAAATATATAAAATCCGATGCTCTATTTTATTTCTATATATAAACCAAACTTTTATTAAAAAAAATATTGGGGATTTTCATTGATATGGAAGATGCATGGGGCATTTCGAAGATTTCTAAGACGACGCGTAAAATTTCATTTTTTTCTCAAAAATAATTTTTTTTTTAAATTTTTTTTTTGTGATAAATGCATGCCATAATGTATATAATGTACCCTTGAATAATATTTAAGTTGAAATTCACAAAAATAAAAAAAATTATTTTTAAGGATTTTAAGCTCCACCGTCCCCTTAAATGAAAACTTTTTACGATCTTACGTTATTCAGATCTTACATAGAGCTATAACGTGCTTTTATGACTTAATCTTATGCTTACTTAGAATCGGTTAAAATTACGTAAGTTTGTAGATTAATACAGAATTCTTTATACACTTGTAATTCATTGTTGTAATACTTCTGAATTTTTTACTTTATTAGAAATAATGTAAATAGTATAAAGTGCACGTTTAATCCATATTCAGATGAGTAAAATTTTTGTGAATACTTTCAGTATCTTTTAACCCTTTAAGCTCTGGTGGGTGAATTTCTCCAAAATACCCAAATGTCACATTGACATCAGTACTTTGCAAAAAAAAAAAATATCGGTTTGTTATATACACGAAAAAAAAAATCATTCATTTATTTTCAAATAAATTTGGTCGAATATTCCGGCGCCATTGTGACACTTGGAGACTAAATTAAGTGAGAAGAAATTCGCCCACCAGAGCTCAAAGTGTTAAAAGTAACCGTTTCACGAAAAATCGCTTTAAGACTTAACTAGAAAGTTTGTATATTTTTTAAATTAAACTATTTAAACTTTTATAAAATATGTACTAAATTTGGTGTGCTACTACTCCTCTTCTGTCGGTCCAACCATTTAAGCTTAAAAATATATATATGTGGATCATTATCAGAAAAACGTGCAGTATGCAGTCACTACCAATATGTGTTCATTCAGTATACTTTTAATGCGAAATTTAAATGAAAGGAGTAAGAAACAAACGTCCTAGATATATACCTATGTGAAAAAATGTAAAAAGGAAAAATATTTTTATTTTAAGTACGTACACAGACTGTGATATGTCATGCGGAGTGTCTCCATTCCGCTTTTACAAGTATATATGTCAGAATATCCTTTTTAAAGTTAACTATTCAGTTAGTCTTTTTATTAATTTGGATAAGGGAAGTCTTTTCTGCTCTTCAATAATATATTTTTCTTTTTTTTAGCAATTTTTTTTAATTTAATTTATTATTGCCACTAACTTTTGTGCCTGTCTGTGGACAGAACATAATTTCCTATAGAAACCTACCAAAAAACAGCACAGTGCAATTTGAATGCTAATCTAAACTCTTTTACAGCCATTTTGGACAAAGAAGTTACAAGTTAATGTTTGGTTTAAGTATAGGGGAGACCGAGAGAATGGCGCCAGCCGGGGTTATGCCGCCACCCCGAAGAGTTTAAAAACTAAGAGCAGTTTGAGATAGTAAATGTGCCTGCACTGTAGCGGCCAACAATTGAAACAGTGCATAGAGTGAGAGTGATTTTGCTGCACGTCGTTCATTTGTTCTAGTGAAAAATTTAGTTTTCATCTAGTTGCTTCTTATTTTGGAGCTTCAAATAAGTAGAGATAAGCACCTTATATTTTAACATTAGGTATTTAAGATAATATTACCCGTAATCTACTTGCATACGTCGACATTTTGATGCAGTGTGTTGAACAAGTTCGGTTCTTCTTTCGGCTTTGCTTAGGGATTTACCCCATATTGTCCTCTCGGGGTAATGCCACCATAATGCAAATCGAGTGAGAAATGGCCTCATTTGAATATAGTGGAGCCGATTCAGCCGAGATTTATATTTGTGATATTTGCAATTTGAGTTAAATTGTAACTGATAAATTACTTTTGCTTTCTAAATATTTTCAGTAGGTTATGTGTTTCCTAGTATCCATTTTATGTATTTACTAGGTCATTAAAGGGTTTCGTAATTACACCAGTATCCTGGGTAATCCTGCCACTGTACAGAGGTTGACAGATTTTTTTTAATATGTGCTTATTTTACAGTTATGATTACGGTTAAATTTATACAGATACTAAAGATCACGATACAGCTTTAGAATTTTTACTATTAAAAAATAAACATTTTTTTAGGTGAAAAATTTAAATTCCCTTAAGGTGTCGCCATTCCCCCAGTCTCCCCTAAGTGACTGTTATTTTCCTGGTTTCGCATTAATTGTAGAGTGTTCAGATCATAGCATCACATCTGCGCTTTCTAAAAAAGGGATAAAACGATGTTTGTTGCTACAATACTTGCAAATAATGTAAATGTGCATTACATAGAATTGACAACATTAATTTTATAAAGTGTGATTTAAAATTACTTCTTTCAAAAGAAAGAAATGCTTGAATATGACATGTCTGTGGACATCACATCTGTGGATATTCCAGGTCCACAGACATGCTTATAGGATGAATGTGATCGTAATTTACATTGTTTTGCATAAAATTAAAATTTTAATAAGCAAATGATAAACTTTACTTATGAAATTAATAAGCAATGCTAATGCAGATTTGCTAAATTAAAATTTTTTCCTCCGTAAAATTGTCTATAGTTTTAAATTCTTTAAGCAATAGTTATCTATACAATTCTATGAAATAAGATAGCCAAATTTAAAAATGCATACTAAATTTGGTGCACCCCCCCCCCCCCCTTTCTCACACAGTTGCGATATGCTTGGATTACAACGACTTGAACTTACATCTACTAAGAATCACTTTAAAAAAATCAGTTTCATATTTACATTAGTTTGCAGATCAATACACAACTTTTCATACATTTATAAACCACCGTTTCAATAGAATAGTTCGCTTTATTATAAACAATATAATAGAAAAATGCATTATATTTTCCATATAGAATGAAATTACTACTTGAATCTAAATTATTATTTTCAGTTACTTTTTGAAGTAAGTGTTTTACAAAATATTTACTTAAGACTTTACTTGTAACAACTGTAGATTTTCTAATTAAACTATTAAAACTTTTTTTAAAAAGTATACAAAATATGGCGCACCCCTCCCTCTCCTTCAGCTGAATCATACATTTATTCCTGCCCCACATTACACTTACAATATAGTTAATATAACGAATTTTTGCTTACTAAGAATTAGTTAAATTTCATATTTACATTAATTTGTACATTAATACATAAGAATTCTACATACATTTTTAATCCACTGTTCAAATACTTTAGAATATTTCACTTTACTATAAACAATTTAAATAATATAAAATCATTATAAAATGTATACAGAACTATATATATAATCGTATCACATAATACATAATTAAATATTATAAAATATTTACATTTGTTAAAATTTCGTAATTGTTTTAGCGCAAATACTTGTATTAATCAAATAATTTTTATACTTGGTGTAGTTATTATGATAAAAATGTATAGTTAAAAAATTATAATTTATTTAAATTCACTGCCAGATAAAGAAAACCCGATTTTAAATTGAAATCTGTAACCAATTATTGAGATAACCAAAATAACATTGTAATTTTTTAATTTTAAAATGATTTTTGTATTACGTGGGTGTTTGGCGGTTTTAACTTCCTTTTAGCATTTTGTTAATTTTAGCGTTAACACTTTTTTGTTATTTCAAGAGGGAAATATTAATTTTTTGAAACCGCACTTTATAAAAGCACGTAGCTTAATTAATTTACTGCTTAAAAAATAATCTTTAATCATTTCTGCCCATTATTTACGTCGCTATGCTCTCTTAAAAAATGAACTGATGAAGAAAGTGAAAATTTGATTTTCAGTATTTTCACAGACTTCTTAATATTCTGCATCTATGATTATAATTAACTTATAAAGCTAATCTTGTCACAAAATACAGAAATTCTTCATTAGATTCTTCTACTTTTCATTTTATTTTTTTATGATGCTTGGTTCCTTTGCTATCTGACATTTTACGCGAGCATATTTAGTCGAAAAAGTATGGAGAAGATCTCTGCTGTAAGCAGTCTGATGTTTATTTCGTGACATTTGTTCATTTGACGGACTTAGTATTTTTTAAAAGCTTGGATTGATAAAATAACCGTCCTAGTTTATGGGTTATCTAGAATTGTTTAAGATATATCCTGAATATTTTCGAGAGTAGTGCTTTATTGAAAATCAGGTATAATGTTTAAAAATCAATAATTTATAACTTAATTCAAAACTTATTTTTTAATATTCTTTCATAAACAAATAATTTTTTCCTGTTATCTCTAAAAGTATTTTAAATTTTAGAATGAAAAATATATATATATAAATTCTAACCAGAAACATTTTCCAATTACCCATGATGAAGTTATTAGTTATGCAACTATTTCTGATCTTATTTCAAACATACAAAAAGACGGACAGACATAATTTTGTAATGTTATTTTCGACTATATATTTAGTCTGAGTAACTCAATGAACTTAGAATATTTTCTGGAAATCACAGAAAAACACATCAACTTAAAATATCTGTAGAGATTTATAGCGTATCTATTGATATTCTTACTATACATTTATTCTTATTACTTTTTAACTATCAATTACAAGGCTATCAAAGCCTGAGAGCTAATGTGCCCGCAGGTTCTGTACGTACGTACGTTTGTATGCACGTATGTATGTATGTACGTAACACGATAACTCTTGATAGAAATATTCAATTTGCGTCAAATTTTATAAGTAGGTTCTTTCTGATAAGGCTCTTCCCTGATTAGTTTTGGGGGTTCATTGGTTAAGTATAAAAAGATGTGGGGGACGCCACCCACATCACCCCTTATCTTACCATAATCACACCCTTATTTTAGATAAATGGGTTTTTCATGCAGAATTATTCGATTTGCTTCAAATTTGGTATACCGGTTTATTATGATAAGGCGCTCCCTTGATTAGATTTTTAGGTTCAGTGGTTAAGTATAAGAGGGGGAAATGGGGAAGCTAATCGCACCCCCCCCCCCCCCCCCGTAATTTAGCTAAATGTTTTTTTTTTTTTTTTTTTTTTTTTTGGGGGAGGAATTATTCTTTGAAATAAGAGTACAATATACAATTAGCGTGAATAGCCTGTGAACTCAATGCCATCAGTTTAACTGGGGACTTCTTTTTTAGGTTTATACGTTTATATATTTAAATTGCTAAGTAATAAGCAAATAAAAAAGCATTATTTTTTCTATTTTTTAAGTACTTAAAGAGAATATAAATGCTCGTGTCTGGCAAAAAGATAATAATTCTTGTCTAGACATATTCATTTCATTTCTGACTTTTAAAAAGTCATCCACGATTACTTAAAAAGAGTTCTATTCAGAGTATTTTTTAAATAATTTTCTTTTAGCGGCTTTTTGTTTTCTTGAATGTTTAAAATTCTGCTACAATGCAGAAAAGTTTTCAAATGTATTCTTTATTCGAGGAAAACTTTTGGTCGTTTGAGCTGCATTAGAGGCAATATGGAAAGACTTTGTTAAGTAAAAAATTTGTTCTTTAAAAAAAAAAAAAAAAATGATTATGCCATCGTAAATTAAATTAAAAAACTAAACTTTAGAAGAGAAAAATGTTACATTTATATAAAGTCAAAAAAAAATATATATATATACAAGGTGTTTCAGCACAGCGGTTACAAAGTTTCAGGAGAGATAGAATACACCTAGATGATTTGAAATCACATAGCAATGCATGGACGGAAACCCTTTCCTGGCGCGGCAGTGACGACACAAATCAGAAGAAAGGAAGGACACAAATAGGGTGAGGAAACATGTTTATTATTGTTAACCCCTTGGGGACGAGCGACACGTATACGTGCCGGAAATAGGCCTAATGATCCTCGTTTATCCTCACCAGTAAAATTTTACTGTAAAATTTGCCTTATTTAATCCGAGCATTTTCCTGATTTGAACATTCACAAACTTCTGTTTTTTAAAACCGGTAGCAAAGTAATAAACATTTCGTAAAAGGCTCCCGTCGCGAAGGGGTTAATACAGCAGAAAACTAAGAAATAAGGACAAAAAGAGAGAAAACGATCGTCCTGAAAGATGGTGTTCGAAATTACGACCTCAGGCCGTGATACAGGACTCACATCTTCGGCGCATGGAAGACCTAATGTTTTCGAAAATACCGGGAGTGTCCCGGACTTCCCCGGAAACTGACATTAGAATTATTTTAGGAGTGTGCCACGATTTGTGCAACAAGTTCACCAGCACCTCCCAACATTGTCCCTGTATTTTTGTAGTACTAAGAATAATAAACATGTTTTCTCACCCTGTCCGTGTCCTTTCTTTCTTGTGTTTTGTGTCATCACTACCGCGTCAGGAAAGCGTTTCCGACCATGTATTTCTATGTAATAGCCCATCGTCTAAGTGTACTGTTTCTCTCCTGAAACTTTATAACCACTATGCAGAAACACCCGGTATATACTTATACAAGGTGACCATAATTACAACTGACAGTACTCAGAGTGTTCTGTAGCGCGATCTAATTGAGAGAATGACGCCAAATTCTTTAAGAAGATCAAACAAGATGGGGGACGAAGGATTCCTCAAAAACAATTTAGTTCCAAAAGTCGCCGCTAGGGTATTATGTGGCGCTGTGTAACAGAAAAGAGAGTTTTAAAAAATGCAGAATCAATACTGAAGTAAAACTAAGTTTTATTTAGCACATTTAACGATTTTAGTATTGATTCTGACTTTTTTAAAACTCTCTTTTCTGTTACAGAGAATAATCATAAAGAAATTTTATTATAGCAAAGAGCCATGAAATTTATACTCATCCCATGAAATTTATTGTAACAGGGCACTTTTTTGCCGCAATTTTGATACCAGCGTCTCTTTTCTAATATTTTAGTCCGCTTCCATTTTGTTCCCACTCAGTATAGCAAAATAATTTTCAGAAGAAATACCAAGTGAAAGTAGCAATGCGGTTGCATTAAAGGTACAGAAAGATTTTAAAATGTATTACACATTTTTCTCTAGAGAAATTTTTTGGTCTTTTGAACCACATTAGAGTCAAAAACTGTTGTTTGTTTCATGAATTACTTAATGTTTATTGCATTTATTTTTAAATAAAAAAATCACAGCCGGCTAGGCCTACAAGCGGGGATAGGTATTGAAGTTAAGTACTAATTTCACTAAAAAAACTAAATCAAGATTAGAGATAAACCCAGTTTAAGAATTTTATCTGGCCGCTTTTGACGAATTTTTATTTCATTTTCCTATAAGAGCTGGTTTTATCAGAATCATATTAAGGCGTTTTCAAAAAAATATTTTTCCACGATCGACAACCCGAAATTTTCTGATACATTTTCAGACTCATTTTTAAAAGTAAAAACATGAAACTTGCTGCTGTGATTTTTTGAAGAGATTTTTAAACGACCTGTGTTTTTATTTTTTGTTCAATTACACTGCTGGCCATTAAAATCGCAACACAGTGAAAGAAAGAAAATACAAAAAAGATATTTATTTTACGGAAACAGTATGGCATGAAAACAAAATTATTAAATTTGTAAGCAGTTTGGGGGTTTACAGGGGGCGAAATTAGTAGATACAGCCACCCCCACCCCTGGCAGCTAAAATGGCCTTTGCCCGTTTAGGCATGGAGTCGAACTGGGCTTGGATGACAGAAACGGGCAATTCATTCCACGCTGCTCAAGTCTATGCCCCATTTCATCAACCGTATTAACTGGAGAGGAGTAGCGGGCCTGTCTCTCAGCAATCCATGACCAGATGTTTTAAATGGGTGACAGATCTGGATATCGTGCAGGCCAGGGCAGATATATAATACCCTGTGTATCGAGGAAGGTCAGGACACGACGTGCAACATGTGGTCTTGCGTTATCTTGTTGGAAGATGACGTTTGGCAGGCCTCGAAGACTTGGCACAACCACATTCATGGGAAGGCGTTGAGATCCTGTATGCCGTTGCGTATGACCCTCAGCAACCTATTGATTCCATATTAGCATGACAGTGGTTGGATTTCTACCAGTGCGACAGGCTATATCACGGAACGATAATCCACACTCTCGATAGACATCGATCCTGCCTCTATAGAATTCGAAAAATGTGGTCGACACGGTGGGCAAGATAAAAAACAAAAAAAACGAAAGATGTCAAAAATGTACCGATCTCCGTACAAATTACCGTCGATCCGAACTAGAGATGTGCGTGTCGTGTACCCAATGGCTGCACAAACCATCACACCAAGTGCAGGGCCCCTATGCCGATATCGAATGCAAGCAGCCGACGAGCGTTCTTCTCGGAGCCCCCAGACACGTATACGGCCATCAGAATACTGCACACAGAACCGAAGCTCGTCTGAAAAGACGACATTGATCCACTCCTGTATCCAGTTTTGTCGTTCGGCGCACCACAGTCGCCATCTCTCTCTATGCTGCATTGTCAAGGGAAGCCTCAGTAATGGTCATCGTGCTGACAGTCCCCGCTGCTGCAAACGTCGTCGCACCGTACGAGCGGATACTGGGCACGCTGTAAACATGCCCATTTCCTAACCAATGGTCCGTGATGTAGTTGTACGGTTTTGCTGGGCAGACCTCATAATATGTCTGTCCTCTGGAGCGTTAGTCATGGGAAGGCGTTGAGATCCTGTATGCCGTTCAGTATGACCCTCAGCAACTCATTGATTCCATATTAGCATGACAGTGGTTCGATTTCTACCAGTGCGACAGGCGATATCACGGAACGATAATCCACACTCTCGATAGGAAACGATCCTGCCTCTATCGAATTCGAAATATGTGGTTGACATGGTGGGCAAGATTAAAAAAAAACTTCTCAATGGATCACCTTGATCTTTTTAAAATTAAAGCTTATTTAATTGCTTTCGATATGAATTAAAGCTTTTACTAAAATTATAAAAAAAAAGTTATTAACAAATAAGAACGAATCTTTTTAACAAACAAAAAATGTTTTTTTTAATCAGCCATTACATAACTTTTTTTAAATAAATTTATGGGTTCCTTTAATTTAATTAGAAGCTATACTCACGAAGTTTATGTAAAAAATTTATTTTTGTGTTTCAGATAATTCTACGAGGCGCTTGCCCACCGTCCAAACGAAATTTTCCAAAGCAGTTGAACATATTTGTTTATAACTTAGAGTAGAAGCAGCAAAATCTAATAAAAAAATTCTTGTGTATACTTTAAGATATGTACAATAAACTGTTGAAATTTCAAAAAAATCCATCATGCAGTTTTCTTACAAAACAATCATAAAAAATGCTTTTTTTGGTCTCCAAATGTAGAAGGTCCCCTTAAAGAAAAACTAACCCAAATATTCTTTGTTTTACAAGGAATTTTCTTCATAGTCATCCCACTCAGACAACGCTGGTATATAACATGCGAGCTTCAATTCGATGTTCATCATTTTCCCGTCACCACTCTAATCCCTAGACTGGATTTGCTATTAAAGTATCTTTGGATTAGTCTTGAAAACATATACAATATAAAATATTAAGCGTTCTGGAAAATTCAAAATAGGAAGCGTTGATCGTCCAAATTAAGTATGTATATCTCAATTGCAAGCCTGTCCAACATTTTCAGTTATCAGGGGCGCAGCTCAGCTGTTTGCAAACAATAAAGGGCGCCATTATTCACCTGCAAAATGTTATCTCATTTCGGTAGTGTTAACGACATATACTAGTCTTTTGGGATGTGCATACATCTGTACATACATTTTGCGATGTACACACAGTAATAGCTATGGCCATATAAAAATAAACTGCAGCGAAAGTACAAAGCATGATAAATTTAGAATTGCACAATCCCTGAGAGGAGGTTATCTCAGAAACTTTTGTACGATAAGGAGCTAAAAAACTTAATGTTACCTACAATAAAATAGCATGCAAATGTTAATACGGTTTTAAAATAAAACATTTTTAAAAATGGATTTTTAGCTTTAAAAAAAGCTAGCAACCTGAAACATTCGAAAGGCACACACACGTCTTACAAGATGCGCATACAATCTCATAGGGATGCCCATGTAAAACTAGAGTAGAGAGAAAATATGAATAATAGTACATTTATAATTCTCTGTATTAGAAAGAGAACTTTGGTGTAAAGAACCGAAAACCTTGCTACTGCCTACAATATAAAAAGCATGCAAACATTAATGATTTAAAATTTTTAAGCATTTTTTAAAAATGGATTTTTTATTTTTAAAAAAAGGTAGCAGATAGAAACATTCAAAAGGGCGTCATGGCGCCCGCGTACGCCGGATTGAACAGCCCTGCTGTATTGCACCATTTATAATTAGATAATATTTTTTTTTATCATGCATCGTAATTTCTTCGATTAGTTCTTTAGTCTTAAAGGGATAAACATTATTAAAGTATTACCCGTTTCGAATTCCAATTAAGGTTTGGATGTTTCTAATTGTCGGATTTCACTTTAAATTTAGATTCCAGCCTATTTAGACCTCATTTGCAAAAGGTGATTGTAGCGCTCAAAACAAAGTAACCAACTAAACATTACTGACAATTAAATTTAAAAATTAAAAAAACCAAACTGCGTAAAAAGGGAACTAATTAAATATTTCTCATGAATGTGAAACTTTTTTTTATATTACTTAACTATTTTTTTTATTTACTTGTATTGATGACTTTTAGGTTGTGTTTAATTGTTACTTCCTATCTATAAACACTGTTTTTATGAGGCCTATAGATGTTTATGATGGTTAGAGTTGCAGTGAAGCTAGAGATCCTACCTACATAACTTCCAGGTTGTGTAATACTTAAACGGAGCTTCTGACTGTAAAACAGTCAATGAAACATCGTCTTCATTTTGAAGGACCTATCCAATGATATGCCACTCAATATGGTGCGGAATTTTTTTTTTGTCTGTACCACCATTTTGAATTTATGAAAGCAAAATCTAGCCTATAACAATCGGACTGTTAAGACTTCCTTAAAATCCATTCATTAAAATCCATCCAGCCGTTGGGATATTTCGGGGGTATAAATAAATCCACATACATACCCAGATACGCGTCAAACACATAAATCTTCTTGGTAGTAGGGTAAAAAAAAAAGGAAATGTATATAGATTGTCCTAAAACTGGCGAACAGTTTTTACAGTAAACGGTGAGATATGTTGCAGTTATTCTTACAGAATAGTAATCTATGAAATCAGTAAGGTTTTATTGCACTTTTTTATTTTAGTTCCAAATATCGTGGATAGATGGCACTACAGTGGCTCGAATCGTTAAAACGCTCAAACCAACCTATGAAAATGCATTGAAAATCACCCAGTTTTCAGTCTTAATTCTGTTTAGCTTTTAAACATTATAAAAATTGATTTGAATTTTTAAATTACGAGGCTACAATTACTGATCAAGACAGAAAAACGCCATATATCGAAAATATTTGGCACATAAACAACGAAGCGCTGTAAAAAAATTCCGATTTCACACAATAATTTCCTGCACGAATAACTTAAATAGCTGTCACCGTTTTCTTGATATTGATTTTTAAAACCGCCAATCCATTGTAGAACATCCTGTATTATGCTAGCATTTTAATATTTAAAAGCAATTTAAGTCATTAAAGATTACTTTAGCTGTTTTTATTTTATTCCTCGATATTCATTCTTATTCATTTTTTGCAATTTAAACTTTCAATAACTCTAAAAAACACATAGTAGTCTAACTTGATGGCTACGTGTTCCCAGTGAATACTCTGTAGACTTTTTCCCAATGTTTTCCTTAATTATTCTTCAATTTGTAGTATACGTGAACCAAAGCTTGTTTAAACTGTAAAAAAGTTTTTTTTCCTAATGAACGTAAAGTCCCTTTACTGCATTATTTCTCTATATTTGCATAAGCGAATTTTAAGCTACTTATTTTTTCCCCTTAAGATTAAAGTACATAACTGGAATATAAATGGGATAGAATAAGAAAAAAACTAAATCTTGATTGATTTACCTAAGTAAAGCGCGCGGAAAATTTTCGGCCAACTTATCTGAAATCTGTAAGTAAATTACATAATGTTATCAACGTTGTATTTCAATGCATTTAAATGTGTTTACCTTTTTATCTTTTTCTCACCGGATTGAAATAATATTAGATCTTTTTGTAGATTTTTTTTATCAGTTACTCTAATAAAAAAGCTTTTTTTTAAATATGACTTTAAGGTTTATTTTTTAGTTATTCGATTGAGAATATCAATAAGATTTAATAGAGATATTGATAAGATTTTAGAATTTGATTATTTCGTATTAGCCGGCATTAGCAGTGTTTTTAATCCTTCGCATTTTTTTATTTCACCTGTGCTATGTTTATAGTCTTTAGAAGTTTCAAAGTTGAAATATTTAGGTAGTACTACATTGTAAAAGAAAAAAAAAATCCTTAAATTTGACAGAAAAAATTCACTTGTAAATTGGGTTGGTATTACAAAACTGTTTATTTATTATAAAAATATCTGGTCTATTTAAGAACTTTCTGTTTTCTTAGTAGTTAAGTACTATTTTATTGTGTCAAATAGTTTTTTACTAGATTTCAAGCTCAATGTTCATTTTGTTAATATACGGATTTATTTTTTACATTTTTTACTAGTGTATTTCCCTTATTCACTTGTAATCTCACCTGTTTTTACACTGTTAAAAATTTTAATTCAAAGGTGGACCATTCTTTGATGTAAAGCAATTAGAAGAACAAAAATATTGATTTCTTAAAATTCAAAAACTCTTTTCTTGGTTCAGCATTGAAAGTAAATTTAAGTTTCACTGGCGGGGGGGGAGGGGGGGATGGAGCTATTGAACAGCTCATCAGAGAAATTAGTTCTATGCACTCTCAAGTCCAAATTTGATTATCTTTATTTGAATAGTAGTAACTTTATGGTTTATCATTCTAATTATTTATTATTCAAAATTTTTCGTGTTCTTAGTCCAATATTTTATGAGTTTAGGATTGAATCTACACAAGTTTTTCGCTCAAACGGAACACCAAAATATGGAATATAGTTTAACTATCTTATAGTGCAGCTACTACAATATCAAACGTTCCTTCAACGTGATACAAAACTTTTAACAGTGTACTCTTATTTTCAGAAATTTGTACGGAATAAATTTGACAACGCATCTCGGGTTAAAGTACGCGTGTCTAACAAACGTATATATAATCAGAAATATTATTTAACAAAATTTAATTATTGCTGTGACATACCTATTGCACCCTTTTTAGGTAGATTTCGTAAGAAATACTACCTTTTACATTCTCCCCTATGTAGGAATTTTTGAATTTTTTTTGCAGATCTAAGCCGATCATGACCCATAGAACCCAAAACTACCCTCAGTTAAAAACTTTATATATATATATATATATATATATATATATATATATATATATATAGTATATATATATATATATATATATCACTTTTATGGTCACGATAACTTCTATAATTCTGCACAAATTTTTTCCAAACTGACACATAAAATCAAGGGGTAGAAAATCTCAGTAAGTTCGTTAATGGGCAAAATTGGCCCACGGGGATGGTAATAGGTAGGTAGTTTGTGAAATACCCATAACTTCTTAATTATAATACATATCAAATCAGTTTAAAGTGAAGTAGTATTACTTCTAGGAAAATGGCCAAACATTTATGTATCACAGATTTTTGGTAAAATTTAAAATGGGCTCAAAGTGTGAAAAGAATAGGGTTTTAGGGAGAAAAAAATTCATAACTTCGTCAATTCTCAAGATTTGAAATTCAATTTAACTTATTATAAATCTTCTCAATACTATTTACAACTTTTATATTGACAAAAGTTTGATAGGACCAACTGTTGCTGAAAAAAAAAAAAATCATAACATAGTCAATTCACAAGATATTCAATCTGCTTAAATTTATTATATATCTTCTTAATATTATCTAAATTTTTTATATTGACAAATTTTTTATAGGACCAAATCTTATAGTAAAAACAAAGTAAACAAAAATAGGGGCTGAAGAAAAAAATTTCGTATTAAGGTTGTACTCAAATGCAAACTTCTTACTTTTTGACTCATTTTTAAATTCATTTTTGCTTTCAAACACATTGGCACGTTCTCTTATTCAGAAACTATATAATGTGCCGTATTGGTCGATTTTTTTGATAAAGGCAGAATCTATTTAAAAAAATGCTGTCAAAGTGGGCATTTTCAATCGCATTTCACGAAGAGATAGTACTGGAAATGAAAAAAATGATCGTACTGAAAAAATAATTGTTTGCAAATCAAGTTCTAATTAATTGAACGAAAAATAAAAACACAGGTCGCTTATAAATCACTTTAAAAAATCACGTCAGCGAGTTTCATGTTCTTACATTTAAAAATGAGTCTAAAACGGTGTCAAAATTTCAAGTTGTGGACCGTGGAAAAATATTTTTTTAATACCACCTTAACATGATTCTGATAAACCAGTTCTTTACAGAAAAATGAAATTAAAAACCCGTCAAAAGCAGCCAGATAAAATTGTTAAACTGGGTTAATCTCTAATATTGATTTAGTTTTTGTTAGTGGAATTATTACTTAATCTACCTAGGAAATCTACCTCCGCTGTAGGCCGAGACGGCAGGGATTTTTTATTAAATAAACCTTCCATTCCAAAATATGTTTGTTTAATCCACGCGTTATACGGTAATTATAATACTATAAAGTCGATATTAGGAAATTATTAGTTGAAAATAATCACAGTAAAAATGCAATGTTAATTTTTCACTCGTAAAACGTTTGGAAGTAAGGTCGTCAAAAGAAAAAAAAATAGAATATCAAACACTTTCCAACACATTCAGAATACTGTAATAAAACTTCACCTTTTAATAATGTGGAAAACCCAACACACATTTTAATATCCAATTTCAGTATTTACAATCTGTAGTTGGAAAAGTACCCGAAATCATTTAAACAGCCCTGTAAATGATCTATAGATTATTCATATCTATACATCTACACTTAGTATAGATATACTACATCGTGCTGACATTTAGTTCAGTTAGGAAATGCATAACAGAATTGAAAATTCCCTTTCATCAAATTCCGTCAATAAATGGAAAAGTACTCGAATTTATTTTGTGCTGTCCTTATACTATCTACATAATTTATATACCCGAAGTAACATGCAAATAAAACACAGTAGAGCGCCGATTATGAGGATCGGTCCGGACCGAGGCTAATCCGGTTAATAAAGAATCCGGATAATTGGACAACTTTAAAAAACGGCTATGGCAGTATTTTGTAGGTAATTTCCTCTCACACTTTTTCCAGGCTTAGGACTGATAATTGTAGTAGTGCACATTTAGCATATTAACTTATGGCGTGTTTAGAAGTTATTTTTTTAACATCTTTAAAATTTTATTTTCTACAAAATTGATACAAATTCTTATACGGAAGTACACATAGAAATGATTACATGTACATATACATTCACTGTAGTGTACATACATTTAAAAAAATCATTGTGATAGGGAAAAGAAATTCTTGCTAGTCTTCTGCTTCATACAGGACGTTGGAGGATATGGAGTATGGTACACTCCATATGGAGTGTTCCTCTTTCCAAGGACACCAAGGGACAAAAGAAGCAATTTTTCGACCCCTTCAGAGAATCTGAAGATAAAGAGGAATTTTCGCGGAAAAAAATATACGTGAGACTATCGCGCGTTAGAAGTGAAACTTCTAGCTTAGGCTCAAGAAAAAATTGATTTTATGAATTGCTCTCTTTGCATTTGTTAGCGATTTTATTATTTCAGGATTTAGAAATGTTTATTTAAAGGTTTACTTTCGTGACATTAAGCCGAATTTTTCCTATCACGCCTAAATAAGTTTTACTTAAAAAAAAGGAGAAGACGGAAAAAAGACGCATGGCCGGTGATAGATCCAGTTAATTGGACAATCCGGTTACTAGGCGTCCGGATAATTGGCGCTCTACTGTAGTTAAATTTAAAAACGCATACCACAACTGAAAACGCACTTCCAGCAATTATCGCTCTTTGACAGAACTATAACTGAACTCTTTTGTGTGTCCCTGAAAGTTAGGGATAAATGCTATGCACACCATATTCTACAGTAAAATCTTGTAGTGCACATCAGTTACGTATGCCGTAATTTCAATATGTTTGAAATAGTGTAATATCATTAAAGTACATTGCAAAGGACTTTTCTCCATAGACAATAATGTAACGGAATTCTTTTGAGTGTCACTGTAAACGAACTATAAATGCTACACACTTCATTTTCGATATAGAACATGCTATAGTAAACGTCAATAACAAAGATGAATTACATGGCAATACGAGTATATTTACGTGAGTTAGAATACGACCAGACAAGCGGCCGGGCTCACAGATTGACGGCCATAAAAACCGAAACATTTTTCAACTATGTTGCAAAGTATTAAAAAGAGAACACACCATACTATTTTATCAGAGAGAGATGCGAGAGGTAACTTCAACAGCTACTTGCTGAATATCAGTGTTTTTCTTTTATATAGAGCTCATGCCTATATTAAAAGTTGTACCAACTTTGATTTTTCTAACTATAAAACCCAATTTTGTTCTCTTTTTATGTTCCATGGATCAAAGCAGGAAAATGTATATGTTTAATGTTTTTAAAATCTTCATAAAGTTATATGATGTCAAAGTTTGAGGATGCTAATGTTAAATGTACCTGACAAACTTTAATTTATAGTTTCTCATCCAACTGAATTTTCTTTTTTTTTTTTTTTTAATGAAGTAGATTAAATAGATATGACAAGCATTTTTTCTATTCATGAACATGTTTTTAATTAAGAAAATTATTAATAAATCCATATTAAAAATTATGAATTATAACTTACATTAATTTTCACATAAAATGAACCATAATGATAAAAAGTAGTTGTGTGTAAGTTTGTGGCTTATTCTAATCATTGGAAATGTAGAGAAATTTTACTTTTTGACTGCGTAAGGGAACCTTTTCTGATATTAAGGGATCCCCAGAAAATAATCTATAAAACTTTCTGGGAAATTGTCGTAGGATTTTTTTCGTATAAAATAAGTTTATTTCATATTTAAAATTTCTGTATAATTTTACCGGTGACTAATCGAGTATTATCGGTGTTTTTTTTTCTGGTAAAATTGTAATTTCGTTTTCCGAATTTTATGGATAAACTCCATATACATGTTCTTTTATAATTCTATGCAGGTTTACGAGAAAAGTATAAAACATATCTTTTACCGGACTGATTTGATCCCAAGAAACTTATATGTCTCAAAATTGACTGCTATGATTTTAAAAGTAAAGTTTGTGCAATTTTTAATGTGTTAGAGGACTCCCATTCCTATTATGGCTAATATCATATTCGGAAAGTAAACACAATTCCCTGTCAAATGATGCATTTCACGGCATCATCATATGACAATTTGGTATTAAAATATTATGGGATGTTTTTCTTTTTTCGACGATTTCACATCGCCTACGGTTGTTATTTAACTATCGCGTTTATAACATATCGTCTTCTTTTTCGAAAAAAAATGTTTTAAAAAGAGTATTTTGATAATCACTGGAAACTTTATTATGAAGTATTTGTTCAGATATTTACAACAACATTTTTTACATTCAATATTTAAACTATATTACACATTATACGTGGCCATTTCTGAAATACCTACTAGAGATTTTAATATCATGAATTTTATTTGACAATTAAGGAGAATCCCTGCGATCCTTTTTTCAATTACCATTAATTCCAAATAGTTATCTCGCCTTATTTAATTACAGAATTTTATTGCAAAATAATATTACAAAAATATCATTATTGCTATACTCTTACATTCTTACTAAAAATGTGTTATTCGGAAATGATGATACTGTAAAATAAAGACTGTGCGAAACCTGGGTGAATGGCGTCTTTATGACTTATTCTAGACGGAATTCTCTAACGTATACTTGAGTATTTTTAGTACCATTAAAGAAAATTTAACAAAAAATCTATTTGATTCGTTTATTGATAAAAGTAGACTTTACTTTTCGAACATTACTTTGCTCGATCATACTGAGGAAGAACGAAGAAACACACGAAGCTAAATATTTTCTTAAGTGGATTTTTTCCCAATCATTTGCATAGGTGTAGATTTTTTTATTGTTAGACAAGAAAGGAAAATCATGCGTCATGCATGGTTTTCAACATAGCCAGATTTTCAACACAGTTTCATTGATTTTCAACACAGTCAGAATATTTGTAACAAAACTTCACATATTGTTAATGTGAAATATGATGTTTAAAGAACAAGGAGATGACAAGAATGCATAACACATTTGAAAACCGCATTTCAGCAACTACCAGATATAGTCGGAAAATTATCCGAATTCCTTTGTGCAGTGCTGTATATGATCTCAATAAGTAAGGATGTAGTCTAATTCCTTTGTGCAGCCCTTTAAATCATTTATAGAATTTATCCACGTCAATAAATATGAAAAAAATTAGTTACAATTAAAAATGCATACTTCAATTGAAAATATACTTTCAGAAATTATCGCTCATAAACACTACTGTAACCAAATTCTCTTGTGTGTCGCTGTAAATGAACGATAAATGTTATGCACACTATTTTTTATAGTAAGCATCTTGTAGTGCACCTAAGTGAAATACTAAATATAATTCAGTTGGAAAATGTATAACTCAATTAAAAAAATCCCAAGTCAATTCACACTCATTCACAATAATGTGTACAAATTATTTCAAGTATTCTTGTACATGATCTATAGAAGTTATACATACCACGTGTTTGCAGAAATTTAGCAAAACTTAAAAACGCATATTATAGCTGAAAGCGAGCTTCCAGCTTTTTTTGCTCTTAGACAGTACTGTAATCGAGATCGCTTGTGTGTCCCAGTAAATGAACGATAAGTGTTATGCATCAATATTCTACATTAAGTGTCTTGTAGTGCCCCTTAATAATGTTTATAAATGGAATTTTGTTTGAAATATTGTAATATTATTAAAATGCGCTACAAATAATTTCCCCCCGTAGTTAAATTTAAAAACACATACCACAATTGAAACCGCACTTCCAATATTTATTGCTCATAGACATTACTGTAACCAAATTGTTTTGTGTCTCTGTAAATGAAAGATAAACACTATGCACACGTATTGAACCTAAGCGTAATATATAAATTCCACTCTGTTTGAAATAGTGCAACATCATTAAAATAGACTGCAAAAGATTTCCCTCATAGACCACAATGCAACGGAGTTCTTTTGAGTGCCCCCTGTTAACGAACTATAAATTTCACACACTTCTATTACAATACGAAATTTGTCATGGTAAACTTCAATAATATATATGATTTACATGTCAATCCGAGGATATTTACGCGAGTTGAGCGTGGAGGGACAGCAAGCCAATCATATGAACAGACAGACGTCAGGCAAACCGAATTCATATACGCTTTTCAACTATGGTAGAAAGTATTTAAGATGTTACATAGAAAAAAAATCTACATACAGATGGGATCACAATCCATTTATTTAGATTGTTTTTATAAGAATCGCGAGATTTCTATAACAATACTTTTTGTTAATTATTCTAATTATTTTCCTAAATACTTTACAAAAAGAGCGATTTATTAAATCAGTTATGACATGTTAATTTATTATGACCGATTTATTAAATCAGTTGTAATAAAAACCTCATCTAAATTTTATATTATTATTATCATTATATATATATATATATTAATATTTCTAGACAGCGAAGAATATATTTATTATGGTGAAGCAATTATTTTATTCGTGATTTGAGTTAATCTATGCATAATTCTAGAGAACACAAGATGTATTCATTATTCGATATTCATACTTGCGTAATATTTTCATCATAATGTATATAATTATGAAAACGTATGATATTTTAAAGTCCCCAATAACTTTTTATACCCCAGTTTGTTATATTAATTGCTTAGTAATACAAATATAATGAATATTATGATTTTAAGATTTTAATCTAAATAATTCTCCATTTAACTCCATAAATGTCATTCACAAGATATCTCATTTACAATCTGTTGTCCTACAATTACCAAGGACGAAATAGCTTGTTTCTGTTTAAAATAGTCTTCAATTTGAAATGTAGATATCTCGTTTGCTTTAAACTGTCTCTTGTCCTAAAATTACCAAGGACAAGATAGCTTCTTCCTGTTCAATTTCAAAAGTAGATATCTCGTTTGCTGTAAGCTGTTCTAAACATATTCAAAAATACAAGTATAATGAGTAACCATAATTTTAAGATTTTAAGCTAATTCTCCATTTAACTCCATAAATGTCCTCACAAGATGTCCCATTTACTGTCTGTTGTCCTAAAATTGCCAAGGACGAGATAGTTGGTTTGTGTTTAAAAAGTCTCTAATTTGAAAAGCAGATATTTCGTTTGCTTTAAGCTGTTCCAAACTTACCCAAAACAAAAAATATTTTTTAACACTTTCTAACATATTCGAAAAGTGTTTATGAATTTGGTTCGTCTGTCTGTTTGTACTCTAACTCTCGTAAATATACTTGGATTGCCGTGTAATTTTTGTTTAATGTTCGGAATTGAAAATAAAGTGTGTGATTTTTAACCTCTAAGCATTCTAAGCATTCCGATACGTAATGGTCTATGGGGTAAAATCATTTACAATGCATTTTAATGATGATACAATACTTAAAACATAATAAAATTGTCACTGTGATGGATGAAGAATGCTTTCTTAGGAGAATAGAATAAGTAGAATTTATATGTCGTTTACAGGGACGCACAAAAGAATTCCATTACATTATAATCTATGTGGAAAAATCACTTGCGATGTATGGTATTGATTTTAATGATGCTTAATGAAACTAAAAATGATCACTGGGGATAACTACAACGTATTTTCTACAGATTATAGAGTGCATATTAAAAAGCGGAAAAACCAACGTTTAAAAATGCACAAAAAAAACATGAAAAGCAGCAAACAGCTGTTTCGAATCTACTAGCGAGATTCTTCTTCAGTGCAAGATAGGGAAAAAAGAACAGCGTGCTAGAAAAAGCAAGGCTGAGCAAAATGATAGACAGAGAAGCGCTGGCTTATATATCCGATGCGGGTAGCGAAGGCGCCAAAAACAACCAATGAGAGAGAAGCAGTGAAACGAAATCTAAGAGCACGTTTAGTCGAGCCAATATAAGAAAGGCCAACAAATATTGGTAGCCCGAAAACAAACCTGTCAGGTGGTGTGTGATTATTCTCATCCCCATAACTAGAAATTCGCTGCTTTCAATACTTTTGTTTTTCGGCCTACCAATATTTGATCCACTCCTCAGCTACTTAGTGCTGAACTTAATTACCCCAAATCTGTTGCTGTTGATCGTGGTTATTCCTCTAATATTATTGATTCTATTTATAGGAAATTGACGAAATCCGCCCATTTTCAAAAGCATTCAAATTCCAACGCTAGTACTTCAGTTGTGTTACCATTTTTTCTTAAAATCAGTCAGCAAGTTGCTAAAAACTTAAGAAAATTTGATTTTAATGTTATTTTGTCTCCTGTTAATAAAATCACTTTTTCAAATCTCAAACACCCCGTTGATCGCCTAGATAATTGGGGTATTTACCAAATCTCTTGCCAGTGTGGCCTTTCTTACATTGGCTAGACTAAACGTTATCTTAGATTTCGTTTAAAAGAGCATGAAGGTTATGTTAAAAATCAGGAGCTTAAACGGTCTTCTATTGCTCAACATTTTTGGTCTTCTGAACATAGGTTTGATTTTTCCTCAGCCATCATTATCCAAAAATGTTATTCTAACCTTGATCTTGATTTTTGGGAAGCTTACCACATCATTAAAAACTCTCACTCTTTAGTCAATGACTTTTCTAGTACTCCTGATTTTCCAAGTATTTGGAAAGCATTAATTTAATTTCCCCCTTTTTTGGTTTCTTTTTCTCTCCTTCTCCGGTAGATGTCGCTACTTGCCCACCCAGTCGTATCCACTGCTTCTCTCTCATTGTTTGTTTTTGGCGCCTTCGCTACCCGCATCGGATATATAAGCCAGCGCGTCTCTGTCTATCATTTTGCTCAGCCTTGCTTTTTCTAGCACGCTGTTCCTTTTTCCCTATCTTGCACTGAAGAAGAATCTCGCTAGTAGATTCGAAACAGCTGTTTGCTGCTTTTCATGTATTTTTTGTGCATTTTTAAACGTTGGTTTTTTTGCTTTTTAATATTGTTGCACAAAGGCTTTATTTGCTATTTTATATAGAGTGCATAGCATTTATCGTTCATTTGCAGAGATACACAAAATAATTCAATAATGGTCGATTTTATGGTATATAAAAGAAAATTCATTTCTTAATGATATTATTCTATTAGCGTTGGAAAGTATTCTATAATCTATGCCTGATGTGTATTCATTCTTTCTTGTTTATGTTTAAAACAGCCTTAATTATGAAAAGTACATATATTCTGAATGAGATATCTCGTTTAATTTCAACTGTCCTAAAATTACTAAACACGAAACACCTTTCTCCCAGTTTTAAATTGTCTCATATCTCAGAAGTAAATGTCTAATCAAAGATACTCAAGGCGTTAAAGTTAACACATATAGTAAACCGGGGATCTAGTGACGCGAGATTTATTTATTTTTTATATGTATAACGCTACAAATATACTGACGGGAAAAATTAAAGACAAAAGTACAAAAAAGCATGTAATCTGGGTGATTTTTTTTTTTAAATCTAAATACATGGAATTTTCGAAAATTCTTTATAGAACCATACCTGGAATATCTTTAAAATACACAATATCTTATTTCTGCAAAAAATAAATTTAAATAAGACTATAAGAAATGTTATGTAAAGTAGGGTAGGGAAAAGTTTGTAATTTTTTATAGTTTAGAGATACATAGAACATTTTTATCTTGTTTGAAGGCACTCCTGACCAAAATACAGACTTGATACAGACAGAAGTTCTCGCCAATTAAACGCACTTTTTTAAAAATCAGTCAAATACTTTCTCAGCGGCATGTTCCACCTTTCTAGATGCGACATTTTATAGAATTTGCACTTTTTAAGCGTAGAAAAGGTGAATACCATTGTACTACTTGATCTTGAGCTGCCAACCAACTACATTCCATTACACTTCATTAAAAAAAATTAACATAAAGTACCCTTTTTTATAGTTGTTTTTTTAATTTTTCCGACCAGTGTGCAAAAAACAGGAGTGATAGATAATGAATGTAGGTACACGTACATGTGTTTATACGTGTCCTGAACTAAGGATAGCGTCATAAAAAAAATAATAAAACACGCGTCCTTAATCCCCCCCCCCCCCCACGTTTACCTGGAATATATTTTACAAATTTTAACGTTTTAGAAATATATTAAAATAACACTTATTATTATTAAAATAAAATGCATATTCTAAAAGTGATTACAGTAAACATAAACGCTTAAATTTTTTTTAACCCTCAAACCGACTAGTTTCGTATACGCAAGAGCGGTGGCTAATTCGAGATCCGTAATAATAAACGAGTTGTGTTTTAAAATTGAGAACGTCACCGTTATTGCATACAAAACTATTCGGTTTATTTAGTAAAATGTTTTTAGGCCTTTATGTTAACTAAAATCAATTTTAGCATACATATCTTATTTTATTTTAATAACTTTGCGATTTTAAATGCGAAACATTAAATGACTTGTAAAAAAAACCTTTTTTCCTCGAGGGCCGCAAACATGCGTTTGTCACGTTAAGCGAAGCGCAACACACTATATATACATAATCAAGTAAAAATTAAATGTATTTAAATTAATAAGATGACAACAAGAATATAGAAAGCAATATAGCAAAATTTATTTAATCAGTATTGCCTATATTATAAGTTTCAAACGTGATAACATAATAAAATGCAGAGTTTCCAAGTTCTAAAGGAAAATAAGAATTTTACTCAATACAAAAACTTCTTACCTTTTCAAAATGTAAACGTAAGTAGTGAAAATTTAATCAATTTCAAATAAAGTTCAATTAGTGTTGAAGATTTAAAAATATATACACCACGGTAAAGTAAATAGGAGTACATGTAAAAGGTCTTTCGACTAAGAAAATGAGATTTACGATGTTTCAGCATAATTTTAAATTAATTATAAATAACAACACATTTTTTTTCTTCCCAAAAAATATGTAAAACAACAGGGATTCTTAAAAATGCTTTTTATGTGCAAATCTATTTTTTTTTTGTAAATATGGATTAATGATTGTGTAACTCGACCTTTGACCGAACATAGTAGGTCGCCTAACTACAAGCGTACCGTGGCCCGTACTGTAGTAGGTAATATTTGAAAAAATAAAGTTTAAATACATTTAATACATTATAATTAACCCTTTGAAGTCTAAGCCCGGGTGTCACTCGGGTTTCCGTTTTCTGTGAAGCGAACTAAGCTCGAGAGCCTCTCGGGGCCAACTATTAACTCTCTGAGCTTTAAAAGTACCTACTATACACGTTCGCCGTCTTTTCAGATATTATCTATGAACCTTTTTTTTTTTAAAAAAAAAGTAGGTGGAAGCACTAAACAGAAGTAAGTATATGGAATATCTAGAACCAGAGCTTAGTTTAAACTTATTGTGAACCTCGTGGTGTTGCTCTTTGTGCTTTGAAATGTACCACAAAAAGCAAATATTACTAAATAATGTTTATACAGGGTGTCCGGTCTCAAAGGTGTCCAATGGCAAATTCCTAAACCGAGAGTCATAGACAAATAGTTCCAATTACAAAAAAGTTTTAAAACAGGTAAAGAAATATCTTAAAAGCGATTTGGGTCAATAAAAACATTTCTTAAAAAATTACAAAATTAAAATTTTTATACTGTCACCCGGTCCTATAAGTTATATTTAGTAAAATTTTCCTATTACACTGACAAGTAATACAAAAAAGTCCCATTCATATAACACTAAAATTGAGTGATTTACAAAACTTTAAAAATGAAACAAAACTTATGCCACTTTTCTGCTCTAAAAACAAATGAGTTCGGCTTGGCTTTGAGGGGGTCACATACCAAGTGCTTAAAGTATTCGAAGATCTTATTTCATGTGTATCTGCGCTTTGAAAAAATCGTACAAGTATTACGATTAAGTTAACATTTATTAAGTTTCAGATTGGCTAAAATAATATATGTTTTATTTTGTCAGGATTTGAGGCTGTTTCTTTTATCATTTCTTTTAACAAAGGTTATGTTATTTTTATAAGTTTTTATGTTACTTCAACGATCGTATGTATGTTTTTCCAGTTCAAAATTTGTACTCGAACTTTCACTCACTTTAAATATCCGATCGAGATTACATTTTACATACTGCCGCAAATCCAATAACAATCTAATATTATTATGATTTTCGTTGGTTACCATTTATACTTTTTTTTTTTTTTACAGGATAACACAAAATATTTCGAATAGATTACCGCCAAGAAGTTTAAGAAAAAGTTTTAGATTATATAATACAAGACTGCGATTGTTAGTTTTTTTTTTTTTTTTTTTTTTTTTTTTTTTACTTTTATGTATTTTTTAGCACTGAATCCGAAAATTACATTAATTTTTAACCATCATGTCAGGATATTTCGCAAATCATAAATTGTCAAATTTAAAGAATAACAAAAATCGAATACTATAAAGTAGAGGAGATGGTTGTGTTTTTTAACTTTTGATAATTGATTTTTACGTATTTGTTAGCACTGAACCTGAAAATGACCTTCATTTTTAAACATCACGTTAGAATTTTTTTTGCAAATCGTAAATGTGCAAGTTAAAATAAAGCGAAAATCTCATACTAGAAAACATATGTAAAACTTTTTTATTTTATTTTATTTTATTCAATAATTTATTTGATATTTTTGCTTATCCTGGGATTCTTATAGCTAAATAGCTGAGTGGTCCGATGAGATGAGTGAGGAGATTCAATTTTAACTTTGAACTTTTTAACTTTGAAATTTGCGAAAAATCCTGATGTGATGGTTAAAAATGAAGGTCAATATCAGATTCAGCGGTACAGAATACATAAGAATCAATTATCAAAAGCTAAAAAACATGACATAGCCCAGCTTTTGCAGGCTTGTGCAATCAATAATATTTCAAAATACGTATCATTTTGTAAAGAATTGAGGCTGCTAATGTAGCAGCATTTTATTTAACAAAAAATCTGTTTTTTCTTTCTTCTTAAATGTTTATTACAAATTGTATATTTTGCATTAATATGTCAGGATGATTAAAGATTTGAATTTTATATTGCAATGTTAATTTTACTCTCAACCATTTTTAATATATCTGACGAAATTATATTTCGACTAAATTTGTGAATGACTCCCAATTTGCTGCAAAAAAATATGCTCGAACTTTAAACAGCTATTACTCGGTCAATTTTAATCGTAGAATAACGGGAGTTTTTGTGTATTACTTGTCAGTGTAAAAGGAAAATTTTACTAAATATAACTTATAGGACCGGGGGACCGTATAAAAATTTAAATTTCGTAATTTTTAAAGAAATGTTTTTATTGACCCAAATCGCTTTTTAAATATTTCTTTACCTGATTTTAAACATTTTTGTAATTGAAACTATATGTCTATGACTAACGGTTTAGGAATTAGCCATTGGACACCATTGAGACCGGACACCCTGTATACAAATAAAATCAATTTTCAGATATTTGTACAACATTTGGGTAAGTTTTTATTCAAGTCTATCTAAAATTTTATGTTAAAAAAAATATGTTTTCTCATGCGGAAATTTTTTTTAAAAATATAAAACAAAACATGCTTTTTCAATAATTTCTCATTAAATATTAAATTTTAGTACATTTAAATAGTTCCTTAATTATTAATAAGAACAGTTTGAAGTTTATAATAAAAAAATATATTCAAATACATTTCTTCCAAGTATATTTTAAAAAATCATGAAAAGTTCCAAATACCCTCAGTACAGAGGGAGATATACGGTTGAAATAGCTCAGTCCTCAAAGTGTTAACAATATCCAAATAAACTTTAGATCATATAACAAACAGCTAATGAAAACAATAGTCACAACAAACGCGCTGCCTTAATTTTATTTTATAGTTATCATCAATTTATTTACATTCACCATAAATTAAAGGAGTAGAAAATTACAGCCACTTCAGCATCTGTGTTTCATTAGGATTTCAAATGTATTCTTGTATGAACTCTGAATTTTACACCATTATTTCTATTAATGATGCAACAGATTAAGTTTCACAAAATAAGATTAATTTATGTAGTTAAAATATAGAATGTACTCTGGTAAGAACGGAATTTACGATCAATTAATTATATTGCAGTAAATTGCATTAATTTGCGATTAGATAGCTTATTTTCTGCTTTTCGTTATTCGATATTTTATTTCTTTCCATAATTTACAAAAATATAACCTTTTGATGCATATTAAAAGCCCGGTCAAGGTAAAAGGAAAAATTCATGATATTTCCAGTAAGCTTACACTGCAAAATCAGAGGAATATATTTATTAGATAGATTTCGGATTAAATACTACCTATTGCAATCTCCCCTATATTGGAATTTCAGAAAAAGTTTTGCAGATCTACACCGATCATGATCCCTAGAACCCAAAACCACCCGCAGTAAAAAACTTTATCCGTCTGTCTATCTATCTATCTATATCTCTTTTTTATGGATAGGATAACTTCCATCCACAGGATAACTTCCACAAATCTTATCCAAACTGATCACCTATAAAATCAAGGGACATAAAAACTCGGTCAAGTTCGTTAATGGGCAAAATCGGGCCAAGGGGGAGGAAATAGGGAGGGGTATTGTAAAACCGAAAGAACATCATAACTTCTTAATTATAATACATATCGAATCAGTTTGAAGTTATTATTACTTCTAAAACAGAGGCCAAAAATTTATGTATGACAGATTTTTGATAAAATAAAAAATAGGCTCAAGGGACGAAAAAAAAAAGGTTTTTGGGGAAAAAATCATAAATTCGTCAATTCTCAAGATATCATATCCAATTAAATTTATTATGAATCTTCTTAATATTATCTACAACTTTTATGTTGACAAGTTTTTGATAGGACCAATTCGTACCGCAAAAAAAAGAACAAAAAAAGGGGGGGATGTTGAAGAATAAAAAAATCCATAAATTCGTCAATTCACAAGATATAAAATCCACATGAATTTATTATATATCTTCTTTATATTATCGACAACTTTTATATTGAGAAGTTTTTGATAGGACCAATTATTACAGCAAAAACAAATTAAAAATACATACCGATTGAAGAAAAATCACAGTATTAAGGATGTACTCAAATACAAACTGCTCATTTTCTGACTCATTTTTAAATTTATTTTTGCTCTCAAACGCATCCAGTTGGTAGGTTATCTTATTCAGAAACTATATAATGTACCGTAATGGTCTATTTTGTGATAGAGGCAGAATTTATTTCAAAAATTGATGTCAAAGTGGGCATTTTTAACCGAATTTCCCGAAGCGATTGTGTTGGAAACGAAAAATATTGCCCTACTGAGAAAATAATTGTTTATAAATCAAGCTCCAATTAATTGAACGAAAAATAAAAACATAGGTAACTTCTAAATCTGTTCAAAAATCACGTCAGCAAGTTTCATTTTTTTTCTTTTAAAAATGAATCTGAAAATGTGTCAGAAATTTCGAGTTGTTGAACATGGAAAAGTATTTTTTGAATGCCGCTTTAACATGATTCTGATAAAACCAACTCTTATATAAAAATGAAATTAAAAATTCGTCAAAAGCGGCCAGATAAAATTGTTAAAATGGGTTTATCTCTAATAGTGATTTAGTTTTTGTTGTGAAATTAGTACTTAACTTCGAAATCTACCTGTGCCTGTAGGCCGAGCCAGTAGGGATTTCAAATCTTTGGTTTGTTTAAACGATGTAGTTTGTTAATTGACGTGGACAATTTGCATGCAGTATAAAATAGGTATGCAAGTCTTAAGTCCGAACTGCATTGATGAGACCGAGAACATCACATTAGTGCGAATTCCCACGGACCAAAACTTCAAATATCCGCGTTTTTTGAAAACGTGACTTCATTAACTTGCATTTTTCATTAACAAAATGAAATTTTTGATAAAAGTAAATATTATGCTTCGATTAATCTCCAAGTATTGGAACCATGTGTTATATTTTATTATCACTCTATGTTAAGATACACGCAGTTGAAGTTAAGGATTCCCAAATCGCACTAGTATGAAGTGCGCAGGTGCTGACTCTAAGTATGGAGTCCACGGGTTAATAAAGCATGTACATTTTCCAGTAACTTGTAAGTAAACGTCGTATTTGATGGGAAAATTAAGATGCTAAGTGAGCAAAAATTATCTCCCCAGGTATAAGTTTAATATCAAAGTAAGTATCCTGGCCAAATTTTTGCTATACAGTAGAATATCGTTTCTCGAGCAAAAACATTCCAGCGAAATTTGATTTGGCTCTTAAACAGTGAATGACTTGTCGTCAAATCGATATCATGAACAAACGAGCAGAAGCAAACCCTTTATTTTGATTCAAAGGACTTAGATGAGGTACGGCAGTTGCATCGTTAAGAAAATTCACCCATTTTGAGATTTCTTTTCAACAAAGCCGCTGATTTTTCTTTATTTTATCTTCTTCATCTCTTTTTCTGTTATTTTCATATACGTGAAGCACATACGACTACTATAAGTGCTACGTATTTATATAATTACGAGCGCACCTAAAAACATAAATAACCATTCGACTTGACGTTTTTTTTTTTTTTCGTTTTATTTAAAAAGAGAGTATGATAAAGTGGATGTTTGCATACCCAAATTGTACCTTTTCAATACGAACACCTAACTTTGAAGCATTTTTGACATAAATTTGACGTAAATTTTACGTTAGGATATCAAATGGGAAGTGATTTGATCAAGTAGTTTAGAAATTGTGAAGCTTTAAAATTTGGAACTCATACCTCTTTAAGACCTGACCTACGCAGTTGTGTAGGTGATCGTAAAGAAAAAGATAAAAAACATTTTCCTCTTTTTCTCCGATTTAAAGTCGAACCTGCACCCACAGAAAAGAGTGGATCCTCCTTTGGTATAACCTGACATCAGGCATTTTTAAATATTTTTTTCAATCAAATATGATCCTATTAATTAGGGGAAACCACCAAAACCTTTCATTTCTATGCGATTTTCATATGCAGTTTACTCATGCAGGTGGTAACAAAGTAGATGCATTTGGAGATTCAAACATAACTAGCTAATTGATTCGCCTTAATAATCTAAAATAATAAGAATGCAAGGTGCGTATACTCCTTTAAATTTACTAGGAGCCTGTTACCACTATTTAAGATTGGAAAATTTCTGTTTAATATTTAAATAGCCTCTGGTTTGTAACCGCAGCGTTGAATCGTAGTATTTGCAATAACTTTCTAAAATTAAATTAGGCGAAAAAGTCTATTAAAAATTTTTGGGGACATTTGTTCTTCTTCTCTCTCTCCTCCCATTGTTAAACTTTTTCTTTAAATGTTATAAAATTGTCATTGATTTATGTACAATCGGCCAAAACGGAGAGGAACATTCCATACATTTTACTCTTCAAATTCTCACAGAAAAACAAGTTGTAAATTGTACATCAAACATGGCAAATGTACTATAACTAGTTTTATAAATATTCAGACCTTGGTGCAATAGCTGTTGCATTCTTATGAAAAATGCATGAATACAAATTTTTTTACGATTACATACCGGGTGTCCCAAAAATGACCGATGATTTTAAAATTCAATTACTTGCAAACGGTGACAGATATTTAAAAAATTCTTGCAGAAGGGTTATGTATGATGTCAGGAGGGTTTTTTTTTTTTTTTTTTTTTTTTTTTTTTTTTTTTTTTTTTAACTGTGATTCTTTATCCAAAGATTCTTATCCAAAAATAGGACGTAATCCCTATGACAACCTAGAATCATTACCTGTCCTGAGATATCGTTGAATTAATTGCGTATGATAAGATTTAATGAAAAAAACTTTTATTAATATCTTTTTAAGTTTTAATTCGATTTTAATAAAATTTGACATGACCCGACAGAATTCTGAAACGATTATATATATTAAATTTCAAACCATTCGGTTGGGAAGTTTTTGCACTGTTATATGCGGACAAACGGACAGATAGACAGACGAACGGACCTGACGACGACTATAATTTTGGATTAAGATATTTGCAGCTTCCAGAAATCGGTTTCTGTTTAAACATCCATATGTTAGAATTCGTATTTATTTCTAAACGTCTACCTATTAAAAATTGTACCAACTTTATTCTATCACGTATTTTTCACGTGGTAACGCTCCTTTCTAACATTTTATTTCAGTTCCTTGACCAATTCAGCCCGAAAAATACATAAGTTATTATTATTTCAAACATTTTCACAGAGGTAGAATGGGTCAAAATTTCAGTATAGGGAAAACAGGGGGCTTATTGGGACACGTTTTACATTTTATACTGCAGAAAATAATTTACAAAATTCCTAGATTTCTTTTCTTAATACACAATTATTTTAAACAGTTGTATACTATTGAATGAAAAATGTTATTTACAGCTCAATTATTGAACGCTAAATGGTTTTAATTTGTGGAATGAAATTTTGTTCCATCGGACAATAAATAGAATACCCGATTTTAAACGGCAAATTGACGCAGAGGAAAATGTAAATAGCCATGTGATTGGGAATTATATATTCTTTAAATTCATGTAAAAAATATATGCTAAAGGGAAAGTCTCCACATTTAAATTGTAACAAAATTTAAAGAATGTCTAATATTGATATCGTACTTGAATATATCGGTAAATTTTATCTTTTAAGGATTATGTAGATGTAAAATTTTGAACTTCTAGAAATTTTGAAGCCGAATTCATTTTAAGAGTTTGAAAAACAAGCTCCAATGCAGGTAGTTTTTTAAGCATTAATTCAAAAACTACTTGGCGCAATGAGCTGAAATATTTGATTCGCATATTTGAGGCTTTAGAAAACGGCTTCTGTTAAAATGGTTATAAGTTGTATGGTTTTATAATGGTTATATAATGTTTGTCAATTAATAATTCCATTATTTCTACTATATTGTGATACTAATATTAAAAACAATAAGCCAAAAATTTTATAATATATGTTTCATTCATTAAACAATCAGAAAAGATTTATATTTCATTAAAGAAACACAGCACATATTTTACTAATTTTTTTTGGTTCAAAATATGTTTATATGATTTTAAAAAGCGTTGAAGTTCGCAGCTATGCTTTTGCAAGTATATAATGCTCGAGTCATGTATACGTCAAAGAAATGTTTAGTTTTAATCTTCGTCAATAAATCATATTGTCGCCATATTTATTAATTTATTTATTATAGGGGAGACTGTGGAAGGTTGACCCATTTTTTGCAAAATGATTTTTTATTTTTTAAATATTGAATCTAGAATAAAGTTTCATATATCATTTTATTCGTTATACAATCATTTATCACAATAAAACAGCGCCATAAGTGTAACACATAAGAAACTGGAAAAATGATCGATTCTAATCATTAGAAAATAATGGGTCAAGGCTCTCCACATATGGGAGGCTTGACCCACTTTATTTTATATTTGTCAAGGGAAATTAAATCAGTTTAAAAAAAGCAGAATAACTTTGTGCTACATAGTTTAGTTATTATTAAAAATTATTTGAGAAAATGGGATGTGTAAACAAACCTGCTTAGACCGAATTTAAGGTATAGGAGAAAAGTTCCTTTTTAAACACCCAGTTTTTGTGACACTCGACCTGGCAACATTAGTTGCCACATAGTTTGGAATAATCTCATTGTGTTCATTTTGGCTAAATTTGTCTATATATCTTCCTAAAGTGTTTTGATCAATGTTATGTTCTTTTGCAGAGGCATGAACACTTAACATTTCTTAAGGCTGCTTCTTTCATCCTTTCTAGTCTTTTCCATTCTTTCTATTTACCTACTATGGGTACCATTTAAATGAAATAAAAGCTGCTATAAACTTTCCAATTTATATTTCATTATTATTTTTTTTTACTTCTATAGTAATTTTTCACATCTTCCTTTAGTCAATTTTAATCATTTTCCTTTCTATCGCCACATTTTACTATAACTTTACAGAATAAATTTACATTATTTTAGAAATATAACCATTAACTCAGCATTATGTACAGTGTATAATAAAACGATTTAAAAGAAAACAATTAATTAAGGGAGCTTTGACCATCTGGTCAACCCTCCCTCACATTGATTGGGTCGATTCTCCTCACATAACCACTTTTTACAGTATAGCACATGGTTATATTTAGCCTAATTTATTGTACAATCTTTAAGCCGAGAATGAAAGCTCAAAATTTCTGCATTACTTAAAACCTATTTACTTAAACTTTATGATAGGTTTTATATGAGGAAATCTTACAAAATTTTCCTAAAAAATACACTTTTTAAGCTTAAAACACTTTACAATAGATTTTTCCACACCTGTTTCAATTATCTGCTTGGAACAAAGATTATTGTTTGAGCATTTCACTAGCTTTGGTTGCCACCTATTGACAAAACTCTGAAAATCTTTTAACTAGGAAAACTAAAGGGTGGGTTAACCCTCCCCTATATGTCTTAATGTAATATGTCTTGCATTAAGCCTCCGACTGTCTTGGAAAGAGCAAAATTGTAATGTTGTTTTTTCTGCATTTTATTTTAAATGCTTAAAAAAGTGATTCTTTGAACATTTTATAAAAAAAAAAATTAATAACGAATATAAATGCAATTCTAGGATGTATTAATCATTGTTCAATGTATTAAAAATACATTAAATCAATTGAATTATATTACTTTAAATACTGCTTGTATTGCAGTAAAACCTGGAGCTTAGTGAACGTATTAACACGGGCTTGTCAGTGAGGGGGTTAAAAAAAATACTTCTAAAACTAGAATTATTGCGATATGAAGACAAAATTTTAAACCTTTTTAACTCTTTATACTTTCTTCGTGACTCTTTCAAATGTTGACCCTTTCTAACCCAATGAAAAATTCAGAAGAATTGCACAAATTATGTACTTTTCCTATATACTATGTATCTAGAAGACTCAAATAAAGTAACATAAGTGGGTGTTACTACTTAAAAAATGAAAGTTGGTGCAATATTTAATAGGTAGACAACCCCTAACTATAATTAATACATATTATTAATTAATATACCTTATTCCTAATCGACTGATAGCAGCGTTGCTTGCGGAAGAATGCAGTTTGTAGTAGGGAGTGATCGGACTGTTTCTTACAGGACTGTACTTCAAATATTTTTCTATTGTTATCAGCTTCATAAAATTTTATTTTAGACTTTACAAGATGAGTGTTAAAAACAACTGTTTTTGATACAGAATATTTCATTAATACTTTTAGAAAAATCGATTTTTTTTCACTAGTTTCTAAAAAAATATGTTAATAAATCTATTTATTTTCTATGTGTTGTGGGATCTTGGGTAAAGACGTAGTAGAGTGGTGGTGTTTTCAAAGGCGTAGGCAAAATTAATAAAGAAGAATGTTTTATTCACTTATAACAATGATTATTTTCTTGATTAAATTCTGCTTATTCATAACAATTAGTATAATCGATGTTGGGGTCGTTATATGATTTACGATATAAGCAGTGAATTATAGTAAGTCCAAATATATAGTTGAATATTAGGTTGAGCAAAAAGTTCTGGGAAATTTTTAATCTATAAGTTATCTATAATCTGTAATCTATAAGCAAAATTTGTATCGTATATAGGAGTACTAGTAGTACAGTCCAGACGTGGGTCAATCCGAATATGACCGTACAGAATGAATAATCCATTATTATATTTCTTATTACATTATCTTTCTCAAGCAGTAAATTGAATATATACTGACTGGTATTAAAAAAGTCCTTCCGGCCAGTGCCGGGAGGAAGAGGTAGCTTTCAAATACCTTATTTTTAAAAAGCCAACTTATATTATTCAAACACACGAAGCTCAATTTAGTGGAAACCGAATATAGGAGATTCAATACTAATTTTTATCAATACTAAATCATTATGAATGTGAATTTCACGAAATTAGTCAGATTTATCCAAGCTGCTTTTATTTAAAGTAACTTATATTTGGCTGAGATGTTGATGTAAACTATCCACATGCTTTCTCACATGGAAATAGGCGAATACGTGTGTTATCGCGTGACAAATACAAGATCGTTTCAAAATGTTAGCCATACTAGAAATTCAAAGTGCTATAATTCAACCATTTTTTAAGATATAAACAAAAGAACAAATTTTCAGAAACAAAATCTGCTCCGGAATCTTTGTATCAAGGCCAAACACATAAAAATATCTTTTTCATTTTCGAATTTTTTAATACCTCATTTTAAATTTTAAATTAACAAGATGGCGAATAAAGCTGGCCAACGAACTCGGTCGAGACATTGGTATGTACTATGTACAGACCAAGTAACATCCAAATCGGTTCATAAATACGCTTGTTATCGCGTGACAAAAATCAGGTCGTTTTAAAATGTCAGCCACGCTAGAAATTCAAAACGCTATAACTCAGCCACTTTTTTAGATATAGACGAAAGAAAAACTGTTCCGGGATCTTTCTATTAAGGTCAAACACATACAAAAAAAATCTTTTTCATTTTCTAATATTTTGGTATCTCATTTTAAATTTTAAATTTTTAAATTTTTTTTAAATGGCCGCCATTTTGAAACAAGATGGCGGATGAAGCTGGCCAACGAACTCGGTCGAGATATTTGTATGTACTATGTACACACCAAAGTACATCCAAATCGGTTCATAAATACGCCTGTTATCACGTGACAAATATCAGGACGTTTCAAAATGTCAGCCACGCTAGAAATTCAAAATGCTATAACTCAGCCATTTTTCGAGATATAGACGAAACAAAAACTGCTCCCGAATCTTTGTATCAAGGTCAAATACATAAAAAAAATATTTTTTCAATTTTCAATTTTTTGGTACCACATTTCAAATTTAAATTTTTCTTAAAAATTTAAATGCCTGCCATTTTTAAACAAGATGGCGGATGAAGCTGGCCAACGAATTCGGTCGAGACATTGGTATGTACTATGTACAAACGAAGTTACATCCAAATCGGTTCATAAATACGCCTTTTATCGCGTGACAAACTTCAGGACGTTTCAAAATGTCAGCCATGCTAGAAATTCAAAATGCTTTAACTCAGCCATTTTTTAAGATATAGACGAAACAAAAACTGCTCCGGAATCTTTGTATAAAGGTCAAATACATAAGAAAAAAATATTTTTCCATTTTCTATTCTTTGGTACCACATTTCAAATTTAAAATTTTTAAGAAAATTTTAAATGGCCGCCATTTTGAAACAAAATGGCGGATGAAGCTGGCCAACGAACTCGGTCGAGACATTGGTATGTACTATGTACATAACGAATTACATCCAAATCGTTTCATAAATTCGAGAGTTACAGTATGACAAAGGTCAGATATATATATATATATCAACTTTTGAACGGAGGGTGGTTTCGGGGTCTGGGGGTCATGATCGATGAAAATATACCAAATTTTTTTGAAATCGCTTTCCTCCGAACGGCTGCAATAGGTAGCTTTTTGTAATGAAAGCTACCTAATAAGTAATTATTTTCATCTGGAACAGAGCTCTGCTCAAAATCTTTGTTAAAATCCCGATAACCCGACTTGCAAAAAATCTAAATCTGATCCACAAGAATTATTCTAGTGTGAACCCGACCCATAGAAATAAAATTAATGTCACCTTGACCCGAAAAAAGAAAATTAGGGATAACCCGACACGATGAAGGACTCCTTCAACGATCCCGAGGTGTCCGCTATTCAGAGATTTTACTATATTTGAGTAATGCAGAATATAGATATTTTCATTTTCCTATATAAAAGATAAAACTGATACTAACCCTTACCGGCGCGGAGTAATTCTGTTTATAAACTGATGAAATAATGAACTAATACCAGAATTTATAAACGAATTTATTAGAAAGTACGAACTTGCTTATTTTCACGTAAACTATAAAAGGAAAATTTTAGTTAAATATTCTTGGTGCCGTTTGTCAGTTTTGGAATTAAAAATTAGTTGTCCTTTTCTAAGGACACCGTCCTCGAAAGGTTTAAAGGTATAATTCTAGGTCACTTTTCATCATTGCATTAAAACATGATTTACATTTGTTTCATTTCGGATTCGGGTCAGGTTACGGGTTGAAGCATTTCGAGTTCGAGTCGGGTGCGGGTTGAATTATGTCAGGTTTGAGTCAGGTTGCGGGTCACTAAAAGTTATTTTGTCGGGTTCGGGTTGGTGAAATTTTTTTAGGCGGGCTCGGGTCGGGTTGCGCATTAGCTGAATATAGAACTTTCAGGTTCGGGTCGGGTACAACCCGACCGACGCAGGACTCTAACTGCAAGTCATTGACATTTTATCTTTAGTATTTTTAGCATCCAATATTTCACTCCAAGATATGGTGTCTCCAAGAGATGGTGGTGTATTCTTTTTACTCGACTGCCAAGAAGGGTTATGTGTTTCACGCGCTGTTAACACTCCTGAAGTAGAGATCTGCACGGGCCCGGCCCGCGGGCTGGGCCGGCGGAATGAAGTCGAATTTTCAAACGGGCAGGGCCGGGCCTGCAAAAAAATTAATCGGGCCTATCGGCCCGATATAAGAATTTAAGCGTAGCAGATAAAATACGAGCCATTTTCAATGAATATGATTTTCTCGAGAAGTATAAATGTGCGTCACGAGCCGATGCGAGTTTAACAACATCAATACAGAAATGTAACATGTCCATCGTAGAGATCAGCATCGTACAGTTGCAAGATGTCTGATTCCAAGTTTAATTTTTTTTCAGCAGACTCGTGCCGGGACAGAACTGGTCTTAATCGATCTCAGGATGTGCAGAACTGTCATTGTGTTTTGTAGTATTAATAGTGATAATGAACTTCTCTTAACAGTATCTTTGGAAATATAAAGGTGGTTCTCATATTCACTGCTCAACAATGCGAAGCTTTCAGACAAATTTCTTGACAAAATCTTTAACTATAAAGGCATAAAATTGACAGGCCTGCCTATTGAAGGCATTTGGAAACGAATAGCTTTTTCCATATTTGATAAATTACTTACAGAGATAACAGAGATTCCTGTCACGTCACTGTACGTTTTTTTTCTTTCCTGTGCCATTGCTTCCGGAAATTTGATTCAAAACTCTAACTTTGACAGTATTTTCAGAAAGATATATTGCTTTTATCTATGAAAAAAAAAAAAAACGATATTTACATAGCTTTTGAATACCTGCCAATCTTACGCGTTTCCGAAAACAAAAAAAAATCATAAATGTGTCGCAATGTAGCTCCTTTGGATTTGAGAAAAGCCTTAAAAATGAGAGAAATATTTTCACAAATCTACTTTTTATTATACAGCTTCAAAAGTTATCATGTTTTTAATCCTTTATTCTGATGAACTACATTAATCTTTTAATGAATCCTTATTTCCATTTTGAAATGTCTGTAGAAATGTGAAATGTCTGACTAAAACACTGTAAGTAATCGTTAATGTTTACTATTGCGTGTTTTCTGTTTTGCGAACATCATAGTAATGTAAAATATACTGCAAAATGTTCCCATAAATATGTATGTAGTATTCATTAAAATAATCGTAATTGTATGCTGAGAAAAAACAGATTTTTTTTTTTGTAGAAATTGTGTCGGGCCGGGCCGGGCTCGGACCGAACTTCCAATTTTTGCACCGGGCCGGGCCAACATAGCTTTCGTTCGGGCCGGGCCTGGAAATTCCGGCCCGTGCAGACCTCTATCCTGAAGTCATTCTTTTGCTCTGAAGAGAATAAATAATAAATGATGATAGTTAGAAATAATTATATAAGATGAAAATAAGTGCAAATTCTATGCTTTAAAATATTTTTTAAGCCATAAAATCCATTAATACAAGGTTCATTAATTGAATAATCGGAAAAGTTGTATAAAAAATCCATAACACGCCAATAACCTGGAAAATTGCTTATACAGTCGTGGCCAAAAGTTTAGGACCACTGTGCAGAAACTAGCGTTTTTACAATTGAAACCACTGATAACGTCATAAATGAAATCGATTACTTCAGATGGCGTCATTCCGTCTGGCAATGGAGTACTGTATTCACTTTTCGTTTGATCTTTGAGTAATAAACGTCGCAGACGCAATTGTTGCTTGTTTTAAGAGTTTTGAAAACCTATGAAAATGGATCGAAAATCGTCAGTTTCTGAAGCTCAGCGTGCATAAATTGTTATTCTTCATAATGATGGATATTCAGAACGATTAATTAGTGAACTAGTAAGACATAGTAAGAATTCAGTTCACAATTCGATCAAGAAATTTACAGAAACAGGGACTTATGTTGATGCCAAAAGGTGTGGTCGACCTCGTAAAGCCACATCTAGGGATGACCATGTCATTAGGAGCATAGCAGTTCGATCTCCAATGAGTTCCGCAAGCAAGATACGGTCAGTACTGCTTGCAAAAGGTGCGGATGTCAGTTGCAGAACAGTAAGTCGGCGTTTGTTCGACGACTTTCATTTAAAATCCCATAAACCTGCGAAAAAACCCAGGTTAACAGCGGCCATGAGAGCTAAGCGCTTGGACTTTGCCAAGAAACATGCCAAATGGACAATTCGTCAGTGGCAACGGGCTTTTTTTTCGGTTGAATCTACCATACAGTAGCTCTCTAGACGCAAGTACTATATCCGTAGACCTCCGAAAAAGTGATTCGATTAATGTTACACTTTACAGACTGTTAAACACTTTCCAAGTCTCGATTTGGGGTGGAATGTCAGTGAACGGAACGGCTGCATTGTTCTTCCTACCACCAGGGACGACTATGAATGGCAAAAAATACGTAGATTTGTTGAAGGAGAAGTTAGAATTACATATGACCGTTCATAAATGAACAATTTTTATGCATGATGGTGCACCATGTCATCGCTCTAAAATTGTTACTCAGTTCTTGAAGACGAAGAAAATTCAAATCTTTGACTGGCCTGGAAACAGTCCCGATTTTAATCCAATTGACAACTTATGGACCCTCTTAAAGCACAAGATCTCTGAGAAATAGCCAACAAGTGCTAATGAACTGGAAAAAGAATTAAGGAAGTTTGGGTGAAAGAATTATCAGCTGCATACTGCCGAAGTCTGGTAGAGAGCATGCCAAAACGTTTGCAGGCCGTAATGAAAGCTAATGGCGGACCAACAAAATATTGATTTTTCTGTAAAATTTGCGCGTAATGTCTGTGATTTATATGCGTAGAAATGTAATATTCATGTAATAAAAGGAGTTTATAATTTTATTAACGAGTAAGTATTCAATTTATTGTCTGGATCTTAATTTTCAGTGGTGGTCCTAAACTTATGGCCACGACTGTAGATCTAAAGTTTAAAAAAGTTTATACACTTTTTCAAAAATGATGTTATTAACTTGAGATAAATTTCAATAATCTAAAATTAAACTTAAAAAAAAATATGTACTTTTTCAGAAATTATGTTATTGACTTGAGATGAAAGTATATAGAATTAAATCTCCTTTTTTCCCTCCTCAAAACGATTTTTTCTTTTACTCATTATATGGCGAAAAAAGATCTAGTGCTATATTATTCACATTTTATAGTTATTTAATGGACTATCCTTCTACTTCTATGAAATGTTTAGGTTTGATCGCAATTTTGGTCACGTTTTCTTAAATAAATCAATTTATTTATTTAAAATCCTATACTTCTTTTTATAAATGATATTAATAATTTGAGACGAAATTATGTAGAGCTAAATCTCATTTTTTCTCTATATAATTACTTTTTCATTCATTACGGAGAAAAAAATGTCCTACCTTGCAGGTTAATGAAAGATTTTGTTTTAATTGTAAGTTTGGTTACCGTTTACATAACTTAATCAATATAGTTATTTATTTGTTTACTATATCCTTAGAATAATAATTCTTATATTTAAATAGAATTATTGCGATATGAAGATTAATCAACAAGTCATAAACTACAGGCCATTGATTTGTTTCTCAGGGGAGTTTTATCACCCAATATTTCACTGTACTTAATTGCAAATCTTTCCTCTATGCGAAACTCTGAAAACGTCAGCAGACATCGGGACGCCAGTCTGCGGGCTTTTGTCCAGAATAAGATTTTGTTCGATATTTGCTAGAGGATAACTGTGTTACAGAAGACTAGGAGTATCAGAATTGAGGCTGGTAAATTTAAAAATTTTAGTATGCTCTAATTAGATTAAGAAGAAAATTTATTGTTAAGCGAATAACGATTTACATAATCCAGATGTACTCACTATATTTTCTGAAAAACATTATCTCATCGTTATTTGTGAAATTGATATTCACGTTATTTAAAGACAGAATACACATAATTTGCATGATCGATCAGGTATAGGGACGAAGGTAAGTACTAGAAAAAAATACAAGGGAGTTTTCAATTGAAGGCATTAAAAACTTGCTTAATTTGACAAAAAATCTATCCCTGGATGAAAATATATTATTAATTATTCACAAAATCAGTATTTCATTTTATTATTAGTAGCATTTTATAATTTTAATTAATTAGACTAAATGGATTGATCTTAATGAAACAGGAAAACTCTTATTTTGCAAAATTTATTATAAAAGGAAACTTTAAAATCCCAGTAGCGCAAGCAAAACTGGGAAAAATAATCTTTCTTTTATATAATTGCAGATAAATTACATGGCTTACTTAAACTCTGAAAAAGTACTTTATGTAACTTTTCTTCAAACACAATTATTTGTTTTAAAAATAAATTGATAACAAAAACAAAAATTTAATCAACAGAAAATAAGGTGCATTAAATAAACTTATAAAATTTAATACAAATTTTATTTTAAAACTTATATCTTTAAATAAATTAACGATGCTGTGAATAAAAAAGCAGCTAAACAATCTTCCTAAAAAATATTTTAACTAACACGTATAAAAATATAGACCTAAGATGTAGTTGTGCGTGGGTCGTTTTATTTGTACGTAGATTCACATGTATTTATGAGGTATTTGTAATGATTCTTAGATATTGTTAGCTTACGAGGGGGGGGGGGGGGGTTCAAGGTGAAAATGTGATGACCCTTTGTACATTAATAGAATACAGTCAATAGATAGACATATGAAAACCATAAAGTGCAATGTCCAGGTGGTCATTAGGGAACCCGCCCCCCTCCCCCCCCCAAGTTTATGCTTTATTTACGCTTACGAAGAGTCCAATTAAACTCCGAAGGTAGGGGAAGCAACGTATGAGCTAGGGGCACCTGCCATTTAGTTAAAGCGTTCTAAATTCTACAAATACAGGAACTTCTCAATTCTAAATTGCTATAGATATCAGCGTCGGAAAAAAAATTATGACTGTATTTTTAGTCAGTCATTGTAGGTTCCGGAATGAAAACATCTTCATGGAACATGATTGCTTAACAGTATTAATCACTGATATATACAGAGTGTCCAGCGAATAAGACCCTGATTTCAAAATTAAATATCTCAAAAACAAAGATCAATAGAATTATACGGTAAACGGTTTTTTAATTAGCTAAGCCGTAAAAATATTATACAGAAGTTGCAAAATTTAGTTACAAAACCCGATAACAGATGGCGCTGTAATCGCAATGCCTATAAATTGTGCTTTGTGCTAAAGTCCAGTGCACTAGTGTCTCATTCCTAGATGGCTCCCTATGGAAGGACGAAAAAGTGGGAAGTCCGCTTCTTAGTTGGGGTGATGTGCAGAATCGGAGACATGTGTTGACAGAATTGAGATTTGTTTCAAATTTTGTCATAAGCTATTTCGGTCTGGATACCAGTATACTGTGGTATGTTTTTTCTCTCCTAATTCGTAGATAGTTGAATTGAATTCAAGCAGAGGAGGATTTGAAAAAATTGGAAATCTTTACTTTTTATTATTTATTTAAATTTTGAAAAAAAAGTTTGAATAAAAAAATCCAAAATTTCTAGTTTTAAAATTTAAATAAGCTAAAAGAAACCCTTTTTTTAAATAATTGAACTTTTATAATAATGATTCATAAATCCTTTTTTTTTTATTATTCTAGAAAATAATTTGAATGAAAATATACAAAATTTCTATTTTTTAAAATTTAATTAAGTTAAAAAAATTCTTTTAATTTTAAAAACTCATTTTCATTTTTTTTATCATTGACCACAAAAGTATGGTGCAGCTCCTACCGATATGATCCGAAGTTTTGGAAAGGAGTGCAGCCTCCAAAATACTTTTGCTTCGACGTTGATGATACGACTTATCATCAATTCTTTTTAAAAATGAAATGATTTAATGCATAATTTCTGTCCCTAAAACTTTTTTTATAAATAAAAGAAATAAATGTGTTGTGCTAAAACCAAAATATTATGCCGTGATTTAAAAATATAAATGAAAATTGCAAAATTACTGTTTTATTTATAATAATTCAGGTATAAACAATAATACCAAAATATTATGCCGTGATTTAAAAACATAAAAAAAAAAGAAAACAGTACAAAATTCTTCTAAATATATGCATTTTGATTTAAATAATTATATGGCATTAAAAATTGAATTGAATTAAATATTTTAATAAGTTCTTATATAATGATTTCTAAACTTTTATTGAAAATTCTATTAATTGAAATTTTCTAAAATTAAAGTTGGTGCAATAATTCTGTGACCAAATGTCTCCACTTCTGCACATTACCCCAATGAAAAAGTATACTTTCCCACTTTTCGTTCTTCCATAGGGAACCATTTAGGAATGAGACACTAGTGCTCTCACTTCGAAATACAATTTAATGGCATTGCGATTACAGCGCCATCTGTTAACGGTTTTTGTAACTAAATTTTGAAACTTCTGTATAACATTTTTACAACTTAGCTAATAAAGAAACCGTTTACCGCATAATTCTCTTGATCTTTGTTTTTGAGATATTTAATTTTGAAATCAGGGTCTTATTCGCTGGACACCCTGTATATACGCGTGATTACACGCGTGTATAATGTGCGTAATATAGTATTACGCACGTATCGTATAATGACATATGCGTGATAATGTGTGATTACAGTTAACATAAAGGCTTAAAAAACATTTTGGTAAACAGACCTACTAGTTTCGTACACATAACCGGTGACATTCTCAATTTCTCATGTAATGATAAAATAAAGTAATTCGCAAAAAAACAAAACAAAGAAAAAACATGCAATACGAACTTATAAACGAACATCCCGACTTAGTATCAAGCATCATAAAAGCATGTGCTTTAATAAAATTATCATTTGTAAACGGGATTCATTTTACCTCATTTTTAAATTTATGAAGCATCTCGTGACAAAGTTTAGGTTACTCAAAGAAGGCTGATTCATTGCATATGCTCCCGCTGCGCATATAAATTTCTATTGATTCACGAATAATGGGAAATAAAATCTTGATGTATAAATTATTTTACTCTTTTAAATATTAATCTGCAAAGGCTCTATGTTATGTAAAGTGACTAAAGCTGTCGTTTTTGTTGTATTTATATCTGCTATATGTTTTTTTATCCTCGTTTTAAACTTTTTATTCGTCATTCTTATATAATATTGCAGTGATCTATTGACTTTGATGAACATGATTTAATATGCACGTTAAATTTGATCAGGCTCTGTTGGATTCTATTTTCTTACAGACTATGTTTTTTTTTAATTTATAGAAGGTTTTGCAATACGACATATATTAAATTTGCTACTAAAAATCTACAGAGGATCGCTTTATTAAAGCACCTGATTTCGTGACACATGGTATCGCGAGAGGTTTGTTCATCAAGTTCATATGTAATTTTTCTTTCTTTCTTTTTTCTTTTTGCGAAAATAGTTTATTTTATCAATAATGTCACCGGTTGTGTATGCGAAACTAATAGGTATGTTTATTAACCCCTTCCTGCATACTGTGACATATATAGCACATACTGTAGTTCTGCAGATGTTTTTAATAGTTGAAGTTCCATTCTTTTTTGTTTAATACGTCAGTGGATGAGGCATGTTATGCCAACAGGTGCTGCCTCCTTTCGAGCGGATTTTGGCACCAAAAAAAGAGGGGAACGATGAGAATTTATAGTTGTTACTTTGTGTTGCTCGATAGGGAATATTTATGTTGTTTTGGTGTGGAAAAAGAAGATTGGACTGAAATTAATACAGTTGTGTTTGTAAGTATCTTGTGAATAATATATCATGATGGTAACACATTGTAGAAATGCTAGCGTATGTAGTACGTAAAAATCGGTAGGTGCCACATATGTCACACCATGCATTGACAGGTTGTATTTTTCCACAGTGGTTGAAATGTGTATTTGTTTAGTCACCATCAAAAATGCGAAGTGTCACTTTGTCTGAACAATGATCGAACTCTCTTTGCCAAGTTTCATACTAAGTGAAGGGTTCAGGGCCAAAACTAAGGAGGGTCAGAGGGGGTATGTGCCCCGTGCGCCAGAACGAAGGGGTGCCAAATGAAGATTTTGTTTGTCGATTTTTCTCACATCTATGTTTAGCACAATTTTGTTAAAATCATCCTGACTGGGGTATGCGAAAGCATAGAAGAATCTAAAGATAATATGGCATAAGGATCCTGTATAAAGCGGAATTTGTTTTCGATTCTTGTCGATTTCGTTTTCAAGATTTTAATGAATCAATATTTTACAAAGCAGATTACGTAGTTCAGTATTATATATTTTATTATTACATATTTTAAATTTTAAAATAAGTCGGCTATTAGAAAATTAGTGAAATTCTCTTTGTAAATATGCTTTGTGGAGGAGGGGGTTGGGAGCGGCGCCAAAATCCACGTTTGCCCCGGGTGCAAAAAAGGCTAGTTTCGGCCCTGGGTCATTGAGTAACTGTAGTTTTCAACATCAATGTGTCAGTTACTGCAGACTGTAGTTCTCAGTCAAAAATATGTATCAGTTACTGTAGTTTTAAACCAGCCTGTAGTTTTAAACCAAACATGTATCAATTTCTGTAACTTCATTTTTCAATAAACGATATACGTATCAATTACTGTAGACTGAAACACACGTACACAAAAACATCTCATATGTTCTTTCTCTATATATTTTGAAGTGTTAAGAGTTGCATGCAAGTTTTAATACTGATTTCCCTACTATGGAAAAGTAGTCGCTAATGCACGGTGTGACACACATGGCACGCACTTAAATCGGCCTTAAATTAAGGTTGATTTGAAATTTTCGAATTTTGAGTGATTTTTTATCATGTTACATTAATATTTAGCATAATATATAGATAATATTTAGATAAAAAATTTTTGCCTGCAGGAAAAAAATCATCCAGGAAGGGGTTAAATGTTTTTTTAAGCTTTTAATGATTACTATAATCAGTTTTAGCGTATTTATATTTATTTATTTTAATGATAATAAGTCATTTTTATTTTATAATTCATTAGTATTAATCAAATTCAGATTTCACCGTCCGGTAAAAGAATTTTGCGGAAATATATTGTTGTTTTAGATAAATTTTCACAAGCTATATATAAGCAATTAAAGAAATAGGAACTGGAAATTTATTTTCAGTTATTTTAGGGTCCCTTTAAATTGTAAAGGGAAGCTCGTGCTTTTCGTGCCTTTTGGGAAATCAGGTTCTACGCTTACGTATAATAATAGGATAAATTACCCTCATTCACGAGCCGCTGCGTATCACGGTTGGTAGCATGCCCGATTTCAGAAGGTGAAACTTTTTATTTAGGTATGAATTCGATCCTCGAACATACTGTTGTTTCCAGGCAAAATAATGATCACTTATTTTCGAATCGCAATTAAAATTTTATACATAACTATTTAAATTTGAGACAGGTATAAGTAAAGACAGGTTTTTGCGCATATATATATATATATATATATATATATATATACGCAGAGAGAGAGAGAGAGAGAGAGAGAGAGAGTTTTAAATATGATATTGGGCCTTTTTATGGATTTAAAGAATACTAAAAAAGAAAAAAAAAATACGTAGTTTTTATTTGTTCAGACGGCAAAATTTTCCTTTTATTAACAGTTGCTTGCAGTTTTTGATATGAATTATTTCCTATATTATTTTCTGCGAAATAGATTATACATATAATTTAATTATGCTGTGTAATTTCATTTTTCTCATTACCACAATACTTATAAAATTTAAAAAAAAATCTAGTACAATTAAAAAAAAATAAAAAACTTCCATCTGTAAACATAAGAAGAAACAAAAAATATCATGCGTTCAAAATTTAAACAGCAAATATCATAACATTTCATAGCATAAAAGTCTTAAGTTTAGAAGTCCGGTTTGCTACTAAGCCGTTTAGTAGAGAGGGAAACATATTGGATTATATAGGTAGGCATAAATTAAGAGCAAAATTTGAAGCTTGTTTTCTTACGACAATCTGATCATCGCGCTTTCTGTCTTTCCTACGGTTATCAATTGACTATATTCTATCAACACACAAAGTGTCACCGCATTTTCTGTTTCCGACATCGGAAGTTCCACTAGTAAGTATCCGATCTATTTAGAACTAGACTTAAAAAAATACATAAATATTTGGCGTTTAATCTTTCGAGTGCAAAGACAAGATATGTCGTTTTCATAATGAACAGGAGAAAAGAGATTTTTTGTTTTGGGCAGTTCTAGGACAGCTTTAACCCCTTAATTCTCGCTCCCGTGATATTCACGGACTGTGTTTTTTATTTAGATTATTCAGATTTATGTTTAATACAACATAATTGGCTTTATTATGGTATCATATTACCTGTCATTAAAAAAGGTGAACATTTCTTTTTCAAAAAAGTGGTACCAACAAGCGATTTCAATTTTTGAACCGTAATTTAATGCGACCATTAAGGGATTAAAGCAAACGAGATGTCTCTTCCACGAAACTCAGAGTGTTAAATAATTTTAGTAAATGTGTATGTCAGACTTAATGACTACTTACGATATTTTTTTTAAATTATTATGCTTGCATTCATGAAGTTCATGCAGTTGAAAACATGCCGGTTCTTTAAATCAGATATACATACATTGAATGAGAAATAATTTTTAAGAAAATACTACATTCCTTCTACGTTAGGGGTGTAGAAACTGTGTCCCGCGGGCCTCCAAGCGACCATTATTTTATAAGAAAATAATTTGCCTTATTAAATGACGGAAACTTTTCGATTAAAGTAGGGCAAGATTACCTTTCGAAATTCGTGGTACCAAACGACTTTCATTCAAAATGGTTGCGCAGACATATTCTATGTAGTAGTTATATATTTTCATTCATTAAATAATTTTTTTCTGGTTGAAGTATGTTTAGTTGTTTTGAAAAGACCTGAACTTTGGAGCGGTCACATGGAATGACTACGGAGCTTCAGAATTTTTTTTTTTTTTTTTTAGCAAAGTTGAAAGGTAAGGTACCTCCAATCTCATCTATGTGACCGTTTGTTTGTCTGGATGTCTGAGCGCTCTTTAACTTCTGTGAATATGCTTCTATTTTCACTTAATTGGTATATTCATTCTTAAGTATGGCATATTCCATATTGAAAATGGAATATGTAGCTTTTACAGGACACTCAAAAGAATAAAGATACATTGTGGTCTATGTGCAATAAATGTTTAAAGTACATTTTTTGTGAGTGTTATACCCTTTCAAACATTAGGAAATTCATATATATTATTGATATGCACTACAGCATGATTTTATTGAAAATAAAATGTGTATAATTTATATAGTTGCTTTACATGAACACTAAAGAAAAAGGCGATTACGTTAAGATCTATGAACGATAATAGTTTGGTGCGTATTTTAATGATCTTACTACATTAAATAGGACGAAATTCATGTACCTTATTGATTTGCATAGTAACATGTTTTCTATGAAACATTGTCTGTGTTACATTTATAGTTCATACACAGGGCCATGGGAAAACTCAATTAAATTAGTGCCAATAATCAGTGATAATTTTAAGTATGTTTGAATATGACGAAATGATATCGTTATTGAGGTGCACAATAACATCTTCTATATAGGAAATCGAGCATGTAATACTCAAGGGGTAACATCACTTTGAGCGGTTTAAAAGTTCGATTTTTTTCCTCTTTAATTACTCATTATACACACGATAATCATATTTTATTAGTTATATATCGATATAGAAATTAAAAGGGCAATTTTGGAGGTATAGGAAGCAAAATGTGCTATAGCGAGTAAATAGTGACAAAAACTTTAAGTGAGTTTTGTTTTTCAAAACAATATTTTCAAAATAGATATTTAATATATTATCGTCAAGAAGTCTGAATAGCTAAAAGAGTGTTTTCGAATGTGTTACGCGTTTTTTTAAATACGTGTTAGTTCATTATATAGTGTTTGTGCAGCCTAAAGAAATTCCCGTAAAGGGGTACATAAAAAAAGTTCTGTAATTCGCTATCAATGAATTGTAACTAGCGAAAGTTCGTTTTGAGTTATGCTTTTTTAGCTTCATGTATTGTAGTTTATTATATCTTGTGTGTATGAAAATGCGAAGATGATATACAAAAGATTTCGAATACATTATCGTCTATGGGCGGTGATTGTTGACGATGGTTTTTAGCTATGTTGTGCGTTTTCTAAATAATTTATTTAGATAACTCCTGTCGCTCTATGAAGAGATCAGATTTCACAACGACCTGGTAGTTTTGAAGAGTGCTTCTTAATCTATGCGTCGCGTATGATTTTTCTTTCTTATTTAAATTTTTTCTTAGAAAATGCCGAAAGATAAACATAATCTCTTATCTCTACAGCATCTCAACTGATTTTTCGTAAACTATCTTTTTCACCCAAGGAATTCTAAATTCCAAGTTAATGGTTCGCTTTTATCCAACAATATCTGCTCTTATAGATTTTAAATCTCAGCAAAGAACAATATCTCAGTTACATTCTTGGAAAGCAGTTTCAAATAAAGAAAGTTATCAGGACTTGACATAAAATTGTTCCCTAAATTGAATATTTTCCTCAAAGAAAATTATTTTAATAGCATTGAAAAGATCTCGAAAAAAGTATCAATGACTGAAATAATATTTCAAAATACTACGTAGGATTGGAGAAGCTCTCTGTAGACATAGCATATTTGTACAAACATAGAAGATAATATTGCATAAAGTTTCGCTTTGATACAACAAATATTAAAACCATGTCCTAAGCACTAAAAATTAATGGCATAATTTCAGACTAGTTTCAGTAGCGTGCTAGCTATCAACATCAGCGCAAAGGACGAAACATGGTGTTTCCTCCCTTTTTTGACTTACAAGGAGAGGGCCAAGCTTGGTAATCACAGATTTTGATTATTTTAATCTATGTTGTAGGATAGAGACACTTTAGTCTCAGTTTCAACGAATTTTATACAATGCTACTTAGTTCTTGAGAAAAAGGGGAGAGGCTAATATTATAACAAAACTTAAATACTTAGTTTGTAACGTGATGACTATGTTGGGCGTAGCTCAGTTGGCACGTCGGTCATTTGCTTGTTGTTCTGCAGGCTCAGATTCGATACCGGAACGCTCTACATTTGTTTTTCTCCTTTTTTTTTATAAATGTACTTGTAACTATAATTTAATAATCTCAATTAAAATTTCGAATATCGTTCATTAATTATAACGCTAACATATTTAAATTTTAATTCAACATTTTTGATTTTAAAACCATTATTAAACATTTCTCATCATTTAAATGGATAAAAAAATGGATCTATTATAGACAGATAAAAATTCGAAAATCGATACAAAATCTGTTGTGGTGACCTCTAGTTACGATAAAATAAAACATATTTAAATAAAATGAAAATAAATGCAGAAAGAAGATAAATGGGAAAGCAAAATAATTCAAAGCGCAAGTATACGTATTACAAATTTAAAAAATATTTACTATGCAAAAAATAGGCTATAATTTAATTCTTAATCTAATTTTTGATAAAACTATGCTTGTTACTTTAAAAACAGAGTAATATTGTCATTGTATTGACTTCCCTTGTTAAGGCAATATATAAATGATGTTTTTTTCAAACCACAAATTGACATAATTGTTCAATATCATCGCATCGATAAATAATATGTTAAATACACTGTAAAAGTGATTTAAAAAAATTAACAGTTTTATGATGTTTTATAGAAAAATTTAATTACAAATAAAAAAATTAATAGGTTAAAATTATAATTGATACACAATATTATAATTTTAATTGACAATGAGATTATTAAATTCTAATTACAAGTATTCTTATAAAACAAACAATGAGAAAAACAAATGTAGCGCGTTCCGGTATTAAACCCGAATCCGGGGATCAACGAGTAAACTGCCGTACCAACTGAGCTACGACCAACGTAGTCATCCCGTTACAAAGTAAGTATTTAAATTGTGTTATAATATTAGTCCCACCTGTTTCCCGAGAACTAAGGAGCGTTGTATAAAATCCGTTCAACCTGAGATCTAAGAAGCCTCTCTACCCTACAACATACATAGAAATAATCAAAATCTGTGATTACCATGGTTGGCCCTCTCCTTGTTAGAGTCGTATAAGACGATGACAGTATCTACCAATCCGAAATTAGTCAGCTTGAGAGAGCTGACGAATCTAAGATTAGCGAGACTGCGAAAGCTGGCTAAATAGAAAATAGGGAAAGTATTGCAGAAGAAATGATAGGAAGAAATCAGCGAAATTTTAAAAGAAATGTGTTATGTAAGATATCCACCAGTCAAAGATATGGGGAATATCGAATACATTATTAACGATCATGGGGGAAAGAGATAGATGGAGATGCAGTATGCCGTAAAAATGGTTTGCAATATGATGAGTGTTATCGCTCAAATGTAAATTATCTCACCCGGCCCAAACAAAACAAGTACCTGGAACAGGGACCGAATTCTTTGACACCCGTTCCGAATTCACCCGTGCATTTTTTTCTCTAAATGAAAGTGATCTGCTTATTTTTAAGCATTCTAAAGCAGCATTCCATTGTATTATGAATCAAAAACTGTATTACTAAAAGTTTTCTTCTTTTTTCCGTGAAAGAACGTGCTTGTGTTTGGGCCGACTGTGGAGGATTTTAGGGCTACATTTTTGGCGTCACCTCCAGCCACCTTACTGTATCTCCATCTATATCTTTCCTCCATGATTAACGATAGTATTATAGTTTTCATGAAAATGGAAAGTTTCCCTAAAATTATACGTATATTGATGATTATGAAGTAAAAAAATTCTTTACTTGAAATTTTGATATTGTGTAAATTTGAACTTAAAACCCACCAGTTTCAGAATTGTACTACTTTTATTATTTCAAATGTCTATATACTTTGTAAATCACGCTGTAGTTTTATGGTTAAAATATTTTGTCTTTTGCAATATAAAAAGATCCTTATATTCTAACTTTTATTAATTTTAAAACTTTATTGTAAATGCTTTTGTTGACTGTTGAAATGAAGTATGTAAGAAATACATATCAGTTTTAAAAATCCAATATATCCAAGGAAAAGCGTTTTCTCTTAAGGTTATAGTTTTCTTAGAATAAAAGCGAAAGTATTTTAAAAACTAACAATGATAAGTGAATTAGCTACACTAGAGCAGAGAAAATCGTCCCAGTTAAAAAGAAAACATGAACATGCAGCAATGAAGATTATCGATTGAAAACAATCAAAGTGTAGAGATATTGTTAAAGAAAAAAGGCAAGACTCTTTTCATTGATAACAAAAGTGTTTTACTAATCTCATAAGCTCGTCTTATTTATATATAGATTTTGTCAGTTATGAGTATAAATGAAGATCTTAATATTAGAAAATAGCATCGTGTTCTTTTGATCGTTTTTTAAAGGAATTATATGATCTTGAAATTTAAACTACTATAGGGAAATTCAATCGTAACTGACGTAACATTTGATCATCGAATTTTGTTTTCAAAAGTATGTAGAAAATTTACTAATAAAGCTAGAGCAAATTTTTACAATTTAAAATATTTCTTACTAAGGACTTAATACTCAAATACCTGCAGATTATTTCAATCTCTTTTTTAGTCGACAAAATTGCATTTCAAAATTCTGTAACTGACGTAACATAAAATATACAAACGTTTTTTCTGCCTTCATTGAAGTGCAAAAATAATCAAAACTATCGCATTAAAAAAAGCCAAATGATAGCAGTAACTTGTTTAATTAATTTCTGAATCATAAAAAAGAAAATAAATGGCATTTACACGTGTAACTGACGTAACATTTATTGTGTAACTAACGTAACATTATGACTTTACAAAGACAATAATGGTACGTAACTTAATTTGTAACAGTAATTTACGATGCCTTTTTATTAGGATTTTATTATAGAATATAAAAATATCAATTTTTTTCAAACATATCCTTAAATAAAACATATTATAAATTTTATCCCCCCCCCCCCCAAACACACACACAAAATGATATTTTTCTGTGAAATTGCCCTATAAGAGACTGATTAAGGAAAGAAAGATATCAGAAGTACTTTTGTATGACATTCTATTGTTTAATTAAGACTGATTATGCACTAAATACGAATTTGAAAGTTAGAATGAAAATCGATTGCAATTATTTTTTACTATGTCTATTTCTTTACTTTTGAATTTTTTTATGTTTTCTTTTTGCTTTATTAACATTTCATTTTTTGTTATTGATATTTTTTAAAAATCAGAAAATATTTTAATGTTGTACTTTTATAAATATTACAAAGACATTTTCATAAAATACAGTGTTGTGGAAATTATGGTGTATTTCAGAAGTATGAGTGTGAAGTACGGATATTTATGATTAACGGAATTTTATTAAATATTATTACACTCTTTATGATGGTTACGAGTGAAACTGATTATATAATTAGAGAACAAATGGTATAAATTGCTTCAGATTTTTGTATTTTTAATTCTGAAAAATAAAAATACAGTAAGCAAAATCTGAAAAAGAAAACGTAATATATATATATATATTCACAACATATATCCCAGAAAGACCCAATCAAATTGCAAACAAACAATACCACGCATTAAATATTGAATAACATTTTCAGGGTGTACTTTTTACATATTTAGTTGTGCTTTTAGTAAAATTTGATAAAGTTAGGCAGTTGAAATTTGTAACGCTTGCACAGATAACTGTAACTATAATATTTCAGAAGATATACATGAAAATAATAATTTCTTTTTATGCTATTCTAAATGTTTCCGTTATCCATTTGTTAAGTTCACTTCTTTTAGGTAAAAATGAAAAAAATCTTCATACACAGTAAAAAAAAATGGTAACGTTCCATGTAAAATCCAGGAACGTTTCGCCTTTTCTCAGGTTTTCAGAATAATTTAGCTCTTTCCTGTGAAATTCTGGTTTTCTTATCTGAAACGTTCCTGAACAAAAGTTGGAAACAGCAAAACGCTGCGGCCGCCATTTATTATTTTTTTGCTATAATCCGTTGCTCGCGCGCGAGTGTCGAAAACGAATTCCTTAAATGAATGTAAAAAAATCAATATGGAATGCAAATAAATCAATAGACGACATAATCCTTTACGTCTCTATTGCCAAGACCATTCAGATGAAAATACAATACCTCTGTGACATCGCTAAGAGATTATCTCTCGTACTTGTATGTGGAATGTTTAACGAGCAGACCGTGTAAAAAAAATACACCTATTATTTGGATCTCCATTAACCAGGGGACCATCAAACATGATTCTCACCGATTTTGATTAATTTAAAGTATGTTTTAGAGTTCTTACCTCTAATTATTCTTGTGAAAGGATTTCTTCAAATGGGCCTTAGATTTTCAAAACTTAGATTCCGAGGTTTAGCATACTTTTCAAATACCCATTAGTTTGCAGCTCTCAATGTGTCTTTCGTGGTGTGGACGCAGAAGGCTCGCACGCCACCCGTACGGCCCGAGTTCGATGCTACATCTTGACTTTGTTTTTTCTTTTTTAATTAATTTTATATTTTAACACTTTACAATTTGATTTAAATTTGATATATATTTGACACTTTGAATTGCTGCAAATTTGAATTTTTTTTATTTTCGGAAAAAATATACAATTACGTTTAGGATTTTTTTTCATGAAAATTTATATGTATTTTATCTAACTTGTAAACTAACATAATTACTGACGAAAATCCAAAATATTTTATGTCTAGATTTTTTTTCTAATTATTATTTACATTTATATATTTTTATATTTTAAGCATAGTTCAGAAACAATATATCATATATATATTTACTTTATTGAATTTTAACTGAAAATTTATTTTTTCGTGTAAATTATAAATAACAATTTTGATGTCAATTTCAAAATATTTTTTCATTCCAACAAATAATGATAATAAAGCGAAAATTGTCAACTGGAAATGTAAAAATCGTCTGCGGATCCCGCATGCTGTGAAATGTCAGTAATGTTTTGCTGTCAACAGAAATATTCCTGGTATTTCCCAGGACACTTACTGGCATTTCTGTATAATGTTTTTAACATATACAGTAAAGTTCCAGTCATTTTCAAGAAATGTTTCTTGGAAATAATGGGCAACTCAGCTGCCCATTTTTTCTCAGGAATGTTGCGGAATTTTTTTTACAGTGTAGTAAAAATCTCCTCTTTTTAAAGAAAGAACCAATCAAATTCCAAACAAACAATACCACGCATTATATGTTGGACAGTACACCTTTTTACCATTTTTCAGAGTGTATTTTTTACATATTTATCTATGCCCTTAGTAAAATTTAATAAACTTAGACAGTTGAAAATTGTAACGCTTGCACAGATAACTTGTTTGTTTAGATCTATATAAATTTATGACTGTAACTATAATGTTTCAGAAGATATACATGAAAATAATTATTTCTTTCTATGATATTCTGAACGTTTCAGTTATCCGTTTGTTAAGTTCACTTCTTTTAGAGGGAAATGAAAAAATCTTCTTCATATTAAAAATCTCCTCTTTTTAAAGAAAGAACCAATCAAATTGCAAACAAGCAATACCACGCATTATATGTTGGACAGTACACCTTTTTACCATTTTTCAGAGTGTACTTTTTACATATTTAGTTATGCTTTTAGTAAAATTTGATAAAGTTAGACAATTGAAATTTGTAACGCTTGCACAGATAACTTGTTTGTTTAGATCTATCTAAATTTATGACTGTAACTATAATGTTTCAGAAGATATACATGAAAATAATGATTTATTTCTTTGATATTCTGAAGGTTTCAGTTATCCGTTTGTTAAGTTCACTTCTTTTAGAGAATAATGAAAAAATCTTCTTTATATTAAAAATCTCCTCTTTTTAAAGAAAGAACCAATCAAATTGCAAACAAGCAATACCACGCATTATATGTTGGATAGTTCACTTTTACCTTTTTCCAAGGTGTATTTTTTACATATTTAGTTGTGCCTTTAGTAAAATTTAATAAATTTAGACAGTTGAAATTTATAACGCTAGTACAGATAACTTGTTTGTTTAGAGTTTAGATCTATCTAAATTTATGACTATAACTATAATATTTCTGAAGATATACATGAAATTAATATTTTTGTTTCTATGATATTCTGAATGTTTCAGTTATTTCTTTGTTAAGTTCACTTCTTTTAGAGAAAAAGGAAAAAAAATCTTCTTGATATTAAAATTTTCCTCTTTTTCAAGAAAGTATCTAAGAGATTTACAGTCATAAACAAGCAATTAAAAAATAAACAGCTATATCAAATAAAATTATGCTTATAACATGTACTTTTTGTGATATACATAAAGTATTTCTAAAATTTAAAGATCATTAAAAACAAAAATTTGAACGTTAAGTAATTGCTTAAGTAATTGCAGTCGGAGGCATCAGATTCATCTTTAGATATGTACTGCAGCTTTTGCTACCTACATGCTTGCCTTCGACTGCAATTACTTAAGTGAAAAAAAAAGGATTTCCATTACACACTCTACTATTTTCCTACGTCATCTTGTTTGCCTCTTTTTAGTTCGCGGGTTTTTTGATTTTTTAATTTAATTTTTTATTAACGATTTTTTTTATTTTTTTTTATTTAATTTTTTATTAACGATTTTTTAGTTTATATTACTTACCTATTTTTTTATTTACTTGTATTGATGACTTCAAGTTGTGTTTAATTATTAGTTCCTATCTATAAACACTGTTTTGATGAGGCCTATAGATGTCTATGATGGTTAGAGTTACAGTGAAGCTAGAGATCCTACCTACACAACTTTCAGGTTGTGTAATATATAAACGGAGCTTCTGGCTGTAAAATATTCTAGGAAACATCGTCTTCATTTTGAAAGACCTATCCAATGATAAGCTACTCAATATGGTGAGTAATTTTTTTCCGTCTCTACCACCATTTTGTATTTTACGACCGCCATTTTGAATTTATGAAAACAACACCTAGCCTGTAACCATCAGACGATTAAGACGAATCGATAGAGACCTCATTCATTAAAATCCATCCAGCCGTTGGGATATTTCGAGGGTATAAATAAATCCACATACATACCCTGATACGCGTCAAACGCATAAATCTTCTTGGCAGTAGGGTAAAAAAGAAACCAAAAAAAGTTGTAAAAGTAACAAAATATAAACCATTATAAAACAAATAATTCCAATCGATTTTTATTATAACTTTCAAATTCGCATTTAGTTCATACTTAGTCATATTTAAACAATAGGTTTGAATATAAAAGTACATCTGATTTATTTATTTCCTTATTCAGTCTCTTACAGTAGTTTAAATTTCAAGTTCATATAATTTCTTTAAAAAACGATCAAAAGAACAAAATGCTATTATTTAATCTTAAAATCTTCTTTTATACTCACAATTGACGATATATATATATAAATAAGACGAGCTTATGAGATTGGTAAAACACTTTTGTTATCAATGAAATGAGTCTTTCCTTTTTTGTTGTGAACATTATCTCTACAATTTGATTGTTTTCAATCAATAATCTTCATTGCTGCATGTTTATGTTTTCTTTTTTTAATTGGAATGATTTTCTCTGTTCTAGTGTAGCTAATTCACTTATCACTGTTAGTTTTTAAGATACTTTTTTATTCTAAGAAAAAGCATAAACCTGGAAAAAATAGTTTTCCTTGGATATAATGGATTTTTAAAATCCCTGCCGGCCTGCCCTAAAGGTGGAGGTAGATTTCGAAGTTAAGTATACTAATTTCACCAACAAAAACTAAATCATGATTAGAGACAAACCCACTTTAACAATTTTATCTGGCCTCTTTTGACGAGTTTTTATTTCATTCTTATATAATAGCTGGTTTTATCAGAATCGTGTTAAGGCGGTATTCAAAAAAAAAAAAAAAAAAAAAAAAAAAAATACTTTTCCATGCTCAACAACTCATAATTTTCTGGCGCATTTGCAGATTCACTTTTAATAGAAAAAATATGAAACTTGCTGACGTGATTTTTAAAGAGATTTATAAGCGACATATGTTTTTATTTTTCGTTCAACTAATTAAAACTTGATTCATAAACAATTATTTTCTCAGTAGGACGATATTTTTCGTTTCTAACACAATCGCTTCGGGAAATTCTGTTTATATATATATACATATTCTGCCTCTATGAAAAAAATCGATCATTGCGGTACATTATATAGTTTCTGAATAAGAGAATCTACCAATTGGATGTGTTTGAGAGTAAAAATGAATTTTAAAATGAGTAAAAAAATAAGCAGTTTGGATTTGAATACACCATTAATAAGATGATTTTTTTCTTCAACCGCTATATATTTTTAATTTGTTTTTGCTGTAAGAATTGGTCCTATCAAAAACTTGTCTGTATAAATGTTGTACACTATATTAAGAACATATATGGCTAATTCCATGAAAACTTGTCATGGCTATCACACAGATGAAAATAGCTATGCTTGTTGGCTACCAGTATTTTAGAACGGAAAATGTGACTTATTTTATCGGAGATATCTCATCAATTGAATAACACGAAGCAAACTTTTCAAAAATAACGGCGGTCAGCAAGCATAACGATTTTCAGCTGTGTGACAGACATGACAAGTTTTCATGGAATTAGCCATATAATAAATTCATGGGAATTTTATATCGTGTAAATTGACAGAGTTATGGATTTTTTTCTTCTTCAACTCCCCCTTTTTGTTTTCGTTTTTATTTTATTTATTTATTTATTTATTTTTTTTTTTGCGGTACGAATTGGTCCTGTCAAAAACTTGTGAATATAAAAGTTGTAGATAATATTAAGGAGATTTATAATAAAATTAATTGGATTTGATATCTTGAGAATTGACAAAGTTATGAATTTTTTTCTCCCAAAAACCCATTTTTTGCGCCCCTTGAGCCCATTTTTAATTTTATCAAAAATCTGTGATACACAGATTTTTGGCCCTATTTTTAGAAGTAATAAAAACTTTAAACTGATTTGATGTGTACAAAAATTAAGAAGTTATGGAGTTTTTTCGGTTTTCACAAAACCCCTCCCTATTTCCATACCCTTGGTCCGATTTTGTCCATTAACGAAATTTACCGAGATTTTATGCCCCTTGATTTATGTATCCGTTTGGAAGAGATTTGTGCAGAATTGTGGAAGTTATCGTGTCCAGAAGAAAGTGATATATAGGATATATTTTACTATCTCAATATTCCTCATTGCTTTTTAAATTTTCACATTTATTTACATAATAGAAGGCTAAATTTTACTATCTCAATATTCCTCATTGCTTTTTAAATTTTCACATTTATTTACATAATACAAGGCTAAATTTTACTATCTCAAATATTCCTCATCTTTTTAAATGTTATTTATATTCTCATTTTTTATATTACAACTTTTTGTCTTTAAAACGTTAATTTAATCAATTGCCCTTTTATTTAATTTTGTATAATTCTTTATTTATTTATTTATTTGTATTAATTTATTCCTTTTCTTTATTTTATTTTGTATTCACTCAGTACTTATTAAGTTTATACTGTATTTTTTATTATAGTTTAAATAAAAGTTAATCAAAGTCTTTTCTTGATTTCTTCAATTATTTTCATTCCTTTTATTTATTATTATTATTTATTTTGGGGGGGGGGGGGGGGCTTAAGATGACAACACTAAACATTATTGTTATTAATCAAGTTCCAATTTACATTTTTCATTTCTCACACCAGATGGCAGCAGAGTTATGGGTTTCACTCAGATGCTCAACTGTAGATCACATCTTAAAATAGTCTTAACTTTGTTTTCCAGGCTGATATGCAGTAGTTTTGACTCTTAGTATATCATTCAGGTATTGTGCTCTAATAAATTTTAATATCCTGTATGAGGTGCATCTTTCTTTGGATCTCTTAGCTTTTTATTATCTATTTTCTGTAATGTTTGCGTTATAAGTAGCTAAATTTTGTAATTTTAGGCTTAATGCCGACAAAATTGGATGAAATAACGCATCTTCTATGAATGAACCCACAAGCTCCTCTGACGATTCTGTGAGTCATTCATAGTTTCTTATTTTACATACTGGTTTCCTATGTTCATTTCTAAATCATCTTTAGAACTTTATCAATTTCTTCATATATTTGTGATTTCAAACAGATATATATATATATATATATATATATAGAGAGAGAGAGAGATAGATATATAAAGTTTTTTACTGAGGGTGGTTTTGGGTTCTAGGGGTCATGTTTGGTGTAGATCTGCAAAAACTTTTCAGAAATTCCAACACAGAGTGGAATGTAATAGGTAGTATTTCATACGTAATCTTCCTAAAACTGATATATAACATTTACGTTAAAATTATAAAATATATAAAAAGTAGAATATAAAAAATCTTTTTTTATTGTAAAAGACAAAATATTTTAACCATAAAACTACAGCGTGATTTTCAATGTACAAACACATTTCAATTAGAAATATTTGAAATAATAAAAGTAGTGCAATTCTAAAACTAGTGGGTTTTAAGTTTAAATTTGCTCAAAATAAAACCTATCTATTTTACATGAGAGATTTATATAACAGATACAGATCTGCAGTCGTAAATAAAACATAGGAATTAAACATTTTATAAAACCTTATACATTTACTTGACAAACAGATCTTATAAGGAAGTTTCCAATAAATCCAGAACACAAAAAAAGAATTCTGGCATCTAGAACACTGGCATCTAGAAAAAAAGTTGTGGTTCTAGAAAAAATAGTTCCATGTCATCCTTATACATTCTAGTTCCCTTTGTTAGCGAGTTCTAGTTATCCATATTAAAATTCAAGGGCGTTTTCCTATATTATCGTTTTTGAACTTATTTAAAAACCTCTGCAAATAAATGGAAACGCAAGAAGTGAGTTTTAGTAGGTATAATTCTAGTTTATGAATTAATTCTAAAAATCAAGCGATAATTTCTCGCAATTCGAACGATTCATAATATAATGTATCGAATTGAAAAACTTAGAACTCAAATGAGCTCAGAGTGGAATGACAAGTTCAACATGCGTTAAAATAACTAAAATTAAAAACTATTTACTAAAAAAGGTGCATAAAAATTTATTAAAATATTCCGCTACAAAATGAACTGGTCTTTAAAAACTTAAAAACCATTGATTAAAAATCATAATGAAACAGAAAAAGATGATTCCTGGGATCTTTTGATCGCAAATGCGATCATTTTCAAAGGATACTTTCACTGGAATGTCCAATTCACTGAGCTATTTATACACCAGTCTGGGGAAAAGGATCAGTCTATTATTTGTTGGGGGTGTCTATGAAGTTGTTTCGTTCCAATGCTGAAGTGTTAGATATTTTTAAAATATTAAACCAAATATGAGGTATATCATAAGATAAAACATCGTTACATACATTATTTTCTTTACTTAAAATTTCCAATGATTCCCTAATTCTCAAAGCATAATAATCAGATGTAGGTAAAATAACTCTTGCGTTCTCGAAATCAATTTTTATTTTTAAATTTTGGCGTTGGTTTAATCTGGAAAGTGCTGTAGACGGTCGGTTAAACTTGATATCTCTCATGTGCTCCCCCAATCTTTCTTTAAATTTTCGAGTGGTCATTTCGAGTGGTCATTCCCATTTCATAGCCATAACTATCCCATTTCAAACGGAAAATCAGAAGGACTTAAGCTACATAGGTATGACCACTCGAAAATTTAAAGAAAGATTGGGGAAGCACATGAGAGATATCAAGTTTAACCGACCGTCTACAGCACTTTCCAGATTAAATCAACGCCAAAATTTAAAAATAGATTTCGAGAACGCAAGAGTTATTTTACCTACATCTGATTATTATGCTTCGAGAATTAGGGAATCATTGGAGATTTTAAGTAAAGAAAATAACGTATGTAACGATGTTTTATCTTATGATATACCTCATATTTGGTTTAATATTTTAAAAATATCTAACACTTCAGCATTGGAACGAAACAACTTCATAGACACCCCCAACAAATAATAGACTGATCCTTTTCCCCAGACTGGTGTATAAATAGCTCAGTGAATGCGACCTTCCAGTGAAAGTATCCTTTGAAAATGATCTCGTTTGCGATCGAAAGATCTCAGGAATCATCTTTTTCTGTTTCATTATGATTTTTAATCAATGGTTTTTAAGTTTTTAAAGACCAGTTCATTTTGTAACGGAATATTTTAATAAATTTTTATGCACCTTTTTAGTAAATAGTTTTTATATTTAGTTATAATGTATCGTTTCATCTCATAGAAAACTATAGACTAGAAATTCTCGATCATTTCGTCTATGCAGTTTATTTGTTTACCTTATTCGCATAACTCGGAAATCTATATTTCTAGGTCAGGAGTTTTAAAAAATGACTACCTATTGGTTCTAGATGAAGGCGGTATGTTTTTCTTTCAGTGAAGGTATACCACTATATTCCCTCCTATACAGCCGCTATCACGTATATCCGACTGTATTTTTAAGGCAGTAAAGCAATTTCATTATTAGCTTGACGACCACTGGCTCTAACGATACTGTAACTCTTGTCATAATCTTAAATTTATGATCTTAGATTATTCATATTAATTTTTTTTTATTTTCTAGATTTCAAGTATATTCCATATTTCTCCAGCGGGATTCAAAATATGTGCATTTCTAAGATTTGCGCGTTATTCCCTTTAAAGCTAAAATAATGTTTCAAAAGTTAGAAAATTAGATAATAATTACTTATCTTGCTGAAAATTGGCTTTTCCAAGAGACAAATCGTTCAACGGGATATAAACAGAAAATTGGCTTTTCCAAGAGACAAATCGTTCAACGGGATATAAACAGAAAATTTTATGCACTTTTATTTAACTTGGTTTGTGTATGCAAAGATGGAATCTTTTAATCGACTTTTCACCCATTTTCTGATTTACCAGAGAAAGAGTCTTCAACTTCTTTCCTGAAAATTGTTTGCCCCCACTGGTTGAAGAACCTTATGCTAGAGTCCTGAGATTATGTACAATTGTGTGTTCCCGGTGAAAATACAATTTTTTAATATTTCCAGAACTTAATTATTAATTAATCGGTTAATTTTCATTAAATTAATCGATAATAACTCAATTTAAGAACCGAAAATTAATAATGCAGAGAAATTGCATTGATGTAACAATGAGTGTGTTAATTCCAATACCGTAATTTATCCATGAATTATCTTTTCTAAAAAATATATGATGGGCATGTTTAATTAAAAATTGATTACAGCATGAGCACCTTGGCCTCCAATACGTACGCTACGTACGTTCTCTAATCTAACAAGGAAGGTCTCCTTACTGGGCATACTCAGAATATTTTGAAAAAAATACCAATTAAACTACTTATATATGTAATAAAGGATCAGTCAAATTTAGCGGCGGAATTACAGTAGAAAGTCTGTAAAAAATAAAATACTTTCGAGTACTTGGCGCGAAAAGACGAAAGCGTCACTTGATTTGGCGAGCAGTACTTTTTCTCGCCAAAAGCAAACGATTTTAATGCACCAGAAAATTGTTTGTTAATTGGTTTTTAGAATGCGTGTAAAAAGTATTTAATGAATTTAAACATAAACAATGAGAGAGTTTAATAAATACATTTTTTCGTATGTTGCTTGTTATTTAATTTTATTACTTTAAAAACAATTTCATACATAAAAAATACTTTCATATATTTGAGCGTATTCCAAAATAAAGGCAAGATTCATTTACCAGTAATTTATTTCAATATCAAAGAATTCGTCGTTTCCATAGCAACAAAATTGAATCGACAGTGTTCAATTGTACTTAATTTTGAGATATTGAAACAATTTTAATTTATTTTAATTTTGTTAAATTCCTGAAATTTGATATTTAACTTTCATTATAAATATATATAGATAGATATATATGGCAAAACTATAGTTAAATTAAACTGAAACTGATAAAACTAAAGTTATTTACATTAAATTTATTTAAACAAATTCAATATGAAACGTTTTTATCTTAAAGAGTATTCGACATAAAAAAGTAATTTGCGAAAGTTCATTTCATCGCTAACCGATAATAAATCGCCAAATAAATGAAATTTTTATTATTTTTTACGAACGTTCTATCGAGGTTCCGCCAAAAATGTTTTATAAACATATATATCCACATGAGAAGAACACTCTGTAATTTTTTCAGATTTTTCTGAATATGCCCGTATGGAGACCTTCCTTGTAAGTCACCAACGACCATGACGTACACCCCATACGCCGTTCACTGTAATGGTTGCATATTTGAACCGGATTGGTCTATGATATGCAACTGATATAACAGGGCACTGGTCGAAGGTGAGTTTTATAACACAAACATTTTACACCGCATAGTCTGGTATATAACCCTTCACTGGCGTAATTAAGCCTGGAGGCAAGGGGTTTAATATGATAATGAAATGTGAAATATGCAAGGTGCGTGCACTCCTTAGAATTTCCAAGGAGCATGGCACCGCTATTTCAGCTTAGAAATCTTTACCTAATATTTTTTCTTTATATTAAAGACCTTTTTTGCGATTAACAGCAGAACTTTTAGTATTTTTTGCGATTAAATAAGACGAAAGGTCCCATTCGAAAAAAGCGGTAGAAATGTACGCACTCTGAATACATTAAATGTTAAAAGTAATTTCTGTTACAGATATTTACATCAGTAGATCTGGCTGTCTTCATCCCGTTATGCATTACATATCGTAGATGGCATCAACATGACCTAAATAAATGGTTGGAGAAGTACTAAAACCCACTTATCCCTTGTTTGTATACGCTATATTCACATCACATATAATATCAAATGATAACGAGGTGAAACGAGTACTTCTCAGTGTCAAGTGGATGTAAAAGAAGCGTTTGCCATTTCAAAGTGTTGTATGTTTAACAGAATATTTGAAATGTGATGTACTTTTTAAAATTTTTCGGAGAACCTCATTTCTTAACCGAGTGTGGCGGGGTTTAATTTGCCATGAATAATACTTATGTAAGACACCTCCGACAGAAAGAGGTATGTGCATGAGTTCCAGTTAAATTCAACATTGGTGCCAGCACCGCACTAACTATTTGACGCTTCCTGCAAAACGTTTTGTTTGTTGATGAGTAGCTGACTAGTGATGGTAGAAATACACCTAATCACAACTAATCATAACCGAGGACGCAATAAAGTGCCTATGAGACTTGGCACCAGTGCCGAGACACTAACTTTTGCTGTGGTTCTGGTCGCCATGTGCAATTGTAACTAAGAAACCTCGATTATTCTATACGTTTTCACATGCTAAATTTTGCACATATCTGGATGAGTCAGGTTTTGTTTCATATGTAAAGGAATACCTATTTCTGATATTGATATAGCAATGAAAATTTTTAAGAAATAACAATAATAATAATAATAATAAAGATACTAAAATAGTAGCAACTAATTAAAATAGTACAATTATTTTCAGGAAGAGTAAGAAAAAAATTCCCGTTAGAAATTTCTGCAGCATGGTAATTAATGTAAATAACAAATCTGCTCATAATTTAAGACATGGGAATTAAAATAATTAATTAAATCATGCTTGAAATATTCATAAATGTATAGCGTTTAGAAACAATTTTTAAAGTAGGAAGTAATTTCACAATTTCCATATGAATACAAATGAGTTTACAAATAAGATTAAGTGCAATAAACATAATCCTTTCCAATGAAGAAGAAAAAAATTCCAATCTTCAAAGAGAATTTTCTCTAATACCTCTAACTATAGAAATTAGTTTTTAGTTTACTTTACCTCTTAAATTTCGTTCGTTTTCATGACGCATAAAAGCAATCAAAATGATAATACAATCTAATGTGATTTAACGTTGTTGAATAATTTAAAATTTTAAATTGTTCGCTCAAAATATAATAAAAATATAATCTTATCTAAACAAAATTTGCACAGGAGGAAAAAAATTAAGTTAAAATTTTTTGTTAGGACAAAACAATAATTAATTTATCAAAGAATTTTTATTCAGCGCGAGATAAACAAGTTCAAAAGAAAATAATCTTGAATCAAAGTTTACTTTACTACCAAATCTATACACAGCTTGAACATAAATTATGTTTGAAAAGAACAAGGCTCTAATGCACTTGTAGATGGATGACCTAGATACCATCTACTTATCTGTTAGAAATAAGAAAAATAGCGAAAGTTAAAAAGGAAAGAGTGATTTTGTTAAAGAAAACAAAACGGGAATTTATATAAATAATTAATGAAAGACATGTTTGTTAAGATCGCATAGAATTTTAAATAAGCAATGAAGAAGGAAAGTAGTTTTATTTACTTTAGTGTCCCAAGATTTATTTCCTTTTTAGGTATGTGCATTTTGTAGTGAATAAAACTAGATATCATTAATGTAGTAACTCTTTATGTCTGTGGTTGGTAATCTTTTTCAACTTAGGTGCTGGCTCCTATGTCACTGAATCAACGGCGGTCCACATCTATCGACATAGTTAATAACTAAAAGTAAACTATAATTTTAACCCAATCAAACTGATTGGTAAAGTAATCATACGAATTGAATATTCCCACTGAGCGAAAAAAATGCCCAGACCGGGAATCGAACCTATATTCTTGGCTTACAGGGTCAATGCTCTACTGTTTAAGCAAACTGGGCCGACTACCGGTGAGCATATGAATTGTTGAGTTGTCTACATGACAGATCAGATGTTATTACCAATAAAGTTATCTGAACGAAATATGCTCACCGGTTGTCGGCCAAGTTATCTCAAACGGTAGAGCATTGGCCCTGTAATCCAAGGATTTGGGTTCGATTCCCGGCCTGATCATTTTTTCGCTCAGTGGAAAATATTGAAAGTAATCATGATAAAAATATATTCCAAAATTTAATTAGTACTTGTTTTTTTTTAATTATTATTCGAACTAAATAAATAACGTAACAACAATATAATTAGTGAAACATGGTGCTGTTTGTGGTTATACAGTCTCTCAATAACAAGTAATTTCCTGGAAGTATCTAGATGTAATTGGCCATCTGAATGACTGATATTCAATGGAGTTCTCAGCAACTTCTTAGAATTATTTTTGGTAGTAAGTAGAAGTTAGCGCATTTCATTTTTTAAAGTTGTTTGCACACATAGGTACATTTGAACATTGTCTCCATTATTGTTTCGTGATCTACCGAGTCGAGATACACTAGATGGCCAAAAGTGACCGGATACTTCGATTTTAGACATTCGGTCAATTATTTAGAGTAATACTTGACGTTCTAGTATTACTATACGTACGTATCTAGTATAACGTTCTAGTAATTCTTCTAGGTCTTCTGGAATATAAAGAACATGTTGGACCTAATATTTTTTGGCGAAGATGTTATTACAAGGGCAAATAAGGAACAAACAACAAATTGAATAAAACAATAATATTTGCAAAATGAAAAACAAAAAGACCATTTTCAACATTTAATATCTTAAAATGTATTTGATTTTAAGACATAATTTTAATTGGAATAAAATATATAAGTATGTTCTTTCATTTCATGTATTTAAAAAATTATAAGATGCAGAATTAGCATTTAAAGGGGGCTCCAAACTGTCAGACATTTGACGAGCAAAAAATCGGCATAACACCTTACGCGCACGATTACAAAATAGGTATTGCAACTGGAATGAAAATTTTGGTGCCCACTTATACTTCAGATTGTAATAATTATCCTGAATCTAAATAAATTTGTATTTAAAGCTTTTTCATATTTTTAATACAAAGTTGTATTTAGCTAATGCAAAATTAAAAAAATTTCAACAGTATAATCACCTAAAAAAATATTGTTTTGAACAATAAAAAGGAAATTTTAGGTTCACTTTATACAGACTAACATGAAACATATGTTTTGAAAATTTTATGAAAAAATATTCATAAGTTTTTGAGATATCGTGCGCGTTATGCCCAAAAACGTCATTTGGAGAAAATTGGCTTCAAAGTTTCCGAAACGACGCTTCAGCTATTGAGCGTGTATAAATGTAAAAGCCATAACTTCAGTTCTAATAGGAATTTCAAGGAAACAATTATGTCAAAATGTTCAGAAAAGATAGAAGTTTAACATCTAAAAAAATTAAAATTTCGAAAATTTTAAGGCTTTAAGAGTCCTGAGACCCCTTAAGAATAGCTCGTAAATGCATAGAGATATAAAGGCTTCTTTGAAAAATTCAAAATATTTCTGCATTTATTTGTTTTTAGTATGTAATGTATGCCACTTCAGGAAACAGTAGAAATAATGTACTAAAAGTAGCAGTTAAGTGTACTAAATATTTGAGGAAATATGAGCACATGTGTGAAATAAATTATAATTGCGCATGAGTGAATTTTTTTTTTTTTAAACTTAGTAGTCAACCATATAGATCAGCTTATAAAAAAAGTCATAACAGATGTAAATTTAAAGTGGGTGAAAAAAGTCCGTGCCAGGATTCGAACGAAGGATGTATTATCTGAAGCCTCCAATGCTCTTCCAACTGACCCACCCCGGACGAATACTGAAGTACTTGTTCACTCAACTAACCTTTAACGATCACAGAATCTGGTCTGATTCGGATATCAGATCAGATTCTGTGATCGTTAAAGGTTAGTTGGGTATATTAGTAATCCAGTATTCGTCCGGGATGGCTCAGTTGGAAGAGGGTTGGCGGGTTCAGCCTCTACATCTCTGGTTCGAATCCTGGGCCAGACTTTTTCACCCACTTGGAAATTTACATCTGTTATTATTTATTTACCAATTGAATAATTGTGTTAAAAATTAATCTAATTATATAAAAAGAACAATCGAATATTCTGAAAATTCTGAACGATATCAGCAGTGTAGTGATCTAAATTTCTGTTGCTTTCTAAAAGTAAAAAAGTTGCTTTCTAACAAAAGGATTATTATTTAACGCAAATCCATGCGTAGCTTTGGAACGAATGCTTCAATTTTGATAATTCTTTTGTTGTAGTGGGCTCTTTCTGATTATATTTTCAAGGAGACGTAAAGTATCTAAAAAAAAAAATATAAAAGATGACAAACGACAAATTTTTGGAAAATCCCTTATCATTCAGATGCTTTTAGAAAGCAACTAAAATTCAACTCTGTAAATGGCTAATATCTTTCTGAATTTTCACAATTATTCGACTGTATTTTTATATGAGTTGCCCTATATTGCTTACTACCAAATTATCCCCCCCCCCCAAAAAAAAAATATATATATATATAATCTTTCGCGCATGCTCAGTTAAAAATATTTCATACAAATGCTCATATTTCAGTATTTATTTAAATTTTTATATTTTCATTGTAATATACTGTTTCTCCTGTTCTTTGTCAAATTTCTTAAGAATGGTGTTAAATCTGGTTTAGAACCTTCTTGTTATATACAGAAAACATGCGGAATTTTCTTAAAATTTGAAAGGAACCTTTATATTCCAATGCATGTATGTATCATTGATCTCATTGGACTTACAATGGGCATTGTACAATGCAGAATGGAGCGACATAGTAATGATCAACTACAAGCGCTAAACTGCCCCTCGAACATAGCTGGAGTCATAAGCTTGTACCTTCCAAAAGGAATGTCCTCGTTAATCGGGACACTGGTACATCATCTCACCAATTGGATTTCATGCCTTGGACCAATCTTTTAGATATTTGTTGCAAATGTGCTAGTAACCGAGCTGAATCGGTTGGGATACGCTCTCTATGCATTTGCTGATGACTCCAGCTACATTTTCTTGGGTCGCTTACGTCGTCGTCTGAGGAAATATTAGCATCTACTCTCGCCATCTTTAGCCAGTTACTGCAATCCCTTTAACTATCACCGCGCAAATCTGAAGAACTCATATTTAACAAACACGCCCGCTCGATCCAAAGATGCCTCAAACCCTTAGGTATCACCATTGACAAAAATATAAAATGAATTCCACACATCAACTACATAAGACACAAACTGATCCCGTTGTAAAAAAAATTATTAAAGCTAACATACAAAACTTAAGTGTTAACAACAAACTATTAAAAACTTGGTATCTTGCAATTAATGAATAAATCATAACTGAAGGGGCTTACATCTGTGGGGGTAGCCAAACAAACGAGCACTCACAAAACTAACCTCTATACAATTATATACTTTTATATATAAATATATACTTTTCTTCTTTTATAAATATATACTTTTCTTCTGCAAATTTCTCGCTGCTACAAAACAATATTCACTGATGCACTAACAGTACTTACCGGCATACCATAAATAGCAGCAACCTTAAAAAATGTATAAGAGAAAAGCTTCATCCTTCACCTTCGACCCCCAACAGGATCATAGTCACACAGATGTACTATTTCCCAACATGATCATCCAATATAATGTCTAGAGTTGGCAGATTCACTCCGTAGTAGAGACGTCATACTTATAAGTTATGCCACAAATCAACAGCCAAAGCCTATCCAAATATCTTACCATCTATACTATATCTATTCAAAGATAACCTATCTAGACTACATGCCATCGCCAACAAAATATCCACTGATACCTTACCCGTGACCTTAATTCTTTGGGCACCAGTTTAAAAGTAAATTTTTTCAAAGAAAGAAAACTCAAACTTAATTTTCTCTAAATAAACAACCAAATTCTTGAAATGTCAGTCTTCTAAAATTAATTGCATTGAATTAAAAAAAAATAAAGTCGTACAATCTGATTTACGTATGTAAAACATTTTTCCTCTTAAAAATAGAAAGCACTATTGTTTTGCGCATGTGCATTTAAAGAAAAATTTCGACAATTTCGATTAGCTGGTTGTTTCCAACTATGCAAATTATCATATCCGGAACTAGTGGCATGGGTTGTTTAAAAGAAGAGTGGTTTCAAATCAATTCATAAGAAGAAAATGGGTGGTAAACGATTGATGGTACAGCTGCGGAAAAAGATAACCGAAATACGTGGGTGTCTAGTGAGGCTAATAGACAGGTATTGGATGATTCCTGAATCAACTGTGCGTCATGTTTTGAAAACTTTCGTTGCAACCGGAGATATAAAGCCAAAAAACTGTACTGATCGCCCATCAACAACAACGGCCCGAGAAGATCGAATGTTGCGTCGAGCGGTAATGAATAATAGACCAGGAACGATGACAGAAGCCGCATCCCTATTGTAAAATTGCATAGAGCAACCAGTGACTCGTAAAATGGCTACAAAAAGATTGTATAAAATGGTCTTCAAATCTTACAAAAGCAAACGTAAGCCAATGTTGACTCCTGATAAAAAAAAATGTTTTCTGTGGTCTGTGGATAACTTAAAATGGGCAGATCAGCAATGGCAAAGTGTTATATAGTTGGATGAATCCTCTTTTTCAGTTTTATATGGAAATATCGTCTTTGGGTCGAACGGCCAGTGTTGCCAGATTGGAGACTTTTTTAATTCAGATTATTTGACTGTCACCACTTCTTTAAAAAAGTATAATTCACCTTATTTTTCAGTATTTGTAATCTATTTTAGATAGGGCAAATATTTCTATTAAAAGAAAAGCGGTGACACTCAACAATCTGTGGACAAAAAAGTCCCCAATATGGTAACACTGCGTACGGCAAGCAAATGAAGCTTCAAAACCAAAATGCGTCAAACAAGACTGCAACTTTCCATCATATGTTCAAATTTGGGTATGTTTCGGTTATTCTGGTGTCGGCCAAATGATGCCATATGACGAGACTATCAATGCACAAAGTTATCGGGACATTTTGCAGAATCAGTTGTTGCCTTCAATTGAACAACTTGGCCTTCAATTGGGCTTATCTTTTCAACAAGACTTAGCCAAACAGCTAGGACAGCAAAAGCCTCGCTTCAACAAAATGGTATCCCTGTGTTAGATTGGGTTCCGGATTCACCGGACGTCAATGTTATCTAGGATTTGTGGCGGTACTTAAAGAAGGAAGTTTGAAAAAGAAAACCACGTGACAGTCAGTAGTTGAAAAGAATTCTTCTAGAAAAATGTCAAAAAATTCCAATTTCTGAGTGCCAACGATTAGTTTCAACTATGCCGAGAAGTGTGGGAGATGTTTACATTGCCAAAGGAGGACCAATGAAGTGGTAAGACTTACTCATTTCGTCTCATTCGAACATGCGTAAAACATTAGGGACATAAAAAACTTGCAAGGAAATGGATTTCAATGATCACAAAGTATGTGTTGTTTATTATTTGTTTTTCAATTTCACTATGTAATAGTAATGTATCATTTTTCATTAAAATATTTTACATAAAAAATTCTGAATTATTTTTAACTTTTATTGTCCAAAAAGCATCGACAAACTAATGCGCAAAACATTAGGGCCACGGGTAAGGTATTCAGATCATATTAAAATTAAAATCCCTCCTGCACAGAAAACATATTGGCCATGTCAACGACCACAAGGAAATTCATGACAATGAGTGCGTGGACCAATTTGTCAAACATGCCGCCAGAAAAATCAACATAGACCACAACCTCCCAGCTCCCAGTCTTTTATTAAGAGGTGCCTGAAATCCAGGATTCTCACTGAATAACAGGAGTACTGGAAATTTACTGACAATAGCAGGGATACGCTTGACTTAATTTTCAAAGTCTCACTTCGTATGTACTACCTCATACCCCACACAACAAGCTTCCTAACGGAACACGGCCTATTTGAGTCCTACCTGCAGCGATTCACGCTTGCCAGAACAAACAGAAGCGAATGGGGAGACATGGGCTCTCCTAGCCACCCGTATTATATAACAGCTCACTCACGAAAATTCGGCATATCAAACGTCCAGACTCTCCTCCAAAGGAATGGCTACATGACATTTTAAAGTCCCACACTTCTGACCAAAATTAAACGAGTATACAAATATCGTCATCACTTATTCAATTTAATAAATCAGTTGTTTGATCGAGCGATGCGATTTGAATCAAGTGGTACGTCTTCACCCCTTTTCGCGAGTAGAGCTTGTTTTGGCGATACAACAAAAACACAAACATCTACTGTTTTATGAATGTAAATATACAGGATCTTGACTATTTTAATGTTGCAGATATATAAAGTCGGCAGGAAATTTGCAGAATAATTTTTCTTCTTTTTAACAGAATTTCGGTTTTCTGTTTCTTGTACATTTACATAAGACACAAGATAAATATAATTGTCAATAGATTCAATTGAATTTCACAGAAATGTTTCTAACAATGTACAATAATGAAAAAAAATCATCCGCACCATCCCTGCCAACTTTGACGCAAATCATTGTATAATAATGTGGCTGGTTCCAATACATTAGTATTTATTATTCCATTTAATAATTATCATCCATTAGTAATCATTAATTATAATATTAATAATCCATTAGTAATTAGCTACTAATTAATACTATACTCTAATTTTGCGTGGTGGCCATTTACGTATAGAAATTGCACCAAACTGTAAAACTTTCAATACTAACACCTAATTTTGACATAAAATTTCGATTTTCAGTAAATTTACCTACAGATACCAAACAGGAAGTCATTCAGTCAGGTAGTTAAGGAAATATCCAGGAATAAAATTTGGAAATCCTCATGTTTAATTCATCTTTAATCATTTCAAAACGCGGGTTTTTTAATAAGCATAAATAGAAACCTAAGTGACTGAATGAGCTGTAATTTTGGGTTTTTCTGTTTGAAGTTTCTAGAAATTGATAGTTTCTAAAAAATATAGGTTAAAATTCATATTTTCTCGAAAATTAATTAAAAACATATTTATTTTGAAATTAATTTTTAAATACACACACCCCACACACATATACACACATATGAGGACGTAAGTTTCAAAATTCACCTTATCTAAAATCAAAAAGTCCATGTTATTTCCATCAAACTATTCTACTGGTAAACCTGAACTGAAAAAACATTACATTCTGCAAAATACAATTTTTATCGCGTATTTCTGGTTTTGTGGCTTTTGTAAAAGTTTACAATCAAAATTTAATTTCTGGGAAAGGCAAATTTTGAAATTCACGTCCTCATATATATATATATATATATATATATATATGTATGTATTTCTACTCTGTAGTTACCTGATACCTTTTCATAGGAAATTCCATTAAATTTTGCATTGTTATCATCGCAAAGATTCAATAAATGAATTCAACCAATTTCGTTATGTATGTTATATGTACTATGTTTTTGGAATCTATGTTAAAGGTGTTGGGGGGAACTGTATTTGTTAATGTCATTTTATTCATAATTTCACAGTTTTGTTGGTAGTCGGTAATGTTTATTTAATGGTTATATATATATAACCATTAATTTTAAACATTACTGACCACCTTCAATAATTGTGATAGTATGAATGAATTTACAACAATACAGTGTCCCCAACACACTGAATGGATACCAAAAATATAGTATAATAAGCTGCTATGTATAAAATAAAGTCCTTTGTACTATATAACAAGAATTAATAATGAAGAAAAAAAGAATATGGATTTCGATAAAAATAATTGAAAAGCTTATATATTGAATTACGTTATCAAGAGTACAGAATTCAATTATATAAGCAAAATCAGTCGTTATATATATATATATATATATGTGTGTGTGTGTAGATAGATATACAGATAGATATGTGGTAACCTACGAATTTTAACCAGAAATCGATCTGTAAAAGTTTCAAATATGCGAATTAAAAATTACAGCTCATTCCACCAAGTTGTTTTTGAGATATGATTAAAAAATTACCTGCATTGTAATCTGTTTTTAAATGATTAAAAATGAGTTCACAATATTCACAATTTTAAATGTACATAATCCATAAACTACTTGACCGAATGTATTTCCATTTGGTAACCGAAGATTCCAATTATGACGTCAAAACTAGGTGTTAGGCATTGAAAAATTTTAAATTTAGTACAACCGTATGTGTCGATGAAACCTTAGCAAAATTTAAGTATATCATTAATTAGTGGACTTTATTACTAATAAAGTTCACTAGATTGGTACCAGCGACATTTTTATACGATGATTTGCGGCGGAGTAAATATGAGGAGAAGGGTGCGTTTTAGGTGGATTTCGTAAGAAATACTACCTATTACATTCTCTCCTATGTTAGATTATGACCCCTAGCACCCCCCCCCCCTTAGTTCAACACTTTATCTATCTATCTATCTTCATATATATATATATATAACTTTTATATGGGCACGATAACTTCCATAATTCTGCACAAATCTCTTCCAAGCTGATATGTAAAATCAAGGGGCAGAAAATCTCGGTCAAGCCCGGTAATAAGGCAAAATCGGACTGAGAGGGTGGAAATAAGGAGATCTTTCAAATAATAAAGTTTTTTTTTGGCTTTCCGCCTAAAGTATGTATACTTAGCTGTGAAAAAAAAAAATAACCAAAATATGTGAATTTGTTTTGGTTTTAGCATGGCTACTATAAAAAAAAAGGCATATTTGGTTAATTTTTTAAAGCTATAGCTTATATAGTTTGAAACTAACAGCACGTGTAAACTCCAAATTTACTAATCTGAGAAAACGCGTTTTAAAGTTTCAATATCAAAGGACTTTCAATTGTAATCATCATCTATAAATGATTATAACTCAAGAAATAAAGGATATTTTTAAATGGTTTTTTTAATACTGTTAAGAATTTTAAAAATTAAGAATTAATCAAAATCTAAAAACTGATTTTTTGAAATTTTAAAGGTCCTGTGCCCCCTTAAGTTGCCAACGCTTTGCCTATTGAGCTACATCCACCGACTAACAGCCGATACAATTTATTCAGGTAGCCTTATTGGCAACAGCATCTGATCTGCCTTTTAGATGGCTAAACAGAATAGTCCGCAGGTAATGGAACTCCACTAAATAACAGATACGCAGATACAATTTATTATTTTGTACTCAATCATGCTGATTGATAAAGGTATAATACGAATTGAAATTTTTCCAGTTGAGTGAAGACGCATTCCAACTCCCGATTTGGCCCCTTATTCACGTACTTGGAAAAATTTCAATTTGTATGATATCTTTATCAATCGGTACGATTGAGTTTAAAGGTACAGTTTTCCTTTTGAACAATTTTGTTTATTTTTAAAAATATGGTTCAAATGGTGAACTCACTGCATTTCAATGTTCAACTAAAAGTACATTTTGAAGGAAAAAATTTAACTGCATATTTAATTAAAAAAATTTTTAAAAAGTTTAAAATTTAATTTTTTTTTATCCTTACTACTATTTTTACTTATTGATATTTTTACCCAATCTTTTAAAAAAGGTTTTCAAATATGTATTACACAACACTGCGCATGGATTTTTAGATAAATCTAATATTACATTTAATATAGTTTTTTTACTGATATAGGGGAGACTAGGGAGGGTTGACTATACGGGAGGCTTGACCCACCCATCATTTTTCATATTTAAAATAATTTCAAAGTTTTATCAATAGGTGTCAACCAAAGCTACTGGAATGCTCAAACAACAATCTTTGTTTCATACAGATAATCTAAATAGGTGTGGAAAAAATCTATTGTGAAGCGTTTTCAACATAAAAGTTGTGTTTTTTAGAAATAATTTTCAAATAAAATATACCATGCTTTTTTCAGATAAAATATACCATAGAAATTTAAGTAAGTAGGTTTTAAATAATGCAGAAATATCGAGCTTTCATTCCGGGCATAAAATTTGTACACTCGTGGAAAAAAAAAAGTAAACCCCCCTTACTAACTCCTCAACAAATTATCGTAGACGAAAGTTACTGGTGCCGAAGGACTAGAAATAAAGTCTATTTCTAAATGATGTATATAAAATTTGCTTAAGGGTCCATATACATATTAAAACGAGTCCAAACTTCATTTTTCTCAATGGCAATACCCAATTTTAACGAAATATTTAAAATCTTCGGTTCAAACTAACCAAATTTCAAGTTATTTGAATAATAAGTTTTTGAATTATAAACATTCAGAATTTAGTGCTTCTAATGCTAAATTACATTTTTATATTTTATTTATATCTCCTAAAATTATGCTCCTAATGTGCTAATTTTTTCTGTAGCAATAATACTAATATACCCAAACATAAATACGTTGAAATTGCAATTTTTATAATTTTATGATATGAATTATGAAATTAATGTTCGAAAAAATTATGAATTGTAACCTACAATTTTTTTTTAATGGATTTAGATTTATTATGTCCTTGATTTATTAGCTTTATGGAAATCCAAAATTTCACATTTTTCTTCCAAGTAGTTTTCAAATTATGCTTAAAAAACGGCAAAATGATGGTTTAAGGGGCCGTCTATGGTAGAAGCGACTAGATATTTTGAAATTTCTTACGCTGTCCCGTAATCTAGCAGACTTCATTGACTACTTGAGTGACGCTTATGGTGCCCTGATCAAGAAGGCGGCTCTCTCGGTTAACAATCGAATACCGAACTTAAATTTTGATACAGCCCTTAAAATACGGTCGTTTTAAAATAATTAATTTCTCGGATACTTATGGTACGAATTGCATAGAAACATATTTTTAGGCTAATTGAAGGGTGTGGAGTTCATTTATGCTGTCAGAATAGTGTACTGCTATTGAAAAAACAAAGTTGTGGTTCGTTTTAATATGTAGATGGCCCCCTAAGCAAATTTTATATATATCATTTAAAAGTAGACTTTATTTCCAATCGTTCGGTACCAGTAACTTTCTTCTACGGTAATTTGTTGAGGAGTTAGTAGGGGGTGTTTACCTTTTTTTTTCCACGACTGTACATTAACTTGGGCTTAACATAACAATGTGCCATTCTTTAGAAAAGGGATATGTGGGGAGGCTTTACCCAGTCAATGTGAGGGAGGGTTGACCAGATGCTCAAAGCTCCCTTAATTAAGCGGTTTTGGTGATCTTTTTATTATACACTGTGCATAATGAAAGGCTAATGGTTATATATAAAAAAGAATTTACATTTATTCTTTTAAGCTGCAGTAAAATAGGGTGAAATGTTTAAAGCTAATTAAACAGAGATGTGAAAAATTACTATAGTATCCACTGCAAGGAAACATTTAATGAAATTTAAATGGGAAAGTTGACAGGAACTTTTTCCATTCAAATATTACTTATAATACACTGTTGAAAATTTGCAGCATTCTATCCAGTCATTTGACCGTTTTTATCGAAAACGGTTACACATCCGTAATTTAACACGATTCTGACCATATTATTGGCCATTTTATGGTCAGATTATAGTTAAATTATGGTTACGAAACCGTTTTTTTTTTCAAAAAACGGTCAAATGACTGGACAGAATGCTGCAAATTTTTAACAGTGTAGGTAAATATAAACAGTGGAAAAGACTAGAAAGGACTAGAAAGTATGAAAGCAGCACTCTTAACCCTTTCGTGGCAGTGGTATCTTTATGAAACAACTTAATTTTAATTTCCAAACGCCACAATGGCACCAGAATTTTGCTAAAATCTTTTCCATTTAATATGCATGGGAAATATAGCATTTTTCTTATTTCCAAATAAATTTGTTCATAAATTCTGGTGCCAGTCATTTATTTCAAAATTTTAGTACTGAAAGTACTTTGCCCCTCAAATTTTTAAAATATGTTAATGATAAGTTATGTGATCATGCGGCTGAAAAAGAACATAGCATTGATCGAAAAACTTTATGAATGTATGTAGATAAAGCTTACCAGAATGAATACAGTGAGATTAAGCCAAATTATGTGGCAACTAGAGTTGCCAGGTCGAGTGTCACAAAAAGTAGGACAATGAGACAAAAAAAAAGCGGAACAGTGTCTCCTAAATCCGGACATTATAATACACGAAACACTATGAAAATAGAACCTGTCTCTAACGGAATACTTTCTTAAATATTAAAATTTGATTTTCCCTGCTGTACAATTATACCTGCTCAGACAAAATCATGTTTTTTTACAAAAAAAAATCCTCCTGTGACTTGCGATTGTGTCTAAACATGTTTGTTTAGGCATCATATTTTCAAAAACCTTTCTTTATAATAATTAAAGCATGTAGCATATAGTTATTTTGCTTTTTTTTAAACTGATTTTATTTCTCTTCACAAATATTTCAATATAAAAGAAAGTGGGTCAAGCCTCCCATATAGTGGTCAACCATATATTGTGGGGAGCCTTGACCCATTATTTTCTCATAACTAAAATCAATAATTTTTCAAATTTCTTATACATTACACTTATGTAGCAATTTTATTTTGATAAATGATTGTATAACGAATAAAATGATATATAAAACTTTATTCTACATTCACTATTTAAAAAATAAAAAAATCATTTTGTAAGAAGTGGTACAACCCTCCCTAGTCTCCCCTACATGCTGTGAAACGATGAAGTCTAACACATCTCCATATACTTTTATTTAAAGAAAATAAGAAAATACATGAAGGCTAATTCTATGCGCAGATTTATCAGATATATAATAAAGAACATGTACAAAAATGTTTAAATCTCTATTTCAAATACAAAAAAAGCCTTAGCATTTTTAAAACATGAAAGTGAAGAAAATATGAACATGGAGAAAAAGTCGTTTAAATTTTTAATTTGTGTGGATAATTCCGCTGGGTGTATTAACGAAATTTACAATATCTCGCGATATAGTTGCCGTATGGGTAAAAATGAAGTGTCTAAATATTATATTATTCGCTTGTTTAATTGCAAATATTTAGACACCTCATTTTTACCCATACGGCAACTATGTCGCGAGATATTGTAAATCTATTTTTGATCGATTATGAGGTACACTGTCCCCTTAAAATAGTAAAATTATTTACTATATTTCAACACTAATGTAAGATGCTCTAAGATGTAAGCTATTCTACATTTTATGTACTTATAAAATATTTTTATAACATCACTGGTATTTTTACAACCGACAACTGAAGAAATAAATTCGTTCGGTGACTGTTTTTGGATATTCTATACACCGAATTTCAGTCCGATGCACATATTCCAAAAACAGGATACATTTGAAAACTATTTTTAAGCCCCCAGAATCCGGTTGACTTTATTTATTGAGAAGCAAAAATACTCATTTTTCAATCGCAAATGCTCCCAGCAGAACAAAAATAATTCCGCTTTCTTCACCTGACATCACACGCACCTCTTTATAGTGAAGAGGTAGAATAAACCTTCTTAGGTATTTATTTCGTTTTTAGCAAACAAGATGCATCTTATTTCTTTGTAATATTACATTTTTTAGATGAATATTCCGTGCTGTAATCTTTGATTTGTATAAAATTCCCGATTAAATAGTTATTTTGTTTCAAATTAATATTATTTGATTGTAGAAAAAGATAAATAGCCACATCTTTCGTTCGTAATTTTGTGTCTCGTTTTGTATCAAATGATATACTCCTGACTTCTTGTATGTTGCCACTTTTATAAAAATAAATATTCTGTGTTATGATATTTGAACTTCAGATAATTACACATATTTCCTGTTTTAATATTTAATTTCTAGGATAATTGGAGATTAAATAATTATTTTGATTTAAATTAATATTATTTGGCTATAAAAAAAGATAAATAATCGGATGTTTCTTTTGTAGTTTTATATGTTATTTTGTATCAAATGTACGTCTTATTTCTTGTATAATATCACTTTTATAAAAATAAATAATGTATGTATGATCTTTGAACTTCAGATAGTTACACATTGCGATTTTTGTTTTTTTAATTTAATGTTACTGGCCTATAGAAAAAGAAAAATTATCACATCTATACTTTCTTCTGCAGTTTTAAATCTCGTTTTGTAGCAAATGAGATATTGCTTATTACTTTTTCACTATAACTTTTCAGATGCATAATCCGTGTTATAATCTTTAATCTTTAGAACAATTACAGATTTAATAATCATTTTTATCTGAAGTGATATTATTTTACTACAGAAAAATATTTTTTTTTTTTTTTTTTTTGTAGTTTTCTATATAGTTTTGAACCAAAAGTGATACTGCTTATTTATTTAAAAATGTAACACTGTTTAGATGAAAACTTTGTTTTAAAATCTTTGGAATAATTGCAGAACAAATAATCCTTATAATTTAAATTGATATTATTGAACTACAAAAACGATAAACAAGCAGGAAGCAGGAATTCTACTTTTTCACAATTTAGTATCACCCCCGATCAGAAAAAAATCCCCGGGCCCGTTAAAAAATTACACAAAATTTGCAATTTTTTTGCAAAATTTATTCTATGTAAAATTACAAATAAAATGATAAACAAAACTATAAATTCTTTTGTTTTATATAAATTTGCAACTTTTATTTTATATAAAATAACGTCATTTGCATCCGCTGAAGAATTCCACATTTACGATCCAGTCTTAAATAGCATCTATAGAAAAGTATCCATATGACGTCAGTATTGCGGAATAATACACAAACCCAGCAAAAAGAGATGTCGTAAACTGAACCAAAAGAAAATAAAATCGTCTATCTAATGATTCATATACCTTCATTTGTTTGTAACATTCATATGAATACTTAAAATTAAATATAGTTTATAATAACTCCATGTTTTATCAGAAATCATTCATTTATATTTTTTTCAAAATAACGCGTATTTAATTACAATTTTTTTCCACTTGCACTGAAAAAATGGCAACAAAAAGATAGTAAACTAGTATTTTCCTTTTACTTTCTACGGAAATGGAATACCTCAGTTGCCACCATTACAAAAATGGTATTAAAAACGACAAAAAATTAATATCTCAAAAATAAATTGAGATACAGTTTTCAAGCAAATTGCATTTAAAAGTACTTTTTTTCCCTATACGACGATGTAAAAATTGAAAATGCATGATGCTTAGAAGTTAAAAAAAATTGCAGTAGAGAATATTAATATTTAACCGTACAATGATACAGCTGCTTCGTTTTATTGCCGGCTTATGTAAAGTAACGTTATTTTTAAAAAACAACAATCTATTTGTGGCCTGAAAGATATTGCATATCGGGGCTAAAAGGCATGTCATTTATTTGTACACTCAAATTTGTGAAAATTGCAACACCATGAAGGAATGACGCAATTGAGCTGAAAATTTCAGAGAATGCAAAGTATAGTGTCTTATGCAAATTATTCCAATTTCAGAGTCACCACGCATGCGCGGGCTGAGCAGCGCCCTCTGGACTGCCGCTGAAACCGTATAATTAGAGGGTGAGACGTTGATAATTCTATGTCTATGGTTGTCTATGGTTATTTCCTAAAGGGTAAACGTTAGGCGAGACGTAACTATGCGTCTTCGACGAAAGAGGGCGGCATTTCAAAAACTGATGGAGTTTGACTAGGGGAGAATCAACGGCCTTCGGAAGAAAGATTTTCATATCGTGCAATAGCAGCTCGTGTGAAGCGTAACCGCAGTAGGGTGCTGCAAGTTTGGAAGCAGTAGACCAACGAGGATCGGACAACTCGTATATCTGAGAGTAGACCTCAAGCAGTGACGTCAACGCGCAATAATACGCACATGGTCCGTATAACGCTGACGGACCGTACAGCTTCATCTAGACAGTTGGCAGCACATTGGTATACTGCTACAGGTGTATCGCAGTCTGCATTGTCAATTCGTCGACGTCTACTACACTGTGGACTGAGCGCAACACCTCATTTATACAGGATCTCCCTCCCGCATAACCCTCTACGCCTGCGGCTGCAATGTGCTCATGAACATAGAGACTGGCATGCAGATTGGCAGCAAATTGTTTTATTTGAGGAATCCCGCTTTAACTTTTAGAACCATTATGGCCGCAATCACGGCCGTTAAACGCTATGCCGGTGAACACTACATTCCGGAGTGCATTATCGAATGTCATAGTGGACGAACATCGGGGGTTATAGTCTGGAATGAGATTGCGCATCATGGACGATAGCAGCTGTTACGAATTGTGAGTAATCTGAACAACAACTACATCAGTGAAGTGCTGGAGCCCGAAGTCGTTCCTTTCCTTCAAGGCATTCCTGGAGCTGTCTTTGAACAAGATATTGCCCGTCCACGCGTTGCAAGGAATATTTAAAACTTCTTGTCAGCAGAACACATACAGCTTTTTCCATGGCCTGCGTATTCACCGGATATGTCGTCGATTGACCATGTGGAGGATTTCGTTGATCGGCGTCTCACTCGTTATCCTTCTCCTATAGCTTCTACAGATGAACTTTGGGTACGCATACAAAGAATGTGAAATGCTCTTCCCTAAGCAGACATTCAAAATCTGTTTGACTCTATGCCACGTCGTATAGCAACATTTATTGCAGCGCGAGGTGGTTACACCAAATACAGATTTCGGACACTTAATATTGTTTGTTTTGCTTTAAAAACGTAATCATTTGTTTGCACAATTACCAGTCGTTTATTTATTAAATTTCATTTAATTCTGATGATTCCTTCATGATGTTGCAATTTTCACAAACATGAGTGTAGTTTTATCAATAGTCTGATTCTCTTGAAAATTATTACAGATTTTGTTTCTTTAAAATACTTATTTTCTTTCTTATACAACTATACCGTGTTACAGTGTTTAATTTCAAAGTAATTACATGCAAAATAACACTTTGGCTTTAAGTTAAGATTATATATATATATATATATTGGCATATTATTAAATTTCTTAACTTATTAAAGGATTCTCTATTTGATATAAAACTTCCAGAGAAAGCAGATACTGTTTAGTATCTTGCTTGGTAGGAAATATTAATGCCTCTTGTTATAAGACAACTTTTGTAAAAAAGAAAAAAATACCTCGTGATAAAGTTTTCAGTTTTTAGAAGAATTTCTTATTAATAATATTCTAATTTCCAATAAAAAATATTTGTCTTATGCAAAAGATTACAGCAAATTGTTGAATTTCTTAATTTTTAGTATACATTAGACAATGTAATGAACGTTACACTTATTGCAAAATTATATAAAAGGCATATAATTATTATATAATTTCTTTTTGTAGCAAATGCGATAACTTATTTTTAGGTGCATTCACAATTAAATAAATACGTAGCACCTATAGTCGGCGTCTGGTCCGTCAGCCCGTCTGTCTGTTCGTCCGTCTGTCCGCATATAACAACGAAAAAAAATATCAAACCGAATGGTTTGAAATTTAAGAAATATAATCGATGCAGAATTTTGTAGAGTCATTTCAAATTTTCTGAAAATCGAGATAGAATTTAAAAAGATATTAATAAAAGTTTTCTTCATTATGTTAAACGTAATCAAACGTAATTAATTCAATGACATCCCATGATAGGTAATGATTCTAGGTTGCCATGGTGATTATGTATTATTTAAGATGAAGTCATATTATTTCCGTATTACTGAATTTATTATATATAATCGTAATAAATTTTGTATTCATGAATTTTTGAATAAGAGTGCAATAGCTATTGCACCAAAATTTGAGTATTTATAAAACTAGTTATAGTAAGAACGCACCTCATTTTCCTCGTTTCACGCACAATTTCCGACTTCTTTTATTATGTCTCTTTTATTTAGATTAATACCTAATGTGACCGAGTTCCAAAAATCATTCTCAACTTCAAATGATTCAAAATTTTAAAATTTAACACATCCCATTTATAACACTAGCTTTTCGTATACCGAATAACCTTAAAGTTCGGCGTGAGTTTAAACGAAAGTGGAGCATACATCGAGAATAGTAACCGAACTACTGTCATTGCCCATCTTACAAGGGAAGGTACTCAATGGATTCGGATGAAAATGAATGAAATGTTATCAATCGATAGTGCTCATCGATATTTGTAAAAAAAAAAATGAGATTGCTTTTGTTTCGCAAATTCTTTTGTGGCGAAAAATTCACGGTCAAAGTTACCAGAAAGTCGATTGAAATCAATTGCGGTCTAATAATATTTTTGTTTTATGAATTTTTTTTATCAGACAAGGAAACGTAAAAGGAATACCATCGGAAGCGTTTTATGCTCACATATTACAATTATTCCCTATCATCATCATCATCATTATTATTATTTATTTATAATTATTATTTATTGCATAGTATTATTTTAATTACCTTATACGTTTGTATTTTATTACAAATACAAAGTTCGAGTTGAAATAACACTGTTAAAAGAATTTAAGACTTGATAGAAAACTACCAGAAAGAAGCATCTCTAGTTATGAGCGTGTCGTAAACAAGTAAAGAAACATTTGTATTTCCGCTTCCACGAATATTCAAAACAAAACCTTGCGCCCCTAGCGTTTATAGAGAGCTCTTTCTAATGAACAGACTCTAAATTAAAAAGAAAAGTTCCCAGTTAAACTAATGGCATTGAGCTCATAGGCTATTTACACTAATTTTATGTTATATTCTTATTTTAAATAATAGTGCCCCTTACGTACGCACGGACAGAACTTTCTGGTACATGAGCTCTCAGGCTTTGTTAGCCTATGAGCTGAAAAAATGCATCCGAACCTGTTGAATATCTTTCCTTGATAGTGTAACTAAAACGGATTTTAACATAGTCTTGTATGCTCAGTGTCCACCGTGCATTATGGTTGAATCAGTAGAGGTCTTTAAACTTTCAAAACTTAAATTCTGCATCAGTTTTCGATATGGGAATGACGTCATCATCTATCATTTTAAAGACAGCATATTTGCCACGTGCCGTTAATTTTTATTGCGATTGTTAAAATAAAATATTCTCCAAATACGAATAATTTTTCAGATCTTTGTTTCTTTAGATCTTTTCAATATTTCGCAGGGATAGAACGGGCAAAGATATCGAAAATTACTTTACAATCCGCTTTCTTTAACATTCCAGAAAGCGCACTGTTGAAACATTGTTTTAAAAAATGATACCGAAATTAAAATTCAATTTTTCCTACTGATAGATATTATTGATCTTATAACATGTGTCGTTTAACTTTTGTAAAATATATTGCATTTGTAATAGCGTGTAAAACTGTGTACTACTGTGCACAAAATTACGTCACGCTACTGTTCGTGCAAAATACATAAGCGCCTACTCTGAAAGGGTAAGATAAATTTATATTCAAAGAAGTATCTAATTTTTTTTTAAATATCTGTATTAAAAAGCAACTCTAATATTATTTGTAAAGAAACATTAGTTAATATCAACCGCGACATGTGTAATATCATTCCTATTTCCTCGAGCCATACTCTAAAGGAAATGTAATCTGTAATTACAGTATATTTCCATAAGATTACATGTAAAATTTCAACAATGCTTTTGTTAAGACATCCATATCGATTGTTTGAATCAACTGACTAAATTACGGATTTAAAAGATTAAATAAAGTACTATCTCCCTTATGCATTAGTTTTAAGTAGTGATCTGATTTATTAAATGAATGTCACAATTAAATTATGCATTACTTGCATCAGAATTGCTTGATTTCATATCACGTAACAATTTAATTAAATTAGATTATGTTTGCTTCGCAGTTTATCTTTATCAGTGATATTAAAGTTCTGTTACCATGGTTTTAAACTGGGAAAATTTTACACGGATATCACATAATCAATAATACTAACATTATGTTTGTTCATTAAAAATTCAGTTTTGCAATAATGCCAGAAAGTTGTATTATTTCAAATTAAATGAAAAAAAAATATTGTGTCATGAAGTTTAGTAATAATAAACTCAATATAAATGTCATTCTCAGTGAATGGAAATGTTTAAATGAGATTACACGTCCTTGTTTATAGAAACTGTTAGTGTATTTGCGCTGAGATCTTTTAAATTAGTCCTTTGTTTTTCATATAAGATTTACCAGCGCAATATTTTTTCAATTGTTTCTAATTAATTAACCTCTAAATAAGACAATTACATGAAATTTAAATTTTTTAATTAGTTTTCAAAGGTTGTATTACTTCAAATTAAATTAATTAAAAAAATATTGTGTCATGAAGTTTACTGTTGAATAAACTCAATATAAATGTCATTCTCATTGCATGAAAATGTATAAATACAAATTACACGTCTTTGCTTATGGAAACTGTTAGAGTATTTGCGGTGAGATCTTTTAAATTAGCTCTTTGGTTTCCATATAACATTTACCAGTGCAATTGTTTTCAATTGTTTTTAGTTATTTAACCTCTAAATCAGACAACCATATGAAATTTACATTTTTTAAATAGTTTTTAAAGTACCACATACTATAGTGTGTATTGGACATTGGAGCAATAATTTCTTGTTAATTCTCAAAGACAGGATTTCTAAAAGTATTCTACTAAAAGGCCATTCTATGGTAATCGGCTCCTGCTCGAGCCCCTGCGATTTTAATGTATCGCTACAGGACATACATAAGTGCAACAGGGAGATCTGCTAACTGTCACTGTCAGTAAAATTACAGTTGGTGCATCAGAGGTCCTTTGTTAAGTTCATTACTTACTGTCGCAGGAAAAATGACCAAATCACCATGTTTTCCATCTTACTGATCATAATACAAGAAACCTTACATATTGTAAATATGTGATCTAGTACAATATTTGTGTTTAAAAACATAACTGTAGAATTGAAGAAGCGAAATCAAGACATTCATCATCACTTGGCTTCAAACTAGGACACCTAGCTTAAGCGGAGAAGCCGATTCTTATATTAACATGCTATAATTACTAAACATATTACTTTAAAAGTTTTCCACTTTGCCAATTAATTACCTATAAAAATGCCATTGAGCTACTGAAATTATTTTCCATCTTCTTAAATATTTATTAATTTTTCATCTTTGAATTTCCCTCAAAAATTAAATTCATAAATTCACCCTCCTTTTCATAAAAATGGGCACTCGTGATTTAACTACCATTAATAAGAACTACCACTAAAAAGAACACAACTACACCTTACTTAACAAGAAATATTTTCTTTCATTTTGAGTCTCTTCTATATAAGATAATAAAGCAATGTTTAAAACTCCTACTTTGCGTGAGATTCTTTTCTATAACTATAAATACTATCAACTCTCTTATAAAAGGAGTTTAGATTTTCGATTGTGAGCATTTTTTCGATACTAATCTATGAGTGCGCAAAAGCGATACCTGTACATTCGTATACTTTAATTTTCCGAAGTGTGTTTGAGGCTCTCGTATTATGCGGTTAGATATTTTCGCTGTGATTTTATGCAAATTTTGTTACGTTGATCAATTTGCTGAGTATAAAAGCTGAGAAAGTTTATATCAGCAGATCTTAGGTCGAGTCCTACTTGAAGGCAAGTGAGACTAATGAAATGCTTAATTAGATATTTTGTGAACTAACGTTTATTTTACATCAACATTACTGCTTGCTCTCGAAGTTGTTAGCGATCGTCAGTTGAGCAGTTGCTTTGCAATTCGTTGAGAAGTTTCGAATTTAGTAAGCCTGCATTTTTGACTTAATGACTAAATTGATAACTAAGCGTTGTGTAGAATAGGCAAAAACGAATCCCTGCCCTGTTCGGATTTAAATTAACATTATTTTTAAACCTAAGCCATAGTAATATCTGCATTTCAAACTGGCGGCCTTGTCGGGCACGTCATATACAGTTTTCATAAAGTGTAAGATTGCTAATTTTTTCATTTTGTTATACCCACATGAATTATATCGGTACACTGTAAAAAAAAATCTGTAGTTCTACAGATGTAAAATTATATGCTTACTAAACTTTCATCTGTAACTGTACAAAAAAAATCTGCAAATCTACAAAACTAGTTTTTGTAAAGCTACAGAAATCTGTAACTATACAAATGAATCTGCTAAAATTACAGTAATCTTACTAAAATTTTATCTGTAACCTGGGTTGCAGTTACATGAAAAGTTCTAGGCATCCCAGTTTCCTAAAAAATTTCTAGTAACCTTACAGATTTTTTGATTTTCGGCGCAAAAGTGCGTCTGTTACAGGAATTTTTGTTGTTGCCGTTACATAAAAAGTTTTAGGAATCCCAGTTTCCTTGAAAAACTTTAGTAACTTTACAGATTTTTTTTTACAGTGTACTTATTACCATTTTTTACAGGTAATTTTACTTTTTTGTTATTTTCAATGCAATGTTGTTCTTACGTTTGCTCTTTGTTTTGAAATATCGACCGCGAAGAGAATGACGCATTTGTAAAACGTGTAGTCTAATTTTGATAAAAGATTGCTGGAAAAGATAAAACAACAACACTGTAAAAAAAAAAAAATCTGTAAAGTTACTAAAATTTTTCTAGGAAACTGGGATTCCTAGAACTTTTTATGTAACGGCAACAACAAAATTTTTTGCACCGTGAATCAAAAAATTTGTAAGGTTACTAAAAACTTTTTAGGAAACTGGGATGCCTAGAACTTTTTATGTAACAACAAACAGGGTTACAGATAAAATTTTAGTAAGATCAACGTAATTTTAGCAGATCCATTTTTTTTTGTTTTTTACAGTGAACCAAGAAGCATTTTAAAAATGCAATATTTTGTAGAATTATGGGGCATAATCGAGGTGACCACTGAAATGTGCATTAGAGAATTTGAGGATTAAGCCCCAAGTCTTTATTCAGTAAATCATTCGATCGCCTAATCTACGTAAATTTGGAGTTTTTTAATGCATGGACATATTCGAATAGCTAAGTCATGAAAGCTATTTCATTCAAAATTTCTTTTCCTGGCTGTCATATCCATTACCAAACATATCGCGCACCCGCAAGAAAAGTGAAAAATCTCGACAAAAGTAAATTTCACAGGAGAGGCAAAAGAAAATTTGCATGATTTTACTGCAACATGAAATTATAGAACTTAGCTCTGCATGCAGGAAAAAAAACATGCATAAAAGAATAAAGCATTTAAGAATGAAGATGTAGGATGAGGTTTGGAGGATTGGGTAATTTTACCTCCCCAGATAATCCACCCTTCTTCTGTGGTCACGAATGGACATATAGCGTAATAAGGCAATTTTCCTTATAACTACACTTATGAAACTTTTTGTGTAGCAAGACGGACCTATGACTGACGTATTAGTGGAATAAAACGCAAAATGTATTTTTGCAAGATGGGTCACTTTCCGTTCGGGTGAGAGATATATTGCTCATATCGGCAGCCAATATTGCGTCAATAGTGTATTCGCCAGATGAATTTTCAATAAAACACCAATATTGATTAAGCATTGGCTTTAATGTGAAAATTTTCCCTTAAACTATCAGCCCCACCAGTGGCTGAGAGGTTCTGCTCTCGAAGCTGGTAGACGGGAGGTGCTGGGTTCGATCCCAATCGCGCCCGTCGGCCTAATCGTTCGGAGTTTTCGTTGTTTTCTTCGAGCCATGGATTTCCATGCGTAAATACGGGTTAGGTTCCCTTAGAAAGACCCCCACGGAGGGCACTTCCCCCCCGGGCCTATATCCCTAGTGTAGATAATCGGCCGTCAAAAATCAACCAACCAACCCTTAAAATATCATCAAATTAAGTTCCATTTAAATATCAGAACTTCACAAATATTATTACTACATTGGAAATATCTGGACTTATATGAAAAAGAATATTGAATTTATATTTAAAATATTCGCAATAAAATGGCTAAATATTTCTTGCAAAATATTACCCCAGTATTGGAAAATGTAAACATCGAAATGTTGCGGCAATATTTCATATAAATATTGCTAACATTTTGCACCACATAGTCAGTAAAAGCAGTTTGGGCTAAATATTGTTTAACTACTAGGAATATTTGCATTTGAAAATGTAAGAACACTGTAGAAATTAGAACAGCTTTCTTGGAAAATGGATTTATTCGTGATTTAATTAGTATATAAAAACAACGTTTAATTAGCATAGAAGAATGAAAACTTTCTTTTGTTTAATTTAATTTTCATATGATGCCAGAAGGATGTATGATTTTAATTGATTGAATAATAAGAATATTGCATAACAAATTATAAGGTTAAATAAATTCAATATAAAAATGTTCGGCAGATTCATGCACAACAGTGACCCGAAATATTTTAATTTGTCACTTCTCGTAAAACAAATCGTGCAATCTCTGAGATTTGAAATGCTGATTGAGAAATATGTCGATTCATGACTTCATTCATAGGAGATGTAAACATTAATTTTTAGTGATTTGATTTTGTGTTTATTCATGCCGGATTTCTTCTGATTTTTACTGTTTTCTGAGTAAAAACACTTACAGAATATGGCATGATTTTTTTTTTTTTTTTTTTTTTTTGAGGAAAATGTGATATTTATATGATTATGATATTTCGAAAAGGTTATTTTTAAAGAAAATTCTAAATAAAAACAACTAGTGGAAGGAAAGTTTTAAATTGAAAAATAGCATTATACTGTGAAAACATCCTTTTACATAATGCAGTTTTTAGTCTAAGAAGTGAAACTTTTAAAGATGTATGATTTTTATAATTATTATTTTACATTCTTATTTAAAAGTCAAAATTTTCCTACCCAATATTTCAGATTTATTTAACCTTTAGGTAATTTCTAAAATTAATAAGAGTTTCCTATATCATATCGTAAGATTTTTGAAACGTTGTTAAATCTAATAACACAGAATCATTTTATATATCTATTGTAGTTTACGTTATTGTAGTATAATTAAATACTAATTGTTATTTTTAGTGTGTTTTTTAATAGTACATTAATTTTTTAATGTATGCAGGCATTTTTCTGCGATATTTTGTTTATTAATTTAAAATTTCAAGATTAATATCAAAATATTCATTTATAGACATTCTGTACCAGTTATTAAATTTACTTCTATTGCAAACGTATTTCCGACGTTTATGATACAAATAATTATTAGTACTACAAAATGAAACACGGTAAACTAGCATTTAAATAAAAGGTTGTTTTTGTCCGATATGAAGTTTATAGATAAACTGCTTAAAGATTTTTTTTTAAACTTCATATTTACTTATATAATATAGGATTGAATATTTTTTTAAAGAGATTAATAACTACTTTAATTAGTTTAGAATTCATGATATTATATTCAAAATGTTTTCCTAGCAATAAAGTACAGTAATTTTGTAATATAAAGCGATACAGTAATTTCTTTTCGGTTTTTATTTCCTCCCCCTTTTTTTTTCTCATTTTATGAGAAAATCAAATTTAATGGATGTAAATTTGAGAAGATAAGTCATATATAAATTTGTAAAAGCTTCGTGAACATTTTACAAAAATAAAAACTAGATAAACCATTTCCTTTAAATCGTATAAAATCTCTACTTACCTATTTCTTATCAGTATGTTTAAAAATGGATATGCAATTTTAAATCCAGCTTCCTGGCAAGACAAAAATCGATTAACGTCCTCTTGATAAAATTACATCAATTCGCCCTGCGTAGAACTAAAAGATGACGCATTTACCATCCATGCCACGGTTCAATCGAAGGACATCAGTTTTTTCTGAAGAAATCCACGACATTTACGTTATAACATAGGTAATGAAATTTATGCGCCCTTATTGGACAAATTATTTTGCCCTTAAGGATTGGCGGAGGCATATTTCAAATATTTTCTTTTTACAAAATAATGTGTTGTCATCGGAAATACGTCACACTACACCACCAAAAATTAGGTAAATTGTATCACAGGAAGTGTGTTAAAATTGTATTGCAAGATTTGAGATGAACCGGAACACAAGCAAGACAAATAAAAGCTTGGACAATAATATTGTATTTGAGGTTTAATGTTAAATAAATCCGATTAAAAAAACATTTTTCCGTTATATTAAGATATTAAAATGCAGTTATATGCCTTTATTTTTGAATAATATACACCCTGCATAAAATTATCAACTCAGAAATTTTTGAATTCGTTTTAATAATATAAATAAGCTTAACTTTACATTAATAAAATAAAAATGAATGCAAAGAAGACACCTAAATTTATTATAACTTATAAATAAAATGGAGCAAATAATTTAAATAAGAAAGTAAATATCTTTAAAAAAATAACATTATGTCAAACCTGGACAAAATTATAAACTCAAAGTTATGAATTTCTATATTCTGCTTTTTTTATATGAATAAATGCATTTTATGATAAGAAACTAATAAATGAAGTCATTAGGCATCAATACAATTCAATACATCAATGCATTATTTAATTTTTCTCAAAAAATAACATTATGTGAGACCTGGGCAAAATTATAAACTCAAATTTATGAATTTATTTTCTATATTCTGGTATTTTTGATCTGAATAAATGCATTTGTAAATAAGAGAAACTAATAAATGGAGTCATTAGGGATCAAAACGCGCCAATGCATCTTTTTTTCTTTTTTCTTTTCTTTTCTTTTTTTTTTTTTTTTCTCAAAAAGATGTGTAATTTTAATATAGCCCATGACTAAACCGAAAACAGTAAATTATTGAGTCTAAGAAATGAACTTAATTTGAATCCTGGTGCTAAATATTAATGCACACATACAAAAATGAGTTGGACTACCATTTTTCTGAATTATTCGAATATGCAGCTTGGCATAGATTGAACAATTTTTTCAAACTGCTCCATTGACAACTGGTTCCATGCTGAAAGTATGGCCATTTTAAAATAATTTGTATTTTGATATTGACGCCTATCATGATAGACTATTCGAACCATTGCACCCCAATAATTTTCAATGGGGTTTAGATCGGGGCTGCGGTCTGGCAATTTCATGAAATTCAGATGCTAGCGCTCAAACCACTGTTGTACATCTTGCAGAATGTATTGCTGCGTTATCTTGCTGAAAAACCCAGTTTACTCCACCAAACAATAGTGCATAAGGCATTAGATTATCTTCCAGGATTAACTGGTAGTCTTCTGCTTTTTGTTTTCCATCAATGAAAGCCAGACTCGTTTTACCATTCTGAGTAAAAGCAGCCCACAGCATCACGGATCTTCCACCACAGTTTCGACTAAAGATATGCCGTTATTCATGCCTAATATCGTGCCAGTAGTATCGTAAGCCATCTGGGCCGTCTAAATGATACTTATTTTGATCTGACCAGATGACTGTGCCCCACTCCGTTTTCCATGGCATGTGTTGCTGTGCAAAGTGAAGTCTGGCTTTCATGTGATGAGGCTCAAGTTTTGGCTTAACTTTCATTTTCTTCCATATCATGTTCGGGGCTCGTTTAAGAATTCGTATAACAGTTCGAGAGCTCACATTTAGCTTTAAATCATTTATAATTTGGCCAGAATATGCTGTTCTTAAAACATATGTTCGATTTCTTTCTCTTAATCGATCACTGCTTTTTTTCTCCATAACCTGGCGGATTCTTTAAAACGATTTTTACTGCTCCTTATGAACATTTAACTAAGAAAGCAATTTGGTGTTTTGTTTTCCCAGAAGCTCTGATGGCCAAAATTTTACTAACTTGTGAATCTTTCATCTAGTTGATGTTGATTTTTACTGTTCTAAGAATAACGACACGACATGATAAACAAGATGCATTAAAAGAGACTCAAAATTATTCTAAAAGCAATTCAGAGGCAGACGATAAATGATTTAATAAAACCATCAATAAAAATAAAAATATGGATAAATATCGTTTTCATTAATACCAATCTGAAAAATAATTTACTGAAATAGTTTCTTATTATAAAATGCATTTATTCAGATATATAGGAAATCAAAACTTTGAGTTTATAATTTTTCCCAGGTCTCACATAATGTTATTTTTTGTGAAAAATTAAATAAGGCATAGCTGTATTGAAATGTATTCATCCTAATGACTCTATTTATTAGTTTCTTATCATAAAATACATTTATTCAGATCAAAAATACCAGAATATAGAAATTCATAACTTTCAGTTTGTAATTTTGTCCAGGTCTCGCATAATGTTTTTTTAAAGTTATTTAGTTTCTTATTTAAATTATTTGCTCTATTTTATTTATGAATTAATTTTAGATGCCTTTTTTATAAATATTCATCTTTATTTTATTAATGTAAAGCTACGTTTATTTATATTATGATTAAAACAAATTCAAAATTTTCTGAGTTTATAATTTTGTTCAGGGGTGCATGCATTAAGTGCCATAATATCTTTGAATTGAAGTTAATTTTCTACAATAATTATCAGAAGGTCTCATTTACATTAATACTACGAGTATACATGGGTCATTCTACAGAAAACTTTACTTTTAGGTTTGTGATAGTTAGTTTTCGACATAATATTCGTTTTTATCACTCTCCAACATATTTGAAAAGTGTTTCTGAATTCGGTTTGTCTGTCCGTCTGTCCGTACTCTAACTCCCGTAAATATAGTCCGATTTCCTTGAAATGTATATATGTTTTTGTGGTTTACTATGGTATGTTCGGTATTGAAAATGAAATGTGTAGAATTTTCGGTTCATTTACAGGGCCACTCAAAAGAATTCCTATACATTACGGCCTATAGGGAAAATCGTTCGCCGTCTATTTTAATGATATTACAGTATTTTACACATATTGAAATTGATATACGCCAGTGAGGTGTACTGGAAGGTTCTTACTATAGAATATGGTGTGCATAGAACTTATCGTTTATTTATAAGTACACAAAAAAATTTGGCTATAGAAGAAAATGAGCAGTAATCGAATTATTGAAGCCTACGGACAATAATTGCTTGAGGTGCGGTTTTAGTTGTGCTACGCGTTTTTAAATTTAATAATTTTTTTTAAATATTACTTGGTGTGCATAAATTCTATAGATCATATACATGGTCGCACAAAAGTTCTCAACAACATCCCTTTATTGGTTAAAACAGGTGAGTGAAAATTTTCAACTGTGCCATGCGTTTATTTGAAATTGCTTTTAGCATACTATGTGCTGTGCATGCATAGCTGTAGATCATATGCAGATCTGTAGAAAAAATCGCTTATTTTAACTACTATTAGTAAACTTTGAAGTTTTGTTATAGTATTCTGAATGTGCTGGAAAGTGTTTCATAATCTATGCTGTACGCATGATTTTCCGTTCTTGTTAATGTTTCAAAAGGTTTAAGACATTCTAAATATATATTTAATACAGATTGGTCATTTTTCGTTTTTTAAATATTATTTTTTATGAACAGAGGAAGGCATGAACACTTAAGTTACATGTCACATTTCATGGCTGATCACAGTTCTGAACAAAACAAACGTAAAGAGGGAGACTGTAATCTCAGTTGCATTATTATTATTCCAAATTCATTCAAGAAAATTTTTAAATAGTAATTTTATTTTATTCGTGGAATATCTATCATTATATAAAGAAAAATTGTTATTCAAACTTTCTGGTGAGAATTCGGAATTTCTGAATAAAAAATCCGTCAGATGTGCCAGCACTGCTGATAACTTATAAGACAATTCTTGTAGTGATCATGAACTTTCAGATGTTGTCAGTAATTACTCAGAGAATAGTAACATCATTCCAATGAAAAAACGATCTCGTGCTTATCATGTGCCTATCAGCGATACATAAGCTGGTGATTAAATTGATTTACATACACAGTAAGACCGATCCACATTGAAAAACACTGAAACTGCCGCGGGGCTACAAAGTATCACGATTTCCGTTATTTTTTAAATACGATAAATATATATTATTCATTAATTAAGTATGCTTTTCTTTTGAAATTTCTTTATATGTAAACTATATATTGTTTTTCCAAAAAATATTCAAGAATTTTGTTTTGAATTAAAGACATAAGCCTTTATTGAATCCTGTGTTACAATGAAATTATGTGCAGTATTTTCCAAAATACAGCTGCATTTGTCACCTAATAAAAATACTCAGAGGCAGGTGGCATCCATTTTAATTTCAGTCGTTACCCATGAATGTGCACATTGTCGTTTCTCCTTACTTTTGAAGTACTGTCACTGAATTAGAAAGGTCATGGACTTTAAGTATATTCTGGTCTTTAAAAGTACGCATCATTTATTTAATAAAAATATGTTTATAAATCATTCACATAAATTTTCTTTTAGATATTCCCAAAATTTTTATCCCGATCTAATCTGCCATGAAATTTTGGAAAAAATACGCTCTGTAGATGTATCATCCATCATCCGTTATGATATTATAAAAGAAATTAACTTCTACATCTTTATAAAATCAATTAAACACCAAAATAATGAAAAGACTATACGGCCACCTATATAAATCTGAAAAGGGGGGTAAAGATAATCTGAGGATACTAACATAAATTTCTTGGCTTAAATTTTGCTACTATCTTTTTACGCTCAAAACATAAAATTTTCCGTAGAATGGCACACATGAATATTTTCAATCCCATAAATTAAGCAGGCGTTATCTCAATCACATTTCTTCTTTCTTGCGACCATATGTTAATTTGTTATACATCTTTAAAAAGGGCTATATAAATTAGAAAATATTTCACAAAGAGCGGATTTATTTTAGCTTCAATTAATAAGCACTTGATTTTGACCTTAAATCCATTTACATATGATATTAATACAATCTTGTAATTTCCTTTTCACTCCTCCAATCAAAGTACACATCACAATATATTTATAAGCAGAGTTCATGATTACTCTACATCTTATTGCAGTTAATTAACTGATCATGAATAAAGGAATAGGAGAAGATCCTCAAATGTGCTTATTACGTCTATACACATAAAGTCGATGAAAATCATTTACCAGTTTTAATACCTGCTAACTAAATCGGTTAAATCCATGAATTCCATAATCTCAGCAGCAGTTTGTTTGTCAGAAGCCAATATTATCCTTTCGAAATTAATCTTTTATTTTTTGTGTAAACTTGTTTTATATTAGCTTAACTTATAAAGACCCTACTCTAGTAACGCGAAGAAACTTCAATTCTAATGTTAAACTGATGGGAGAAACATTTACAGATTTCTCGTTTGTCTTTTAATATTTTTTAAGGATCTTTTTGCATAGAATACTTGAGGTTGATCTCTAATGTTAAGCATTTGTAAGTTTTAGATTTTGCTAAAAGCTTTTTTTTATATGCGTAAACTTTCACTTTTGGAACCTGTTCTGAAAGTGAAACTATTCTCAAATTAAAAAACTTTAACCAAAATAGAAAAAATACAATCCCAGAAAATTAGATATAGACCTCATGTATCTTATGCAAAAAACATATTTAAAAATATTTAAATACAAGTGAGAAATATGTAAAGATTTATCATGTAGGTTTAACATTAGCGTTCACGTTTCTTTGCGTGACTATTCTAGACTCTTAAAATAGCTCTCAAGAGGCCAAAATTAAGATTTTCTGAAACCAGAAGAAGGTGTACTCGTTAAGCTTGGGAAGTAAATCTTACAAATGTTACTTTAACCTTTAACGGTCCATTGTCGTAATATATGCAGCATGGCACTTTAACGTATTAAGTCGAATGCCTCGTAAATTGAGATAAAGTTATTTATTATTTTAAGGGTTCGATGCCGCGGTACCAGGCACGACAGTTTTACTTATTAGGTCAAATTATGTGCATTTATTGCAGCAAAAGTTATTTAATTTTAAGGTTTATTCTCGCAATTTATGCGTAATGGCCTTTTAACATATTAAGTCGAATGCCGCTTATATTGCGGCATTGGATCGTTATGAGTTCGTCCATAATTCCCTTGTTATGAAAACTACCATTAACACGGCGGTAAAAAAATTTAAATTTTTCTGGAACGTTAAATGTTAAATATGTATGGATATGGATTAAAAATGGCACAGGATCGTGGATATTTAGAAGTTCACGAATTTGACACCGTAAAAAATTTTGCTTTTAGAAGTTTATTCTGGGCATCAAAATTAGCCTGCGTGTGCATGCATGCGGGCGGAGACGTGTGCATGCATGCACACGTCTATAAGTGTATTTCTACAAACACGAAAAAAAATACTATTATCCGGTATACAAATAGGTGCCATAATTTAGCCATGTTTGGTGCATAATTAGCTTTATTGTGCAGGGTGCCCAGTAATTAACCGAAAATTTGAAACTTCAATAACTGTTTATTGGTACGTCATTATGACGTAATATTTGGTGATGCAACACTACGCGGTTTACAATTTACGAAACCAGTGTCATCACTTGGAATCTTTGAACCGACTTTCTTTTATGGAAATGTTACTGTTGAACGATACCAAAACGTTTTGTCAGAACATTTTATTCCTTATTGCCACGGAATGAACTGTATTGATGGTTTTTGTTTTATGCAGGATGGTGCCAGGCCCCACAAAACCAAAGAGAAGTTTGAACTTTTAGCGGAACATTTCCATGACAGAGTTTTAGGTTCTGAATTGTGCTGACGCAACAGGACAGGGGATTGATTGGCCTGCCTATACTTCGGAATTTAAAACCCCTGGACTATAATCAGTGGGGCTGCAACCATATTGTTTCTACATTCGTTATTATGTTAGCATTACTGACGGACACATTTGTGTTTTATAATATAAATGCGACGCTACAGGACGGAAAGTGAACGACGTCTATAATGAAAAGGGACCAAGAATCCCGATCATGGTAAGGGAAGATGTGAAGAATGGTAAGGGAGGAGGTTTGGAATGGTTCCGGAATGGATATCCAAATTACTGGAACAACATGAGGACTTTAATGTGGGAGGCAATGATTGGTACGAAAGAATCTAATAGTACTTTACAAGTTGACAGTATTAATGTAATAATGGCAGTCATCCTTAATCAACACGCTCTATTTGAGCAGACATCGTAAGGCTGTATTAATATTGGAGGTATCTTGTGCAATGTTAACAGAACAATAGACTTCTCAAGAAAACTTGCTGCTTGTAAAATTCTCTCTACATAGTACTGGAGAATAAAATAGGTGTCATTAACTTTCAAATTTACCTGTATTATTTAACGTTGTGCTTAAAATATAAATGAGAAAAGTAGCGCCTACTTTTAATTTTCAAAAATGAAGCCCGTAGTACAAAGAAAATAAGAAATTTTAAAAAATGAACCGTTTAGTATACTTTCGTAAAGATAAGTTGGCTGAAGACTTTGAGAGAATTTGGGACGCTACTGGGGAAGAAATTAGCTAGCCACACAAATAGGGACGTAAACACATTATTTAATGAGAAACTACGTATTCTAGTTGTGATTGTCACATTATTTAATGCATCGGGGGGATGCATATTACTAAATGCAACTAAATTTGCGATACTCATCGGACGACGTTTCGTGGTTGGACTTTAATAGAAGCAAATATTTAAAAGTTGCTTTCATATTTTGTCGCTAAATGCTGGAATTGCAGGATGCCAGATCTTAAAGGATTAAAAGCATGGAATAAGTCAATTCTTTTAGTGTTATTATAGTTGTTTTACCGACTTTCCGAGAAAAAAAGTAATCGCTTTGCTTTTACGGAAATTTATGTATTCATTCACTCAATGCAATCATAAAAATTTGAGTTAATAGATATTACAACTTTCCAGAGTCATTTTAAAATGTATAGTCATTAATTCTTCTAAATACCGGAGAAAAGTAATGGCCGCTTTTAAATAAGAAAAACTATACCCATGGGAAAAAAATAAAACATTCAATTGCTCGGTATTAGGACACAAAGCAAAAGAGTATTTTTTCTTATTTTGCTGCTAAATGCTAGTAATGTAGAACGACAAAGCGAAATGGAAAAATCCATGCAGTCAGTTAATCGTCGGAGTGAAATAGCAAGGCTTTAACTGCTTTGACAGGTCTTTTATGAAAAGTGAGACGAAAAGGTTGTACTTTAGCTCAAATTATAGAAATACTAAATAATAAAAATAGTAGGGAGAAACTTTTTGAATATATAATTAAAACCGTGAAAACAACTTCTTGAGAAGCACCAGTACTGTTAAAAAGTTGTCAGCAAACAGCTTCTTTGGAGTTCCTAGAATTCCATCATCACCGTTATTCAAAGGTGTTCTTCTATTTATTATTTAGACTTCGTGACAGCTCTATCCTACTTGCTTAAGTTATTTAGCTCCATTCATCTCAACTATTTGCCATACCACCCTTTCACCATGGGCTTCTTTGATTGTATCACCTCTTTTAATTATTTTCATGCATACGTTTTTAATTCCTTTGATTCTAAACTTGTGATAGTCCTTTACAAACTCTGAAACAGCTGTTTTTACACAAATTTCTAACATAATTTCAACTTCTGAACACGATGTTTTAAAGGTATTATACTTCGTAAATGCTGTTAACTCATTTTAGAGGAATTTTCGTTTTAGAATTTTGTCATTCTACAGCAACTTTTATGCGTATTATGGTTGTTTTACTGATGTTCATGGGGAGAAAAGCAATAGATTACCTTTCGTTTAATTTGTATATGCACTCACTCAGTATAATGAAAATCCCTTGAGCCAATGGCTAACAAAGTATTTCAGATTAATGTGTGTTTGATGAATCTAATATCTTAAATGTAGGGGAGACCGGGGCACATTTTCCATAGGGGCAAGTTTTCCAACTCACTATAGTTTTCAAATGAGCCACTAGGTGACGCTATCGAGTGAACTGGCTGAAGTGGCAACATCTTACACACTATCTACAAAAGTTATAGATTAGTAGCTACTGTCACTTCGTCAGGAGAGCTGTTTTTTTCCTTTTTTCAACGGCAAGTAAAATTTCAGGTTTCTATTAAAACGTAAAATAAACATACTAGAGTTAAACTTACTGTTTTGACATTGCATGCACTAAAAAAGGGTTTATTTCTTCAGGTAATTACGCGTTTGTTTCGAAAATGACTTACACCGCTATTCGTCCAGGTAGTGTAAAAGTTCAAATATGACGACGGGGCAGGTTTTCCAACAACATACGGGGCATGTTTTCCAACATGTTTCTCGTTGGAAAATGTCCCCCTTTTTAAATAAGCTAGTCTTATTGTATCAAAAATGTATTTATTGTGAAGTAAAATCGGCCAAATAACCATATATACTACGAACCTGCTTGATGATTTTGTCATTTCAGTGAAATTATCAATATAAAAAACAACGTAAATTAAAAAAATATAATAAAATGTCAATTTTTTTAAAAATGGGTTCATTTAATGAATCCATTAAATGAACCCATTGATCGCAGTGTGCATGGACCCCTCAAAAAGTAAATTAACCGCGCTTAGAGCTGCTCCACTGTCGTTTATCCACAGTCAATATTATGGCGGGTTTTAAACCTTCAAGAATTTTCCAACTGAATCCTGAAATATTTACAGACTCTGATTTTATGCCATCCTACTTTTCCGACAGGCCAGCTCCTGCCGTCCCAAATCTTGAAAGCACCAACAATCCTTAAAATATTTCAAACTTTTCTCAATAATCGATTGTCGCAGGCTAGCACTTCAAAAGAAGCTGTTCCTTAAGTTCTACTCAAACTTTCCCTATTGCTTATGAAAAAGGCATTCCTTCTACATCCAAACAAACTTCGCCTACACCAGAAGAAGTTAGGACTATTGCAAAGTCTGCACTAAGGAGGCAAGCACGGCGTGGAAATAAAAATAGGAAGTATTGTACTGACTGATTCTCCTGTTAAAATGAACTGAAAATGAAAAAATGATTCATCTAAAAAAAGTGGAAAACTGGAAAAGGAATCAGATAAAAGGGACGAGAAAAAACAAAATCCAATCCCGGCCAGGGTGCTGTTTGGACATTCGACTTGAAATGTGAAATGGATTAAAACTGTTTTTTATGTTACTGTCATTTAGTTCACAATAAAAAATACTTATTAATTAACAAGCAAGATTTATTACCTGTGTTTCACCGTTCAAAGTATAGTTAGAAAACTTGCCCCTGACCATTTTTAGTAGGCTAGAAAACTTGCCCCGCATACGGGGCACATTTTCCAACGTAACATCATTAGACTTAACCATTTTTTGTGAAAAAGTATATTTAGTTTTTCGAATAATAATTGTGCCAGTTTGTACAGAAAGGTTTAGGGAATACAATGATATCCTGTAGATATCAAAATAGATAAAAATAAAAAATGCAAAAATGCTGTCCAAATCTTGCCCCGGTCTCCCTTATATATCAGACAGTGCGCACATTAAAGAACGAAGCAAATGGTAAAAAGAAATGTCTCAGTTATAGAAAACAAGGTTTTGAGAGTCGTTTTTTTTATATTTATTAATAAATGCTGTTAGTGTAAGACGCCACAACCGAAAAAATTTAATCAGCGTATCAATCAATGCTTTCACGCTTATTTTAATCGTTTTATTGATTTTCACGGAAAGAAAAAAGCAATAGATTATTCATCACTCAATACAGTGATAATAATCTGAGCAATTTTATTGCCTACTTTATCAGATCAATGAAGAAAGGTAAGTCTCACTGCTCATAAAGAAGACCGTGAATAGGTTGCTAATCGTCAATAGGTTGCTGCAAAAAGAATAAAGAATTACTTTTTCTGCTTGTGGTTGGATTTGTGTTCAACAATAAAATCACTGGCAATTAATTACGTTCTTTTATCAATCTCTATGTATGTTCTACTAGTTTCTAAAGATTATTTTTTTGGAAAAATCAGGAAACGACTCTTTTACTTTCACTAAATATTTCATACGAAACAAAATGGCTAACAGCATTTTTAATTAAAAATTTACTTATACAATGTATAGTCGCTTATAAAGTAAAGAAAAACTGAAAAAAAATGCAGACTAAACTATTGTAATTCTAAAGTATTCTAGAATTGCATTTCATGCAAATTACATGAAATGAAATACATGTGCTTTAGTTTGTGAATAATCTCTCTAATTATGAGAAAGCGTAATTAAGCTCACCTCGGAGAAATTATCTACATTCAAGCATTTGCATTTAATCATAGGTTAATATGGAAACTTTGCCCACTGGAGATTATGATCTGAAACAAATAAGCGTATAGTGATTCTAAAATTTAATTTACTTTGAAAATAAATTTAGTGATTAAAATTTCAAACATTACGCCGGTGATAGTGGTATGATTAGAGTACATTACTTTTAGAAGTTTTAATTTTAGAGAAAAATAGTTGAAGTAGTAAACGTCTGGCGCCTGGAGTTTTCAAGAAGTTTCCACATTGTGATTTCATTTTAAGAATCTTTCATACCTTTGACCCAAATTGACTTAAATTGTAAATTCGCAGGAAACAAGATAGTACAAAAATGTGAGAAATAACTTTTAGAAAAAAAATACTTACTAAATCCATAACATTAACATTTCGAATTGCAACAGTATTAAGTAAAACATTATTTTCCTCCTTGAATAGCAAAGTAAACAAGTTCGAAATTGTACGTCAAACGTGGCAAATGAGGTACTTTCGTATTATAACCAGTTTTACAAATATTCAGATCTTGGTGCATTAGCTGTTGTACTCTTATGCAAAAATGCATAAATACAAAATTTATTACAATTATATATATTAAATTCTGTAATACAAGAATAATATGACTGCATCTTAAAAAGGACACAATCACCATGGCAACCTACAATTATTATCTATCATGGCATATCCTTTAATTAATTATGCATGATAGGATTTAATAGAATGATGAACTTTTATTAATATGTTTTTAAAATTTTATTCGATTTTCATAAAATTGGAAATCACTCGACAAAATTCTGCAACGATATAGTTATAGACATTAAATTTCAAAAACCATTTGGCCATGTAGTATTTGTGATGATATATGCGGACAGATAGACGAACCGGACGTCGACTATACGTGCTACGTATTTATATAATTATCACATTTCCCCATAGACCATAATGTAATGAAATACTTTTGAATGTCTCATTAAATAAGCTATGAACGCTAAATACTTTATTTTCAATACCGAATATGACATAGTAAATCTCAATAACATATATGAATTACAGAGAAATCCAATTATATTAACGCAAGTTAGACAAATTGAATTTATAAACACTTTCCACTAGGTTGGAAAGTGTTAAACACACACAATAGGTTGAAATTTCACTTTCAGAAATTTATAACAATAACTTGAATGATTTTGTACAGCGCTGTATTTTTCCTACTATCTTTATATAAATGCCACTATTTAGCTAAAATTTAATTAAAACTAAAAGACGCTTAAAACTAGTGAAATCGCACTTCCAGAGACTATCATCTACAGATGGCCATGTATCTAATTCTTTGCGTGGCCCTGTATATCATTTTAATTATATTCTGCAAACATGTCTTAGTATACTAAATGTAGTTCAGCGTAAAAATGCATAACTCACTTAAAACTACCGTTAAGCTATTTTCGTTCATACTCAGTAACCCTGAAGAATTCTTTTGTGCAGTCCTGTACATGAACTACAAACATATCATATGATGTCAAAAAGTTTAACACATTTAAAATACGCCGCAAACAATGTTTCTCCCAATATAATTATAAAACGGAATTATTTTGCGTGGCACTGTAAATGAATAATTTTTTCCACCATATATTCTACAGAATGTATATTTTAGTGCACTACATAAGTGCATATCAATTTCATTATGTTTGAAAGAGTATAACATCATTAAAATGCACTTGAAACACTTTTTTCCTTTTGGCCGTTATGTAACGGAATAATTTCGATTGTCCCTGTAATTGAACTATGCATCCGATTTTCATAAAATTTGAAATGACACGACAAAATTCTGTAACAATTATATATTTCAAATTTCAAACCATTAGTTTGGGTAGTTTTTGCGCTGTTATATGCGGACAGACAGACGGACGGACGTATTTATATAATTACGGAACGCATCTAAAAATTATCAGTCACTCCAGATTTTTTGTAGATGAGGGCGGGGGGGGGGGATGCTCAGTATACAGGGTGAGCCAAAAGTAGATAGACATTAAATAGTAACATTTATTTTGAGCTTATAATTACTAATACAATTCAATTTTGATTAATAATTGTTAAACAATTGTATTCACATTAACAAACACCATAGTTATAATGAACACCATTGTTATACTACAACTCTAACACGAACCCTGTTCCCCCTATTGGAAGATGTTAGTGTGAGAAAAAATGCTTTTAAACTCTATAAATCTGTGTTATGCAGAACCAAATGCATTCATACAAAAAATCTGGGCTCATAAATGAAAGCAACATGCTCTGAAAACTTTGAAAACCTATACTTAAAATTGAAAATAAACATTTCTTGATGCTTCTTTGCAAAAGTTTATCATCAATACATTTTTAATTCCATTAACAACCATTTTATAAATGACAGATTCTATACAATATCTTTATACAAAAGTCTTTTGTTGTTAAAACTCTTTATGTATTTTCACTTGTTTAACCCCTTAACCTTCTCGCTGCGCAACCCGAGATTTCCTCGGGCAACGTAAAAGTAGCAAAATTTGCGCAACCCGAAATTTCCTCGGGTATGCATTTTTTCCGTCTAATTAACAGTCCTTGATTATTCCCACCAGTTATTTTATTATTGTAGATTTTGCCTTATTTAATTATATTTTCGCATTTTCCCGATTAAATTAGACAAAAAGTTTTGTTTTAAAAAACCGGTGACAAAAAAAAAAAAAAAAAAAAAAAAAAAATCTTAAAAACGCTTGTCGCGAAGGGGTTAAATACACAATTTTTGAAACTATTTTGATAAAACAATTACGCTGCGAGAGGGTTAACTGTAGGCTACTTTTAAGAAAATTCGGATTGTTTGATTGCCTCCACTTTTTTTTAAGTAGAGATATTCATCTTACGTAATGGAAGATAAAATGATGCGAGAATAAAGCCAATTACACTATTTTAAAAAACTGGTGCGAATCAAACAATCTGAATTAAAAAAAAGTAGCCTACACTGCCCGTGAAAATCACGGGCGCGAGAATTAAGGGGTTAAAATCACTTTTGATGAAAAGAAAAATCTTCAATGTGGTTTCTTCATAAAATTATATAAGTAATATTTGCTATGCTTGAGATTTTGAAAACGAACATAACTTTTCAAAAGAAACTATCTTATTAATATTGTATGCCTAATAATAAAGTTTAAATAACACACTTACCCCATACATCCCATCAGTAGTAAACTACCTTTCATTTACCTTTATCTTTGGAAACATTTTGAAAAGATTAATCTCAGAAATCAGGTTTCCGAAACTGACAGAAGAATCTTTTCTGAAACTTACAGCAGTTATGGCATGCTTTGTACTCTTATTTCAGAAACGTTTCAGTAAACCATGATTTGCACTCCTCCAAACGGTTTAAAAGGTAAGAAAAAGTTTTTCCGAAAACAGGAGTAACTGCAAAGTTACATCAAAATTTCGTAAATCTTTCTGCTATACCAGGAGAATTTTCAGTAATATTTTACAGTATAGTGTCTTTTTCTTTAATGATTCACTTTGCCATTTTCTGATTTTAATCATTTAACTAACACGCGTATAAATTTAAATAAAAACATAATTTTCATTTCGGTATACATCGTGCTATTTTCTATAATTAAGATATCAAAGATTTTATGAGAAGTCTTAAGAAAATCCAAAGGTTAACGGATATAAATTAGAAATTACAATAAAATTTCGCGTGAATTCATTGAATTGATCGGACAGTGGTGTGGATATCAAATTTTTACAGACTTATTAGCTTTAACTTTACATGATATTTTTAGATATATTTACCATATTATCAACCAGAATAACACTAAAATTTTTCCAGGTACTTTAAAATGGAATATTGACGTGATTTATCTACCATATAAGTCGTGATTAAGAAAATAAAAATCATACATCACGTATACATTATGAAAACAATTCCAGAATTTTTTTACGTTACTCGTTAGACTTTAATAGCAACCAACGCCCATCTACAATTTGCGACTATAATTTTTCCATTTTGGTTATATTCGCGTATTATACGTACCTGTTCTTTGGAGATAAACTTTCGCGATGTATATATATAGCTTGAAAACGAAAAAAAAAAGCTATTATAATAACTGGTACGGACATAAAAAGTGAGCAAATTCAAAGTGAAGGCTTCTCATAAACTGTAAAAAAAGGACTAAAAAACGGAGATTCTACTGGCAATCGAGACGCCAGTACAATTTCCATATTTTAACGGAAATCCCCCCCCCCCACCATAATATCCAGAAATCTGTATTTTTACGGAAATTTTTCCCCATAAATTACAGGAAATTTTCCCATTTTTCTGTAATTTATGGGGGAAATTTTACGTTAAAATACGGGACATAGTACTGGCGTCTCGACTGCCAGTAGAATCTCCGTTTTTTAGTCCGTATTTTTTTATAGTGTACTACTGTCTATATCTCTACCGGAATCCCCGCAACGTGTCTGGAATTGTACTCAAGTTCACTCAGAAAATCTTGTCTGCTTTTCTTGGCTACAAATGCGGAAATATCAATTCTATGTTTATATATTCTTACGTTTTAATCTTCCCCCCTTTTTTTTTTTTTTTTTTTTTTTTTTTAACCCGGCGTATAAAACGCATCTGTAAATTCTGATCAATGTCTTCCATAAAAAATGCGTATTATACGCCGGAATATACGATACATATAGGTTTTAAAGTTGGTTTAAAAAGGAATTCGAAATTTATATAAAAAAAAAAATCCGTAGGGGTTTTTTTTTTTTCCTTAAATGTAAATTTTTATTTATCCCAGACTTTTGTTTCTTTCTGAAGATTTTGTGATCCAGATCGCAAAATATTCAGATAGAAAGTTCAGATAACTGCAGTTTTACATTTAAATGACAATGTAAAATTGCAGCAGTTTACGATTTAGAATCAACTCATAATGCATTAAAGTTAACTAATTTGAGAACAAAATAAAGTGAACTGCATATTTAATTCATTATTATTCATTAGTTTCCTGCTACAGAAATGAAAAGTTAAAAAATATATATTATTTTCGTAAGGGATTTGAATATAATTTCTTTTCTAAGAAGTTCACCTTTATTACAGTACCTTATGTGGTGATTCAAAAAATAATGTTTGGGTTTTTTAAAAATTTCCAAAATAACAAAGACAATGTCATAATTTCTTTGAAACTGAAATCAACCCACAGAAAAAAGCTTTGTGTTCTCAATAAAAAAAACAGTATTTGAATAAAACAAAACCTTAACATACTACTGCATTAAACATGGTTCGTCTAGAAGTTGCGTGAAAGAAAATGTTAAAACCGAACCTGACATTATCACAGCGCGATTATTTTAATCAGATTTTTTTCTTTGTATTAAAAAAAAAAAAAAAAAAAAAAAAAAAAAATCCGCTTACAGTAGTCTTCATATTGTTTTTATTACATAAATGTATAACGTGACGAAATCAATATTTTCTCGAAACATTTATTCGCTTTATTCAGCATGAGACATTGTTAAAAAATTGTAAACTTTTTCTGGTTTAATGCGGAAGAAACAATGATTGATTGTAAAAATTAACGATCTTAAATCTTTATCTTCAATATCCACGAGCATTAAACCCTTTATTATGGGGTAAATAAAACCTAAAGCATTGATTTCTTTCCACGAAATGCATTTTTATGTCAATATATCGATTACGTCAAAAAATTCTATATTCAGAAAAAATATCGAAAGATAACATTTTTTAAGAATGGATTAAGTATTATGAAAAGTAATGATTAGTTGTTCGATAGTAGTTGTACGTAATAGAATAAATATATCGATTGTAAGATCTATAATTGTAAAGAAAATAAAAAAAAAAAATACTTGTTATATGGCAATGGAACTAGTCATGGGAGTAATTCTTATTTTAGATTTTTCATGCAAGATGTCTGCTTTATTTGAGCATCTACTTTTTATTGAATTTCTTTAATATTTATGAAGTGTTGAAAAAACATGCAGTGGCACCCAAAAGTGTTCGTACACTTTAAAAAATTTTAGTAAAAAGGAAGTACCCTGGAATTGAATTCGAATATAAAGTACAATATTTTTCCACATCATGTCTGTGTTATTCTAAATAATGTCCAACATTTTTTTAAAACATTGAATGATTTTCTTTTTATAAAAAGATGAAAACGGAAGGAGACAGAGAAAGAACACGCCATAAAAGTTTTGGTACACTGAAACATTTTCGGATAAATTCATAATTAAAATTGCCATTTGTCGCTTTATTTTTATTTTTGCATTGCGGTGGCATTTAAATAACTATTTGGCTTTAATTTTTGCTTGCTTTCACCATAATATTCTATTTATTATTTAAAAATAACTTGTAGTCGTAAAGAAACAACAGCATTCGAAAATTGATTATCTTTCATCATAGTAGTGCTAAATCAGTTCGAATATTTCTAAATTAGTTAATTTATCCAATTCTACGGTTCAATATGTGATAAACCGCTTTAAAGAAAAAAATCGGGTCGAAAACAAGGTAAGAAAAGGTCGTCCGTCAAAGTTAACACAACGTGATCCTAGATTTATAATTAGAAAAATTGTGAAAAATCCACCTTTAAGTGCTGTAAAAATTGCAACAGAATTTAATGAAACATTTTCTACTTTAATTTAACCTGAAACTGATTGACGAGTGCTGAGAACAGCTGGGTTAAACGGGCGTTCTGCCCATAGAAAAAATTTTTTAGTGCGAAAAACTGAAAGTTTTACGCTTTCCTTCGCAAAATCACTGGTAAACAAACCCGAATCGTATTGGAATAATGTCTTATTTGCAAATGAACGCAAATTTAACACTTTTGGTCTCAATGGGCGTATAACTGTATGGAGAAGAAAAAATTAAGAACTTAATAGCAAGAACTTAGTTGGAACAGAAAAGCATGGCGGTGAGTGCGTCCTTGTGTGGGGGGTGCATGGCAACATCAGGACTAGGTAACTTGGTATATATATTGAATGCGTAATGAATCATGACTTTTCTTTAAATATTTTAAGACAATTTAAAATTATGAGACAAAAATTTGAGTATTGGAAACAACTTTTTTTTTTTTTTTATCAAGATAAAGATCCAAAGCGCACAGTCCTCAAAGTTTGCCTCTGGTGTCTCTATATTTGTCCACAAGGTTTGAAAACACCACTTCAATCGCCGGATTTAAATCCAATAGAACATATATAGAGAGAACTGGAGGTTAGAATACAAAGAAACAACATTAAAACAAAAAAACGAATTAAAAACAGTAATGATCGACGAATTGATGAACATTGATGCAAAAATAAGTGAATCTATTCCTAGACGTTTAAAAGCTGATGTGGGTGCTAAAGGATACCCTACTAAGTACTAATTTAACAAAATAGCACAATATTTACTAATATACAGAGACTTTTTAAAAGTGTACGAAGACTTTTGTGAGGTAACTTTTTTGCTATTTTTTGGTTATTTATTTTTTTAAAATAACGTTTTACTATGTTTTAAGAATATTTTATGTAGTTTTGTTAAGAATGAGTTATAGAACTTATTATTAAATACCCAGTCTGAAATATTAATTTTAATTAACGGATAGAGCAAAAAATCATTAAAATTCGTAAGTGTACGAACACTTTTGGGAGCCACTGTATATATTAATGATGAAAAATAAAAATATCTTATTCGTCTTTATTCTTTAACTTTATATGAAATATATATATATTTTTTAATCGTTGGCAAACAGAAAAATCTAAGAGACAGATATTGCACTAGTAGAGAAAAGCTCTTAAGGGTCATTCCATGTCAGTTCAGGCAGGCATGTAACCCACCATCACAGATTTTGATGAAACTGCGTGTGTTTGTTCCTTTTATTAAGATATGATTCCCAGTATTTTTTTTTACTCCTTGGTCAAATAGTTTCTGAGAAATAAATTGTCAAAATTTTGAAAAACTACCATGAGTTGGCATTCTTGACTGATCGGTTTTCAAATGTAGCATGACATAAATATGATCATATTTCAATATCTATTCCACAAATCATCTTCAAATAATTTATGCATAATATAAAGGTACGTATTTTATGATAAAAAAAATACTGTTACGCTTATATAACATTTTAAGTGTGGCTAAAAAAATGTTTAATCTTTCAAGTCGTGATTTTTTTATGAAAAATAATGCATTAACTAAAATAGCATTATTAACAAAAGGCGGTATTTTTATTAAATTTATTTTTTGGGGGGGATATACTTAAAGGTGTCCTTTACCTAATTCTGAAATAAAAGTAGTGGGATTTTGGGTGTTTTTAGTAGTATTTCATATTTAAAAATATTTTGAGGCGTATTTCAAATCAAATCAAGCAGAGTCATTCCATGTCAGTTCGCCTAAGACATTTAATTCACTGTCACAAATTTCAATGAAACTGGGTATGTTTATAGCTCATTTTAAGACAGGATCAAGGAAATTAAAGGTGATTACAAGTAAAATATTTTTTAAGATAAAAAAAATATCTAAATTTTGAATTTTTTTTAAAAATGTTTTTAATGACAGATCTATATTCAAAGACTGCATAAAAAAAAGTCATTTCAATATAAAATCACTAAATAAGTTTCAAATAACGTATATGTAACAAATAATGTAGGCAGATTATTATTTATTGTTGTTTGTCATGTTTAAATGCTAAGAGTGTGTTTAATCTTGTGAATTCTTAAAATCAAGAATTTTGTGAAAAATAATGTGTTAATCAAAAATTTATTATTAACCGAAGGCAGGTTGTTATTACTTTTTTTAATTGTACGTAAAAATATCTTTTCAATAGTTATAAAATAAAAATAGTGAAAATATGAGCAATATTAACAAAATTTTCATAAAATGTGAATGTTTAACGATAAATATTGAAGTTTTTCATGCTAAGATGTACTAAAATGACTACGATATCGTGTATTTCTACTCTTGCTTAAATATAATACATACAATAATAAAATAACAAATATTATTTACAGCAATAAAAATTAAATTAAATAGTACCAGTTCCTTTACCAACACTACATTGCTCAACAGCCGACTTAAAATCAACAGCCCACTCTTATTGAAAAATACTTTCAACTGTTCAAATAATAAACAAACTGCATTTAAAAATTTTAATATCAACTTATTATCTTAAGACGATAAAAATAACTAAACAACATGATGAATTTATAAATCAGCTTTTAATTGAAAAGTCATGAAATGGTCCCTTTAAATATTGTTGTTCATCGAGTCAATCAAAACAAATTATATAAAAAAAAATAGTGAGCTTAATATGCTGACTGCAATGACACTTCTAACAAAACTAATTAATTCATTACCATCTGAAATCAAACCCGAAAGATCAAAAAGAAAAAAAAAATGATCTGTAGTGTGAATGTGACATACTCAGTGGTTGTTGAGGTAGGAATGTCTTTGTGGCATTTTCACCTGTACTTCAATAAAATATAAACATGTAAGCTTTTTTCATTCATCCAAATTAAGTAAAACAATTATAAAATTTTGTTGTCATTACACCAGATGTTAAATTTTTCGTTACATACTATTAGATAAGTTCTTTACTTTTAGACATTATTGACATAATATCATAAAATTTACTATATGTATTTTCTATAAGTGTATAAACAATATATATATGCTTTATTAAACATAAATGAATAATTTTTAAATAATTTGTTTGAGAACAGGGATATATATACACACATATATATGTTGAAAATCCATCTTTCAGCAATATTGTGATGAAATAAATCAAATTACCGTAATTCCCGGTGTATAGACCGCGAATCAAACAATCGTGTTTCGACCCAGAAATTTTTAAAAATAAAATGTAACTTTTTAGATCACAGTAAATATTGGTCTTCAAATACTGAATAAAATTTCTGGGTCCAAACTGAATTGTTTGATCTGCGGGCTGTACACCCGAAATTACGGTACATATCATTAGAAACTGAATAAAGTTACAAAAGTGCAACTCATTAAGTTTTAAATATTTTTTTAGATATAGTTATTTGAAAGATATAAATATAATGGATTATGCATTTTTGCATATATTTAAAGCACAATACGTCAAAATTTTCTTCAAAAGAGTGAAATTTGGTTTTTTTTTTTTTTCAATATTAGCAGCTCAATGCTAAATTTTCAATATTAACAGCCAAATATGAGTTTAAAGATTAGGACTGTCATTTTGAAAATTTCTATTGGGCGGTGAGGAGCTAGTGATTTTTCTCTTTTTTGGAAAGGGATAATTGCTCTTCGCCCTAGAAGTTTTACTAAAAAACAATATTGTTTATTTTTTTCCTTAAGAAACGAACATAAAAGATAATTTGAAAAATAAAATAAATATATAAATAAAAATATTTCCAGGGATGATACATTGGATAGGTTTTACATTTGAAAATATTGATAATTTTAAATATGATTTAAATACTACTAAAACCAACCAAAATCCCACTATTTTTATTTCAGATCCAGTTATAATGTAGTATTATGTACAATTTAAAATTAAAAAATTAGTCATAGAAACTCCGCCTCTGATTGATAAAGATTTTTTAATAATTTCATTATTGTTTGTAAAATATTTTTGATTTCAAAGATTATACAATTGTTTAGACACATTTAAATATCTTTTAACATTACAGCAATATTTTTTTCATATTCTACATACTTTATTTACTTTTCTTAAATTATTCGAAGAAGATTTCTTAATTAGTTATTGAAATATGATTTTATATATAAAATGAGGCCTTTGAAAATTGAACAATCATTAATGGCAACTCGTGGCTTTTTTCCAAAATTTTGATAATTTTTTCTCATATGTTCACTATTTTTATTTTATAACCATTTAAAAGATATTTTTTCGTACAATTAAAAAAAAGCAATAACACCCTGCCTTCGGTTAATAATAAATTTTTGATTAACACATTATTTTTGACAAAATTCTTGATTTTAAAAATTCATAAGATAAAAGACACTCTTAGTGTTTAAACATCATAAAAAACAAGAAATAATAATCAGCCTACATTATTTGTCACATATACATTATTTGAAACCTATTTAGTGATTTTATATTGAAATGACTTTTTTATTTTTAATGCAGTCTTTGAATATCGAACTGTCATTAAAAAAATTTAAAACAATTTTTCAAAATTTTGATATTTTTTATCTTAAAAAAATATTTTACTTAGGATCAAGAAAATTAAAGGTGATTACGTCTTAAAATAAGCTACAAAGAAACCCAATTTCATTGAAATGTGTGACAGTGATTAAATGGCTTAGGGGAACTGACATGGAATGACTCTGCTTGATTTGATATGAAATGCACCTCAAAATATTTTTAAATAGGAAATACTACCAAAAAAACCCAAAATCCCACTATTTTTATTTCAGAATCAGGTAAAGGACACCTTTAAGTATATCTCCCAATAAAAAATAAATTTAATAAAAATACCGCCTTTTGTTGATAATGCTTTTTTTGTTAATGCATTATTTTTCATAAAAAATTCACGACTTCAAAGTTTAAATATTTTTTTAGACACACTTAAAATGTTATAAGCGTAACAATATATTTTTTTCATAAGCTGCGTACCCTAAATATTGTGCATAAATTATTTGAAGTTGATTTGTAGAGTAGATATTGAAATATGATTATATATATGACATGCTACATTTGAAAACCGAGCTATCAAGAATGCCAACTGACGGCAGTTTTTCAAAATTTTGACAATTTTTTTCTCAGAAACTATTTCACCAATGAGCAAAAAAAATTACTGGTGATCATATCTTAATAGTAAGAACAAACACACGCAGTTTCATTAAAATCTGTGATGGTGGGTTACATATTGATATTTTACTGCCTGATTTGACGTGGTGGTGTCATACCACCCATGTCTTAACCCAATGGTGTCATATTTAAATGCTTGTAACAGTGTATAATTCAAAGGAAATTAATTCCAAAAAAGGTCACATAAAATTATCTAATAAAATTTATTTTTCATACTTTTCTAGAAGCATAAACTAACCAGTAACTTAGAACGCAGTATGATTGATCTAGCTTCCTTTTTTGTTTTTATATTGTTGGGTTTTTTACGTTGATATATATATTTATTTTTATATTTTTATAGCTAATATAATCCTTATTTGTTAAAATAAAAATTTATGAACATAGTATGCATTAGTCAAAACCGGATACTCATGTCTACGTTTATAAAATTAAGCTCTACAGTTATTGCTTATGCATTATACTTTCACTTTTTCCCGATACATTTTTATTTTTACTCTTAGCTTTAGTACAGCATATCCCAAAACCTTTTGCCATCGACGTCTATTCTAGCAACTAACCAAACCAGTATGGTTGTTCAGTATTGTACATCTTAGAGAAATAATTTTTGTTTGACAAGATAAAGTGTGTAAGTTCAATCGCAGAATATACAAGCATCCATTGCCCTCATTTCGCTTTAGTATGCATGCAAGCATCTGTTATGAGCTAACTATGAAAGCGTACTACAAGTAATTATTTGGGCAAGTTAGTGGAGGGGCTCTTTTTTTCCAACGACGACATGTACACATCTGGTGAATCCTTAAATTTGTCCCCTATTTTTATTAACGTGACTTCTAAAAAAATCTTTAGCGAATTTCTTCATTTTTTTTTAAATATTAATAATTTAATAATTTTATGAATGTGAATGGTTTGCGACATTCCAACATTCAATTAAAAATTGATTCTTGTGTGTTTGTTTCAGCACCTCTTCGGTTACCATTCATCAAGCATAAATTTGAAATTTATTCTATAAAAAATACTTTTTGAAAGGTTATTTAAATGATAAGGTATTTTTGCATAAAAAAAAATACTCACTTAGGTATACTTTTCAAGGAAACTATAAGTTCATACACCTTGAACTTTTTTAAATTTTCCGAAACACAATGCTTAATACAGCGAATTAATTAATTGGTGTTTTTTTCAACTAAATATTTTGTATTTTTTTTTGTGAAAGGAAATCATTTAAAAATGACATTTCATGTAAATAAAAAAAAATACATAACTGAAAAAATAAACAATTTAATTAATTCCTTATTTTGTTGAAATTTTTAAAAAAGTTCAAGAAAAAGTTCAAAAGTTCAAGACTTATAATTTTATCGAAAAAGTACCTAAATTATTAGAATTTTGTTTTCGTGCAAAAACCTTTTATCATTTAATTAACCTTCTAAAAGGTATTTTCTTTTATAGAATACATTTTTTTTATGCCTGAATAATCTTTATGACTTTTAAGCGTCTGGATTTAGTCTGGTTTAGATTTAAAATAGTAAAAGACTTTTTTGTGGGCAGTTTTTTGATAAATTTATTTCTTGACAACCACAAATGGTATGACTACGGCGAGCTTCTGTCTAGATGATGATAGTTATAGCCCAGCTGTGGCTAGATTTCATCCACAATGCCCATTAACAGAATAAATGTGGCCAGTTTTAGGCAATATAGAATTTTTGATAAAAAGTTAGTGGCATGAGGGCATCTTCATGTAGTTACGGCCAATTTTTATGCGACCTCATTGAGGCCGACATGACCCTTTTTTTCACGGAGCCGTTACAATGATACAGGACTGATATGCAACACTTTACGCCAAGGCTAACGTAGCCGTCAGCGGCCCACAAGTTCTGTGTTGTTGGGTACGAATCATTTTCTTGATCTAATCTTTCTGACGAACAGATTAATTTTACTTTTGTGAAATTTATTGTTTAAAGTATGGCAAATTTAATAGTGGTTTCCGTTTTTAAAAAGTTGTTAATTCCCCCCCCCCTTAAACCTAGAATATTATCTTAATTTAGAGGGTGTTACATCGGCATAACCTTGAGGTCTTCAGATGATTTATATGCATAACGACCCCTTAATCGTCAAACGAATCCAATGCTTTAACAGTCGTAAAAACATGTGGATATTACAACAACACTGAGATTAAAGAAGTTCAAAGTTATGTATACCTTGGACAGGTATCATCGGATAATAGTATCATGAATGAAATCAAATCAATAGAAGAATTGGAAATGGATGGAGTGCTTTTGGGTAGAACAATATTATTCGGCAGAGTAACATGCCGCTTTGTTTGAAAAGAAATGTAGTTAACCAATGTGTTTTGCCTGTACTAACTTATGGAGAAGAAATATGGACGCTAAGAAGAAAGAGAATAACCTGGATAAGAAGTCGGACGAAAGTTTTTGACATCATTGAATAAATTAAATTGTTAAAATGGAAATGGGCTGAGCACATTGCAAGAAGACAAGATAATAGATGGAGCACAAACATCCTACAGTGGTATCCCAGATATGTAAAACGTCAAAGAAGACGACCTCAAGTAAGATGGAATGATGAAATCAGAAAAGTGGCCGGTGTTAACTGGATGACTAAAGCACTAGACAGGAAACATTTTGAATATCTGGGGGAGACCTACAGCCAGCAGTGGATTGAAAACGGTTGTTGTTGTTGATGATGATGATATATATATATATATATATATATTTGAATTCATCTGAATTTTTTAGCGCCCACTCAGCCCAATGGTTAGTATACTGACAAAAAAAGATAAGTTCGTGCCGATGCTCTTGTTTTGATACCGGCGCAGTCTGGGCGGGTTGGCTGTGCAAGATTTTCAGAGTATTCGTTGTACGAGAACGATAATTCAGGTAACTTTCCCTTCAAATGCCCTCCCTGATGACGTCACTCCTACTGCAATGTGGCCAAAACTGGCAGATGTCTAACAAATGCCTATGAATCGAAATTCCTTAATTTATCTGAAATTATCAAAAACATTCAATATTCTATAATTTTGTTTGCAGAATATATACATGCAGGGTGCTATGTCTGGCTGAACGCAAGGGTATGCGTACATCTATTTATTTTACAATTCCAACAAGCAAGAATAAAAAAAAATTAACTTTAGGATTTTCCCCTAAACAAACTTCAAATATCGAGAAAATGGTCCAAAAACGGGCGACCACTTTTATTATTGTACCAGTTTACCTACTTACTCAAAATGGATATTTTTTCTGTTACTTACTTTGAAACACAGTCTTAAAGGGGTATGAGGGTTCAAAATACCAATAGCCAGTCTTAATTTTCCAAAACCCGTTTATTCCAAACAAAAAAGGTGAAAACGACTGTTTTTCTAGGGGTTATCCAAATACGGACCACTTAGTAATTTATCTCGTAATAAATCAAAGAACACCAAATTTTGTTCAAAAAAATATTAAACGACTGTCTTAAAACTAATGTGAAAAAAAACTTTACTTACAGAAGTCAGAAAAGTGTACCTCTTTTATCATTCCAGCACATCCGGAATGTGTGATGCTATTTTTTATAGTCCATTTTGGCTATTAAATATGATTAGCTTTTATAAGAAATACATGATAAATATAGCTGTTTTGCGCATTTTATTGCGTATTTATCTATACATATATATATATATATATATATATATATATTTTACAATTCTTATTATTGCTTTCAGTATCAATGCAGCATTTTTCATTCCTTTGTAAATTCAAAATTTATATAGTGTAACATCTAGTACGTTCAAGTTCACTTACTACATTATCAATTGAATTCTGTAGCATTATTATTTCTGTTGTTAGATATATATTAGCAAAGGGTAGATATAGTAACAATGATAATATGATATTTAGATAAGGTTTTGCTAGATTAATTTTATGGGACATTTTGTAAATATGAAAATACATTTTAATTATACTAATCTAGATCGTTTTTAATATTTTTAAATATTATTTTATTTTATTTTAAATTAAGATGTTTTCCATATATTTTATTTTTTACTAACAGACCCGCCAGGCGTTGCCTGGCCCAGGGCTTATAACCTTAAATAAGCCTCACATTTGTATGATTTTATATATTTAACACAATTTTGTCTGAATTTATATTTTTAAATAAAAATATCCCGAAAATATGTTGATTTTTAGTGGTAAAAGAGTTCGTTAGAGGTCATTTTCTTGTCTTTTTTTCACGTAGGGTCGTTTAATAGTTTTAAAAAAAAAATAGTTCTTGTTGTGCGAACGCTTTGAAATTTTTATCTGTTATAAATATAAATGTTTTGCAGCCCGTGTAAAAATTTTGGGAAAAAATATTGACATATAGTTGTAAAAGATGTATGTTTGCTTGTCGCTTTGTTTTCTTGTTTGCACGTCGTGTCCTTTAACATAACAACAACAACAAAAAACAGTTCTTATCTTCCGAACTCTCTGAAATTTTAATCAATTGTAAATATAACTAAGCCTGTTAAAAATTTAGTCTAAGAACATAGATATTTGGTTGTTAAAACATAAGCCGAAGTCGTGCGAACCCGCACCGAAACATCTCGCTTTTTAGCGTTTTCATCGATAACTTCTCATATTTTGTTTTATTTTTAAATATTGTGTTGAAATATGGACGTCTAGTTACTTTTAGCATAGAAAAAAGATCGTCTCCGAGAGTGGCGAAGTGAGCTGCGGTCGCATATTTTTTGAAAGGGTTAATATTCGTATTTTTTATAACCGATTGCACCGTCGAGAGTAGAAAGACTTACATTCAATACTTCATTAAATAAGTATATTTTTTGAATAGGTAGCTGTAAAATTGAGCCCTGGTTAAGCGTTGGCGAAAGGGAGAAAATGTCGTCTGCGAAAACGACAATTTTTGATACAAAAAATCAAAAGGTTACCTACCCTTTTTTCTCAAAGTGATTCCAGCGTTTCAGAAGAAAAAGTACGAAATTTAAGAATATATCGTCCTTTTTTCTGGAATTTAAAAGGTACGACCTATAGCGTTAAAAAAGTTATTTACTTCTTCCTTCCTTTCCGTGTAAAGGCAAGTTCTGGGTATGCATGAGCACACCTATGTCGATTTGCAAAAGAAGATAGTTTTTTATGAGTTTTTAATTACTATCTCGTCTAATTATCAAACAATTAAAAATCTGAGCCTCGGGTGCATCAGGACCTGCAATGTACTATCCTTACGCAAATTTTCACACCTCGATACATTTCACTAACCATCAACAACAGACACACACACTCACAAGAAAAAAAAAGACAGAGTATCTTTTATTTTCTTAGTTTAGATATAATAAGAAATAAATAAAATTATTACATACCATCTTTATATTAAAAATTATGTCAATTTTGTCATACGAACTTGTCCGATGTTGTTTTTTTCAAAGGCATTATCAAGGTATTATATATATATATATATATATATACACAAGGTGTGGCTATTAAATAAGGAGACTAATGCTATAAAATATTTTATTTTAAATTTATACGTATTCAGTTACTATCCCCTTTAATATACACCCCTCCTTTATCCCTACAACGCTCCATGCGAATTTTACATTGCTTGAAATAGTGCTGGAAGTCATCTTCTGTGAGCTCTTTCAGGACGCGTGCTGCTTTTATTTTCAAGAATTCAACGGTATGAAATCTGGTTCTTTTTATTGCAGATTTGACCTTGATGAACAGATAAAAGTCACATGGTGTCAGGTCAGGCGAATAAGAAGGATGGCCCAACACTGGGATGTTATACTTGGATAGAAACGTCTTGAGAGATAATGCAGTGTCATCCGATACGTTGTCCTGATAAAGCACTCATGACTTGTTCTTCCACATTTCGGGTCGTTTTTTTCCGTATTTTTTCACGGAGCAAGGACTTTAATTTAGTAATGTTGAATAACAGCTTTACCTTCAGGAACCCAGTGAACGTACACAATCCCATGAATGTTGAAAATTTCCTTCGTTGTTAACGTGGAAGGACGACCCGTCCGAACATTATCTGCAATGTCTTCTCGGTCATCTTTAAAACGCTTAAATCACTCAAAAACCCGCGCTCGGGATAAACAGTCATTGCTGTATACTTTCTCTTAACAAATGATGAGTTTCAGTAGCGGATTTTCCAAATTAAAAAAAAAAAACACACAATAATTCACAATAATTCGTTGCTCTTTTAAAACACTCAACATTTTTCCGGCAAAACATTAAAACAAGGTCCAAAACAAATGAAGGTCGCGGCCAGACTAATTGGAATACAGCAATTTAGAGACGGTAATCGATACAGGAGGCTTCAAGTAACTTTTGGTCGTACGAATTTGGCGCAGGCGCAGTTTTTATGTGGAAGCAATAGTCTCGTTATTAAATAGCCACACCTCGTATATACGTATGTATTTATAATTTCCTGTGACTTTCATACCTAAACTCCAATTTTAAAGCAACTGAAAAAGAGAGAAATCTTTTAAATAAAAAAATGTAATATGTTATAAACTTTAGTCAATTAAAACTATTTGTATAGAAATTTTAATGCTTGAATTTTTGTTTTTATAAAATTGCTTAATCATACTGACTGCTTAATATACTTTTAAATGCTTAATATAACTTCTACTTGTTTAAAGAAATAATTATAAAAATTTAAATTTAACTGAAAAGCAAGTCATTCTTATTCACGCAAAATGAAAAACATTTACTAAACTAATTAAAAGAGGAAAAATACTGAAAATTGATACGATAAAATGGTTTTGCCCCTGACATTTTGAGAAATAGCAGGCAGAATTACTTTTGTAATTTATCTCACTGTTCACGAAAATGCAATTCATTATTCTTCAGAGTTTCAATTTTCTTTTCAATATATTATTCAATATATTAATTCAATTAATTCTTGACAAACTTCTTTTTAAATGAAAAATATAAAGACTTACCAAACTGCGATCAATTTTTCAATAATAAATCAAGACAGTAGTTTCATATTTTTTCTTTCTTTAAAAATAAACAGTAAAGTAGTACTTTTTAGAATATGCATCAAAATTCGTTTGCTTCTTTCTTTTACACTGTAAAAAAAATTATGCAACGTTATTCGATAAAATGGATGGCAGCCTTGCTGTCTCCATTTTATTGAATAGTTTAAATGATATAACTGGTGTTACGTTACAATAATATGTAATATTATACCAGTTATATCAATTTAAATTACACCATTATATAAGTTAAATTACTCCACAAAATTGGGGGCAGCATTTTGTGGAGTAAAGTTACATAATTTTTTTGCAGTGTACATATGATAGGGATGAAGTTGATAATATAGACCAGGATTGTAATATAAACTAGATAATTTACTACAATACCCTACTGCGATCGGTCCAAGATTCGTTTATATCTTAGTTACAAAGCGCCTTCTAGAATGCTGAAACGTCGTCATCAGTATCTTTTCATTTTAGTAAATTCATTGTTAGTAAATTATGTTAAATTAAGTCTTAAGCTATGATCTAATTAAATACAAAGTTTACATTGTTTGTAGTTTTGTAGTTTTTAATCTAAGTTATTTTAAAATACCTGTGATATATTATATCTACTAAAAAACAACTTTTCAAAAGTAAAAAAAAAGCCAAGCAAAAAAAAAAAAAAAAAAAAAAAAAAAAGAAAAGAAAAAAGGGGAAAGTTGTGGCTAAAAAATAGTGTGATATCAAATTTCCAAGCTAATATTATGGTACTTATTTAACATTTTTTATTAAAAATTTACCATATGTAAGTCGAGTACCTAAGTATGCGTTGATAGAAAGCCTTTTCTCCTTTACTAAATACATCATAAGTGTTTCTGAAAATTAATTTTTTTTAATTATGCATGATGGGCTTGGCGGCCATCTTTCCATATTTTACACAATTTTCTAAGCACACAAGTACATTGTTAAGATCGGAAATTCGAAATTGTTGCTAAAGCAAACATTTTATGCTTTTAATTTATGGAAATGAGTGCCTAGAAATTTGTGTCTTAAAATAAAGTTGAAGTAACTTTAGGTTTTATCTTATGATTCTCTTTTTTCGGAGGGGGTTAATTAATTAGTTAAAGCAGTAAAAATCAATTTGTTTTTTTTCTTCAAAATAAAAGACTTTCTTAATTTATCTGTCTGTAGCCAAAACTAGAAGTTCAAAATTCTTAATAATGCAAACATATTACGAGCTTGTCTGCTTAGAAATTTGTGTAAAATATGGAAAGATGGCCGCCAAGCCCATCATGCATAATTAAAAAAAATTAATTTTCAGAAACACTTATGATGTATTTAGTAAAGGAGAAAAGGCTTTCTATCAACGCATACTTAGGTACTCGACTTACATATGGTAAATTTTTAATAAAAAATGTTAAATAAGTACCATAATATTAGCTTGGAAATTTGATATCACACTATTTTTTAGCCACAACTTTCCCCTTTTTTCTTTTCTTTTCTTTTCTTTTCTTTTTTTTTTTTTTTTTTTTTTTTTGCTTGGCTTTTTTTTTACTTTTGAAAAGTTGTTTTTTAGTTGATATCAGTTCTTTTTTTTAAACAGATTATATATAATTGAAATAATTCTACTCGCTAAAATTAGTCCTGGTATAGCCTTTATAAGTAGGGAACAAACACAATAGTATACACTTTGTTTACCTATCATTCATTTTTTAGAGTAATTAATAATTTAAAAGTAAGGAAAGTCAATTTCTTCTTTCAAAGTATCAGTCTTTCTCAATTTATATCGCCTTAAAATTTTCTATGAAGGATGAAAATTTAGTAAAAATCAAATAGAGTCAAAATAAAATATATATTTACAGTTAGTCTGTCAGTTAATTGTTTGTTCTAACTTTTTTTTGCTGACGATTTTGCAAAATAAATTTATCTTTACAAATAGCTACGGAAAATCCGAGAATGAAGCCCCGCAGGCATCCAAAGAATCGAAGATCTGTCTAAAGAAGTAAATCTAGCAATTCTAGACATGATGATGAAACATTTTTGATAAAAAAAAATCTAAAAATTTAAAGATATAAACTGTACATATAACTTCATCTTCATTTAGATCGTGTTATAGAGAAGAAAGAATAAATATGTAATTTTACTCAAGTCTGTTTATCCATACCTATTTGCATAAATGTGAGAATATAATTTCGTACAAAAATTCCCGTAAATTGATTATATTTAATAGTCTATTATTAAAGCCGCATAAACATTAGAATAATTTTTTTTTTTGCAGTTAAAAATTGCCTGAAATCTATAGTCTTATCATTCGTCAAATTTGTTATATGTTTTTTTTAATACCCAGACACATTTTCTAAACTCTGACCAAAGATCACAGAAATACTGAAATTATCCAAATACTTATACCTTTCTATCGTATTTCTTTTTTTGAGTGGGGGGAGGGGTGAGGAAGGGCGCTTAAGAACTTCGTTTTGTTCTTAGAATTCTGAATTAATCATTGAAAAGATCTGCCTATGTAAGTCTTGTTGCAGAATTTTCATTAGGTAAGAGTTGCATCAACTTATACATCATGTGAATATCTTAAATTACTTTTGTAAAATACTAGATGGGAGCCATTGATATTTTCAGAGCATTTGCCTACATTTTAAACTTAAATTATTTACAACTATTCATTAATTTTCTATACGAATTAAAGAAGTCGTTGTTTCCATGGCAACTGTACCTTTCACTATTGCTTGTTTGTTTGTTTGTTTTATTGAACACATATATATCAGATCACGTGAGGATCACGGCGGTATTTGAACCCGCCCCCACCTACGTTCTCAAGCGATTAGCGGCGTGGTGTCTTATCCACTCAGCCACGGTGGGCCACTATTGCTTTATCTAATACCCAGATACTCAAATTTAACCAGCTGCGCTTAGAATCATGCTCATAACAGAGTACATTTATATGTAAGAGTGGTGACACATATGCACAAGTCGTGTACTCATATTCAAGTTTTTGTCCAAAGTACAGTAACTCAGTTTTCATTAATAGACGTGGAAGATTTCGATTAAACTAACCAAAAAAGTTTAAAAACATTGGCTTTCTGATTTGATTTTATTCAAAATCGTCTTAACCAACCAGAGTTAATGTCCGGGATCCAGAGTGTTTACTTCAAACATAAAAAAAGTTTTCAAAAATGCAGACTTTTGATTGATCAATCTCATCGCGCTAATAGCGTGAAATCTATCTTGATCCCGGTCTATTCAACGTCCTTTAAATATTCGAGAAAGCCTTGACAAGTCAGGAAAATATCACACAAAGCAGGCAAAACAAAGAAGAAAAATCATTCATTGGCTCGTTCATATCCACGAGTGAATGAATGATTTTGTTCCTTTGCTTTGCCTGCTTTGTGTGATGTTTTTGTGACGCGTGTCAAGACTTTCTCAAATATTTAAGGGGCGTTTGTTTATTTCACCACCATGAAGCTATGAAAGGAGAGGAGCAGGCATGTCAATCTTCCCGTGTGAAAAACTACATAAAGAAAACGAGTTCTTTCCCCCTCTTCTGCCCTTTTCTCTCTTGATTTTGACCGATAGCAGCCCATTTAGCAGTCTCCATAGCAAGATGCCACTATATATGGCGGACGCAAGGGGGAGGGTTTTAGCGTGACCAATGACATAATAGGCCAGTTTATGACGTTTAAAAGTCACACGGAGTTGGATCATCTTTACACGATGATTAGTACAAAGCGGTGCGCCGATTTTTTTTTGTGTCCATTGCCGTGTACAGATAATCAACTCCACACTTAGGAACAGCTTAAAATGACGTCATCTACTTCGAGGCAAACGAAAAAGGACAGGCTACCGCGGCGCTACAGCGTCTAGAATATATAGTGTGGAAATCCAATCAGTCGATCACAGCGATATCTGCAGGATATTTCCCAAAACTCCAAGACAATTTGGTCTAGACGCTGTAACATTTTTTTTAAACGTTTTATTAACTTACATTTGACCTGTGTGCTTGGCGTCAAACCCGCTGTAATAATACGATGTTTACTTTGAAATTTGAAAATATGTAGCAGATGTCGCTGCGATAATCTCCCTGGATTTCAGCGTCAGTGCACATTTAAGGGATACACTTTTTAGCGGTTCTTGGATAGCAAATTTCCACATTATGTATTCAAGACGCTGTAGCGGTGCATTACACATGTCTCTTTCTTCTTTAAAAAATATCCTGCAGATGTCGATGCGAATGACTGTTTGGAATCTGACATCGTTGTACATTTAAGGGATTCAATACTTTCGCGCTTTTTTAAGTATTGCCGGGATAGTCGATTTCTACAACATATAATCTAGACGCTATAACGGAGCTATAGTTTCTAGAAGATATAGTTTAAAAATCGGCTTATTAAAAAAGTGCTAAAAATTGTATCCCATAAATGTTGAACGGGGCTGAACGACGAATGTCGATTACAGCGACATATGGTAATTCCAACATAACTATTTCAAAAGAAAATGTTTCGCTCAGAGAAGATCTAGAAAATGTTGCTCCCATCGACATTTGTCATTCAGTATTTTTCAATATTTATGGGATTCAATTTTTAGCACTTTTTAAAGAATTACTGGAATAGCCGGTTTTCACACTGTGACCGTGATCTAGGTAGATTTTTCTGTGTTATCGTAACGAGATTGACCAATCAGAAGCCAGAATTTTTGCTAACTTTTCACTGTTTGCAAAATTGTACCTGGATACCGGCCTATATTTCTAGACGCTATAACTGAGCTCAGGAATAGTACAGAAAGCAAACTCTGTATTTTGATACATTAAGGCCGGGATCTAATTAGGAACAAGTGTGTCTCTATAACGAAGTAGCGACATACGGCCAATAAGTGTTTATTGGTAAAAGTGATAAAAAAAAATCGTTAAAGTTCTTTACGAGCATGCCATTATCGCCAGGTTAATGCATGCTGAATTATTTCCCTAGTCTAATAGAGATCGTCCATGCGCGTATCTTCTAATGGAGGATATTCCAAATGTGGGTTCGAGGCTGAAAAAGTCACGTGGTACCGGTAATTTACCCAAAGAATTTCTAACTGATAGAAGGGAAACAGGAAACTACACTGTTAAAAATATCGTGAAAAATTACCTCAGTTCTTACAGGTTCTCTATTTTCTGACCAATGAGAACGCTACATAAACGCCTATGAAGCGTTCTCATTGGTCAGAATACAGATAGCCTTTAAAAACAGAGGTAATTTTTCACGATATTTTTAACAGTGTACTACTGCTTTCTCCCATGAACTGTTTCCTTGGCTAGCGGGGATTTACATTACGTAGACGGAGCCTTCCCTTCTTTACGCTAGACGTTCTTGCCTTGACCATGTGATCATAACGTAGATTGAATATCCTCTATTCAAGAAAGCGGATTGCCGTACTTTCGACAAAAGCTTGAAATGAGCATGTCTCCTGTGCATATATCACCACTCTTATGTATAAAGGCTCTCTGTTATGGTGTTGTTTCTGATACAGCGCCTAGAATACCTAGTGTGGAAATATGCTATCCAAACAGTTCTAAAAATTTGTATCCCTTAAATGTGCGACGATACTGCTAAAATTTCAAGTGTCGATCGCAGCGACATCTGTGGGATTTTCGTATTACTAGTATTACATTGTATAGACTAGCAATTTCTTGCAGTTGTAGAAAATATCCTGCAGATGCCGCTGCGATCTGCATATTACAGCAGTATCATTGCACATTTAAGGGATACAATATTTTAGCGCTTTTTTAAGTATTACAGGGTTAGCCGATTTCAACACTATATATTCTAGGCGCTATAGTTTCTGAGCGCTGTTGGTTAAATTTCGATATTCGTGTTTTAGAGTGAGCAATAGAGAAAAGTACTAAAACTATTGAAACAACAACTTCTTTAATATTGAAATGTATAGCAAAGGAGTTCAGAATCAATGCCTTAAATAGTTTCGAATACGCACTGTTGTTATGACATCAATACCCTTCCTGGATGTGGAAATGCAAAATTGTGTTCAACATAATTGGCCGCAATCTAGATAGATTTTTCGCTGTTAGCGAAACGAGATTCATTAATCAGAAGCTTGCACTTTTGCGAACTTTTCGCTGTTTGCAGCAATGCAGGCTATTGATTGGTGAATCTCGTTTCGCTAACAGCGAAAAATCCATCTGGATCGCAGCCTAAATTTCTGTAAACATTGCACTTCATCCATGGCACTAAGAAAATGACTCAAAACTTTTATGACATAGGCCGGGATCCAGAAGCAGCAAAAATTCTCAAACATTCTGACTTCTGATTGGTCAAACTCATTTCGCTAACAGCGAAAAATCTATCTGGATCTCGGCCATAGTTTTCTTCGATGAAATCAATGCAAAAGGATAATATAAAAAATTTTAAAAGACTTCTAAAATGATTTGGCGGGTTTATCGCTGTTTGGCATAATTTATAAACTTTAAAATTAATTAACAGTTTTTCGCTAATTAAGAATAGAAAATTTGTGTTTTTAAAGCTGAATTTTACAAAAGCACGTAGATTGAGTAAATATCTGTCCAAAAATGCAATCCTTACTTTTTTATGTCCATTATTTAAGTCTCTACCTTGATTGAACCATAAATTGTGACGAAGAAAATAAATCGATCATTTTCAGTATCTCGACGTTATTTTAAAAAATCTATATCTCTGTTTATAATTAATTTATGAGGATGCATTTGGTCTCAAATTGAAGATATTTTCCATTGGGTCCTTCTGGTTTTGGTTTTATTTTTCTGCGATGATTGGTTCTTTTGATATGGGAAATTTTACGCTGGCATGTTTGGTTGATTTTACATGGAGAAGTTGTCATCAGTATAATAAGCAGTTACGGTGTCTTGCGTTTTATTCTTGGCGTTTGTTTGTTTGGCGAGGTTAGCATTTTTTTTTTCAGCTTGGCTTGGCAGAACGACCGTCCTGCTTGATATGTCATTTAATTATACAGTGGCTGTCAAAAGTTTCCGGCCAGTTAGTTTCTTTGATTTGCTTGATAGAACGTTTTAGTGAAGAAGTACCACAATTGCTCTAAAAGTTGGAAATAAGTAAATTACCTCTGGCCACGTGATCATTTTGATTGGATACTTAAGAAACTTGGTGCAAAGGGGACGAATTCGAAATTCGCGCGTGCAAAAGTTTCCGGCCATTCGTCATCCATTAGTTTTTGCTATCGCTAAAGTGTTTTTTTGGCCATGGTTGTTAATTAATCAACGTGAATAATGCATTTAAAATTCAAAAATGAAAATTTTAACAATTTATTGTTCCTAAACGGGTGATTTGTTTGTTGCTAAAGGGACAATCCTCTCGTGAGATTCCGGCAACGTTGTCGATTGGAAAATTTGCTGTAAACGATATTTTTAAAAAATATAAAGATGGTCGTGGCCTTTGGAACTTTCCACGTTCCGGGGGACTACGGAAAACGACTATTCTTGTAGACAGAATTATCAGAAGAAAAGCAGTTGATGACCCGCGTAAAAATGCCGCTGCAATTCCACGGGATTTATGGTGTTAAAATATTGCTGAAATAAGTCTGTCTACAGTATCAAGACGCTTATATGACGTAGAACTTTATGGAACAGTCGGTGTTAAAGAACCTTTCATAAATAAAAAAATTCAGAGGGCCCGACTGGCGTTTGCCAAGTAATACAAAGACTGGTTAAGTGAAAACTGGAAAAAAAGTACTATTTTCCGATGAATCGACGTTCAATCTTTTTGATAATGATAAAAAACATTATAACCGACGACCTAAAAATGAAGGATAAGGTGCGAGATACATTACTCTTACAATGAAGCACGGCGGAGGACACGTTATGGTGTAGAGGCATTTTCTGGAAAATGCGCATGTCCGTTATTTGAAATCCGCGGAAGATGAATAGTGCAATGCATAAGAATATCTTGCAAGATCATTTGCTGCCTTATTGGAGGGAAAATTGTGGTCGCAACTATTTGTTTCATCATGATAACGACCAAAAGCATACATGCAAGCTCCTCAAGCAGTGGCTTTCGCACAAAAAAAATCCGCTTTTGAAATGGACAGCCCAATCATCCGATTTGAATACAACAGAAAATCTTTGAAACTAACTTGAAAACGTGTGTGGAATTATAAATATTCAAATTCAGCAGCATTTTCACGAATTGCAAGAACCGCGGACAAAACTTAACACTGATGATCTACAACCGTTCAATGAGTCGATGCCACGTTGCTGCGCCTCAGTACTTATTGCTAAATGTATGAATACAAAATACTAACTGTAAATGTTGTTTATCACTGTTATTTTCTGTTATAACACCATTTTTTTCCGCACTTTCCAAGGTGGCCGAAAACTTTTGAGAACATGCGTTTTCTTTAGCAATTAATTTTGTCAAATAAATTTATTAATATTTAATTTTTATTCCATAAATGAGTTCTTAGCTGTTATGTCAATAAAGTGTATAAGTATCACTTTGAGATTCCTCTTCATATCAGTATACTTACAAATTAACCAAACATTTTATGCTGGCCGGAAACTTTTGAGCGCCACTGGTATGTCATTATTATATGTCCTAAAATAACCGATTTCTAAGATTTGTAGTTGTGGTGCATATCACCATATATATATTTTTAAACTTGCTTTGGGATGCGTTAAAAGTAGCAATTTTCTTTTTGTTTATTACTTTGAATTACAAAACAATTGTTAAGTTTTAACCCTTAGATGTACTACGTATTTGGTATTAAAGTTATTTCTGCAATTTTTACATATTAAATGGTCTTATAAGACTGCTTTCAAAAAGTGTTCCCTACTCCCACTTTCTCCACAATAATCTATTTCTTTCCGCAGATTTGAACTCGGAACCTTCACCAAAAGCTCATTTTTAGGGTTCTGTACTTAACGAAACGGTAAAAACGGAACCATTATAACATCACTCCTGCGTCTGTCACAGCCATTTTACTCGTGAACTGTGAAACATGGCAAGTTCAAATTGGCTGAAGTAATAAAGGCTATTGACCCGATATTTATAGATTATTAACCATTCAAAAATATATTTAGGAAAAATGTAGAGGGGCTAATTAAGTTACTTGAAAAAATAAAATCTTTTATTTGTATATCGTGTGGAGAATCTTGTGAAAGCTTCCGTAACGCCACATTCAAAAATATATTTCTTTTAATTTTAGGTATAATATTTTCAGAGATATCATCGAAAATGTAATGCAAAAATGTGTTCATACCACTCTATTTCCAAATCTACTGAAGAAAAAAATAATAAATAAAAATTAGGGGCACTAGAAGTTAATTTAAACCATGCAGGAAAACTATAGCGATAACCTTAGATCATATAGTTTTTGAAAAAATCGCTTTTCTCCGTTTTCTCCGTTACACACAAATTTCGATTTGCGGGCGTTCAGCAAAGGAGTTTAGGAACGCTGGCGATGCCTATCGTGGCAGAAGTATAAAAGGATTGTTGATAATGATTTTCAAAAAACATTTTTGTTAATTTGCCGAGATGTTAATACTTAAAGACACGGACGCTTTGGATATAGTACATGAAGACACGGACGGCGTACTCTTTGCACCATCGGCTTTTAACGCCTAGATAACAACTTCTAATGGTATATTTGTGCAATGCAATCCAAAATTACTAATTAATATATTTATTGTACGGAACCCTCTGCGTGCGAGTAATACTCGCACTTGACCGGTTATTTTAATAGTACCGTGAACTGAATGTGACCAAAATGTTAGAGTACCGGGTTCCGAATGCAGCTCTTACTGTTCACTTTGATATCAAGTACTGGAGAAAATGATTGGTATTCATGTCACTGTCAAGTCGAACGGTCTCAATTTGTGGTGAGGTGCAAAAGTCCCAAACAACTGCCACGATGACTTCAACTGAAGTCACGAAATGACGATCAACTGACTATCAGTGTGATGAAATAAAGATTCGTCACCATAGATTTTTTTAAGAATTTTTTTCGTTTTTAAAGATTATACTGCCAAACGTTCGTTGTTTTGTGGATCCCCCTCATAAATTAAGCGAAAGGGGAAAGAAAACTTAAATGTAAATGGCAGAATAACATAATGAAAGAGTCTTTGGGTCCCCACATTAGAAATATGTGAAAGAACCAGTGACACATTTATAGTTAGCAAAATTGTAACATATCTGATCGCTTTCCTGTATAACGCCAATAGAAATATATCTTCTCTTCTCATTGTGATGCCGCCTTTGTCTTTCCTGGATTGTTTCAAAATACTATGGTGTCTCTACCTTCATTATTTGATATGCCTCTTATTCCACATACGTTCTACATTGGTCATACAAAAATACTTTATTTCAGTGTTGATTTTAACATTTTTTCCATTCATCTAACTATCAATCTATTTATATATGTATATGCATTTTCCCTAATTTGTGCAAGATGTCGTTTTTTCATCTATTATGGTTATATATAGGGTTTTGCAAATTTATGTAAAATCTGGTAAATTCTAGTTGCAAGTAAAAATATTTACCACTCGCTGTCATTGATTTTAAAAAGCACAAAAGTATTTTGATAAATTAATTGAGAAATAACAACATCAATCATAGTTTATAATCATTAGTTACGTAGTTTAGAATAATACACAATTTAGATAATGAATATAAACTCAGTTTCGCATTAAAAATTGTCAGAATTATATGAGGGGCTCACAACCAAGTAGACCAAGTCCATTTTGAAAATAAAAAAAGAGATAGTCCATTTAGAAGGTGCATAAAATCTGTTTTATCCACTCTCACAGTAAACCTATAAACAGATGTAAACATATGACATATATTAGAAAGTGTGTGAAACCACTTGGTTCACTGTGGGAGCAAATAAAACAGATTTTTTGCACTTTCTAAATGGCCTATCTCATTTCTTTTTCAAAATATCTTGGTCTGTTATGGTATACTCGTACATCTTTGAAAAAGAAGAAGAAATACTGTAAAGGTTAAATTAACCGGCAAAGTTCGAGAAATGCCTATTGCCGAATGTTTTCAAACATCCGGGTAGTGGAGTGCTACAAAAATCTATATCTGATAATGTCATTTTTTTGCATTGAATCCATTTTATGTTCTACAAAGGCTAGATAAACGCTACTCCTTAAATGTTTTATTGAACATGTGTTCAAACTCATTCTTCATGTTTTATTGAAACATGCCCTTCTCCCCTCCACCCACATTACATGAATTGCTAGCTGGCTAGAGCGGAAAAAAATGGCATTTTCTATGCATGTGATGGGAAACACCTTTTAAATTTAAAAAGAAAAATTTTAAAAACTAAAGAAGAGTAATATCACTCCTTGCCGCACACTAGTAGAGGTAGGGAAGACAAAAAAAGCCATCTGTGCTCATTTCTTAGTTCAATTCTCGTACCAAAAATATAAGCAATTATTCTCAAACAAGCAAAGAAACAAAATAAGTGCCAGATTGAATTATTTGATCGCCAGATCAAAAAAAACTTGGACACCAGTGGCGACGGCGTTTGTCAGGCCCTGGTTATATACATATATATATATATACATATATATTTCCGAATGGAAGAACCTTCATAGCATTTTTTAAAATTAGTCTAAAATGTCAAAATGTTATATGTTTTCAGCCACTTAAAAAAAAAATAATATTACTTGAGTAGCAATCATCAGATGACGTATTTAATAAAAAAAATAATTAGTTCTTAGGATTCTATTATGCAAGAATTTATTCCAACTTCTTATTATACCGAAAACGCCAGCGTTTAACCCATTTATGCCCAGCGTCCCATTTTTGGGACGTTTCGAATTTTAATAATTTTTTATAATTTCCTTCTTCTTTACAACATGAAAATTGTATGAAGTGAATTTCTATAAATGTCTTTATCTATTACTGAGAGGTGACAACATAATATCGATATTTATTTGCTTAAAAGAAGGCCCTTTTTAGGTGTTTATAGATTTTTCATTTTTCAAGATAGTGAAATGTAAAAAGTAACTTTATTTGTATTTTTTGTATCAAAGATCCAAATAAATAAGTCATAATCTTAGCTTGTTGACTTCTTTTAAATACGTATGTTTTAAAATTGCGAAATCATATGTTCAGGCCTATTTTTTATGCATGTTTGTAATGTACAAAATATAAGACTCTAGGCTCAATTGGGTATATATTTCTATTAGCCATTTAGGGGGAGTTATTTATGTATAGTTCTTTTCAAGATGATTTTAAAATAAATTGTTCTTTAGCCTCAAATACGATTATTCTTAATTTATTATTAATAATACTTGTAATGTTACTAGTTCCTGTAAAAAAATAAATATATCTTTTTAATAGTTCATAAAAATACTAATTATAGTATATAATTTGTAATTTAAAAGCTTAATTTATATAAATTTAGGCAAAACATATAATTATGCATTTTCCACATATGGATATTCCTATAGTTAGTACATTTACATTTTATCAAATAAATACAAAAATATTTTAGTATATTTTTTTTAGTATTTTTCCAGTTCGTTTTGCAACATTTTAATGTAATTTTATCAACAAATTTCGGAAAACAAAAATTCAGGCATAAATGGGTTAAATGGGAATATATGCTGCATCAGATATATATGTGCTAGATACATATGGGAGATATATATGGGAATATATGTGCTGTAATATCTGTTGCATCAAAATATATTTTATGGGATACTGCTGAACTCTTTATTTCATTGTATCGTGTGCATTTAAGCTCTATATATGTTTTCTCTATAATTGACTATGCATTTTTAAACGTATATTCACATTAATATGGTGTATGTATGTATTAAAACGAAACGGGAGGAAAACATAGGAATAAACAAAATATTTTTGAATTAATTCAAATAATCTTATAAGAATAATAAGAGGGTAATAAAAAAAGATAAAGCAATGTGGATTAATTGTATTCACAGGAAAATTACGCACTTGGGATATACTGAATATATTTATTGCTCTACTTCGACAAAACTGGGTGAATGAAATGCATTTGTTGAAATATACAAGAATTGCTTATATAATATAGAATAATAAATTTACAGAATAACATTAGAAACTTTCAGAGTTTTCAGTTATTCGGTATGCAATAACTTGATTCAGTATACAATTCCTTACCGTATCAATTATTTTTAAATACAAGAGAAATAAAACAGATAAAGATAAAGAAAGAAAAAAAATGTATGTAGATTTTAATTTCTATTCTTTAAATATTTTATAACTGTTTCATTTTTTATGAAATAAAACTTATTATAAAAGTATACAAGGCCAACTTAATAAATTACGAGAACGAATATTTTTTCCAACTGTATTAAATCATATTCAAGGCTGGATTAGCACAGTTGAAGTTTATTCCAACAGAGCAAAACATGTCTAGACCAGGAATCGAATCTGGATGCTTGGCGTGGCGTACCAATGCTTTACCTGTTAATCTATCCTGGTTATAATTGATGACATAATTCAGTCTTATTTGTTGGGACATGGCTGTTGGGCTGGCGCTGCAATTCGCAGCCATGCCCAACAAATAAGAGTGAATTATGTCAGCCAGGTTGGAATGAACTTCAACTGTGCTACTCCAGCCTTGAAAATAATATTAATAAATTACTTTTGTATCTCAAATCTGAAGTTTTGTTTAGTTTCTGTCCGCAGCAACCACATAACCAAAGACTAATAAAAACCAAATTCCAAGGCGTTAGAAACCTAGAATCAACATAGTCTTCGGCGCTCATCCCCGCTTTTTTGACCACGGGTTCTGGAATTACATACTATCTCTCTTATTGTTATTCAATAGTGAATTCCTAAGCATTTGTTTCAGAGGTATGATTCCTATTGAAAAAAGTTTCAAATGCTGTTCTTCATCATACCAAAAGCCATTTGCATCATAATGAATTATTTTTTTAAAGAACTACGAAGTTTACATTTTTATACGGTAAATAAGATTCTGCAAGGTTCGATAAAATTTTCTCCATGCTCTAACAAAAAAAGCAGTAAAAGTTTTATTCGGTTAAGAAATAAAACACACTGATTTGTGATAATTTCAAACTCATGAATATTTAGTGGTATTTTTCACTTAAAACGGAAAGACGCACTTTTCATTTTTGACGCGAAATGTACAGAAAAATTTTAAACTTTATTTTAAAACATGCTATATGCACGTAGCAGATTCTTGTTTTGTCACTGAACTAGTTACAATGAACTGTTAGCTAAAAATTGGCTTATTATTCATCTATTGTTATGAAATATTGCTCTAGTAAAAAAATTTTGCTAATGTAAAGCCAGTAAAGTCAATATTCGTGTTTTGTTCAAAATATTTCAATTGTAAGACCAATATTTGTGCATTGGACTTCTTTAGAAATATTTTCAATGCAAAGCGAAATGTTTACGAAAAATCTATGTATATAAAAGCCGTTCTCTGTGTGTATGTCCTTTATACAAATCTTTAATTTTTGACCGATTTGCACGAAACTTGCTGCACATAGGCTTTAGAACGTGGAATAGATCCCTGTCACCTTTAAAAAATCATCAGACCAATATTTATCCCTTTTTTCTATCATATTTCATAATTTAACATTATAGAAATATCTCATTTTAAATTTTCAAATTCAATAGCTTCTTTCCTGTTGCCACACATCTAAAAAACTGCTCAATAATTTAAAAAATAAAAAGTGCCCAGCTAAACTGATGGCATTGAGCTCACAGGCTATTCACACTAATTGTATATTATACACTTATTTTAAATAATAATGCCCCTCAAAAAAATAAGTAAAGGGGAATTAGCCCCCGTTTCCCCCTTTATACTTAACCAGTGAACCTCCAAATGTCATCAGGGAAGACCCTTATCATAATAAACCGGTATACCAAATTTGCAGCAAATCGAATAATCCTGCAAAAAAAAACATTTATCTAAATTAAGGGGGTTGACTAGCCCCATTTATCTTTAACCAATGAATCACCAAAACGAATCAGGGAAGCTCCTTAACATAATAAACCGGTATAACAAATTCGGAGCAAATCGAATCATTCTGCATGAAAAACCCATTTCTCTGAATTAAAAGGGGTGAACGAACCCCGTTTTTCCCCCTTTATCCTTAACCAATGAACTCCCAAAACTAATCAGGGAAGTTCCTTAACATAATAAATCAGTATACCAAATTCGGAGCAAATCGAATGATTCTGCGTGAAAACCCCATTTATCTGAATTAAGGGGGTGGACTAACCCCCCTTTCCCCCCTTTATCCTTAACCAATGAACTCCCAAAACTAATCAGGGAAGTTCCTTAACATAATAAACCGGTATACCAAATTCGGAGCAAATCGAATCATTCTGCATGAAAAACCCATTTATCTGAATTAAGGGGTGGACTAGCCCCCCTTTTCCCCGTTTATTCTTTACCAATGAACCCCCAAAACTATTCTGGGAAGTTCCTTAACATAATAGACCGGTATATCAAATTCGGAGCAAATCGAACCATTCTGCATGAAAAACCCATTTATCTGAATTAAAAGGGGTTAACTAATGCCCCTTTTCCCCCTTTATCCTTAACCAATGAGCCCCCAAAACTAATCAGGGAAGTTCCTTAACGTAATAAACCGGTATACCAAATTCGGAGCAAATCGAATGATTCTGCATGAAAAACCCATTTCTCTGAATTAAAAGGGGTGAACGAACCCCGTTTTTCCACCTTTATCCTTAACCAATGAACTCCCAAAACTAATCAGGGAAGTTCCTTAACATAATAAACCGGTATACCAAATTCGGAGCAAATCGAATAATTCTGCATGAAATACCCATTTATCTGAATTAAGGGGGTGGACTAACCCTCCTTTACCCCCTTTATACTTAGCAAGTGAACCTCCAAATCTAATCAGGGAAGTTCCTTATCATAATAAACCGGTATACCAAATTTGGAGCAAATCGAATAATCTTGCAAAAAAAAAAAACATTTATATAAATTAAGAGGGTGGACTAGCCCCCTTTATCCTTAACCAATGAACCCCCAAAACTAATCATGGATGTTCCTTAACATAATAAACCGGTATACCAAATTCGGAGCAAATCGAATGATTCTGCATGAAAAACCCATTTTTCTGAATTAAGGGGGGTTAGTAACCCCGTTTTCGCCCTTTATCCTAAACCAATGAACTCCCAAAACTAATCAGGGAAGTGCCTTATCACAATGAACCTAGGATAAAATTTTGAAGCAAATCGGATGTTTCTATCAAGAGTTATCGCGTTACGTACATACATACGTACGTACGTACATACATACAGGCTTTAATAGCCTGTGAGCTAAAAATTGATAACTCGAGTACTTTGTTTTATTAGCCAATAAAAATTCAGACTCGACTGCTATATTTTTACATTTTTGAAATCGACATCATTCTAATCAGAAAATGCACATTTTTCATATATTTATGTAAAAACTTTAACTAAGCATGTTTTAAAATGACCTTAAAAGTACTTTAGTTGAATGTTAAAAAATCTATTTTAATGAAGTCGTTTCAATATCAAGAATCAAATAAGGAAAATGATAATAGTAAAAAAAAAAAAAAAATCGTTTGCTAGATATGACGTCAATGTCATCAATATAATTTCAAACTGGCTCTAAAAACTGGATGCTACAATTTATTCCCTATTTCTTTGTAATCTTTAATTATATCATTTAGATAAATGTTTTAATACCTGAAATGCAGTGATAACATTCTACGATTTGTATCGAATACGGTTATATAAAATACGATTTTTGTACGATTTATATTAAATAGAAATTATAGCTACTATTTTTTAGGGTAAGCGTTTTTTCTTTTTTAAACAAAATTTCATGACTGACAGACTTTTTTGTTAGACGTTGAAATAATGGAATGCATGATGTTTAGAGATCAAATTGCAGTAAAACCGTAATTTATAGTACGGTTAGGTTGTTGCCACCAGCAACAGGGTGCTAGGCGTTACTCATAGATATGTCTTTTCTTCATAATATTGCATTAATAGCAAACGGATATATCTTTCTGAATTGGGTTACAGATATATTTAAAAATATATCCGTGATTGAAAATTAATTTAAAATGGATAAACAATCCGTAAATTGAGATAAGCTTTTCAAAAAAAATTATTGAAAGTACTTTTTGTATTCTATTAGATTTTGGAATAATCAAATGTGCGATGTTTAAAGGTCAAATTGCAGTAAAATTAAATTTATGGTTGGGTTAGGTTATTGCCACCAACAATATGATGCTAGAGTTACTCATAGTTCATCAATGTCTTTACTTTATAATATTGCATTAAGAGCAAACAGGTATATCTTTCGTAATTGGGCTGCATGTAGGGATGAGATTTCCACGTTTTTGCACACCGGTATATTCTTAAAGAAAATGTTGTTCTGCTAAATCAAGAGAGTGTCCCGATTAAATGAAATATCATTTACTCTAACAAAATACTGGTGTGAAAAAATGCGGAAATCTTATCCCTAGCTGCATGCAAATCAAAAATATCCATGATTGAAAATTACTTTAAAATCCATTCACATGAAAAAATTGAGATACAATTTTCAAATAAATTTCATTTGACAGACGCTTTTTCTATTCGACAGTATGAAAAACGAAATTGTATGATGATCATAAGTTTAAAAAAATTTAGTAAAGGCAAAATTTATGGGTTAGGTCGTTGCCATCATCAGTATAATGTCATAATTGTGTTTGTAGTTTTTTTTTATATATATATTCTAAAGAAGACTCAATGAAAGAGTCGAAACATGTAAATTTTTAATATTTTTAAAGTTTTTTCATATTTAAATTACGCTTTTTAAGCAAATAATTGTACTTTAATATATGTTATGACATTTGTTTGGAATATACATTATTATGGTATAGTTAATAGTAGACGCAATTAAAACTATTTTACTTATATTTCTTATCGGTCTTTTAACGATTCGTGGACGGTAATGCACCAATCTCAGTTATTGTCACTGCCGTATTATTTCATTTTAATGTATTTTACCCGGGTGGACCATTATTATTGACATGAGCGAAGCCGGGTAGATCTGCTAGTGATTTATAAAAGTGCCTTGTAAAACCTTTAGCGATACATGAAGCTTTTTTTTTTTTTTTTTTTTTTTTTTTTTAGTTTAACCATCCACGTTTCACTCAGTAACTTTTTAGAATTTGTAAATTTAAGGAGATTTTTCTAGAATAACAAAGTTCGGTAATAAATGTCAAATAATTTAAAAAGTTGAGCCAGTTACACGCACACACACGCGCACATATATGAGGCATTCTCACATAATTTTGACTTTTAAATCCCTGAATAATATTTTATATTTTAGTACATACTCTTTTGTTTTTTATTTCTTATACTGGAAAACATCTCATTGCATGACTGTATAACATTAATGAAATAAATAAGTTTTGGGCGTTGTTGGGGATCCAAATATACCACGAAATTCCTGTACCGTCCCGTGTCCCTGATGCTGATTTTTAAGTTTGGAGCCGTCTGTATAAAATTGTTTCGATAGAAGTAATTCAATGTAATTTTTTTCCAAAACTGGGGATATTGTTTTATATAAATATGCAGCAAAAAATTAACCTGCACACATTTTTAACACTTTCCAACAAAGCTGAAAAATGTTTATGCATTCGATTTGTCTGTCCGTCTGTCCACGCTCTAACTCCCGTAAATATACTCGGAATTTCATGTAATTGATAAAGCTTATTTAGGGCTACCAAAGCATGTTTGGTATTGTATATTAAGTATGTAGGGTTAATCGTTCATTTACAGGGTCACTCAAAAGTATTTCATTACATTATGGTATATGGGGAAAATTCGTTTGCAGAGACTTTTAATGACATTACACTACTTCAAATGTATGGAAACTGATATAAATCACTGAATTTCCCTACGATAACGTTAGGACAGGGCATTCATAGCATTTTTTATTCATGTACAGTCGTGGAAAAAAAAGTAAACACCCCCTACTAACTCCTCAACAAATTATCGTAGACGGAAGTTAATGGTACCGAACGATTGGAAATAAAGTCTACTTTTAAATTACGTTTATAAAATTTGCTTAGGGGGCCATCTACATATTAAAAGGAACCCAAAATTCATATTTTTTCAATGGCAATACCCAATTTTACCGAGATATTTCAAATCTTGGGTTCAAACTATGCCTAGACACCAAATTTGAAGTCATTTCAATGATAACTTTTTGAATTATAAACATTCAAAATTTAGTGCTTCTAATGTTAAATTACATTTTCATATTTTTATTTATAACTTCTGAAATTATGATCCTAAGGTTCTAATTTTTTGTGTAGCAATAATACTAATATACCCAAACATAAATACGTTGAATTTGCAATTTTTATAATTTTCTTATATGAATCATGAATTAAGAAATTAATATTAAAAAAAATCATGAATTGCAACCTACAATTTTTTTGATGGATTCAGATTTATTAAGTCCTGCTTTATGGAAATCCAAAATTTCACATTTTTCTTCCAAGTAGTTTTTAAATTATGCTTAAAAAACGGCAACATGATAGTTTAAGGGGCCGTCTATGATAGAAGTGACTAAATATTTTGAAATTTCTTATGTTATCCTTTAAGGGGACAGTGGAGCTTAAAATCCTTAAAAATAATTTTTTTTTATTTTTGCAAATTTCAACTTAAATATTATTCAAGGGTACATTATATACATTATAACATGCATTTATCCCCAAAAAAATTAAAAAAAAATTATTTTTGAGAAAAAAATGGAATTTTACGCGTCGTCTTAGAAATCTTCGAAACGCCCCATGCGTCTTCAATATCAATGAAAATCCCCAATATTTTTTATAAAAGTTTGGTTTATATATAGAAATAAAATAGAGCATCGAATTTTATATATTTGAATTTAAAGGTTAAAAAAAAAAAATCAAAATTTCAAAATTTTTTCGAAAAAATTTCAAAATTTTTCAAAAAAAAATTTTTTTTTTAACCTTTAAATTCAAATATGTGAAATTCGATGCTCTATTTTATTTCTATATATAAATCAAACTTTTATAAAAAATATTGGGGATTTTCATTGATATGGAACGCGCAGGGGGCACTTCGAAGATTTCTAAGACGACGCATAAATTCTATTTTTTTTTCAAAAATAAAATTTTTTTTGTGATAAATGCATGCTATAATGCATATAATGTACCCTTGAATAATATTTAAGATAAAATTTACAAAAAATAAAAAAAAAATTGAAAAAATTTGAAATTTTGAAAATTTTTCGAAAAAATTTCAAATTTTTTCATTTTTTTTTTTTAACCTTTAAATTCAAATATGTAAAATCCGATGCTCTATTTCATTTCTATATATAAACCAAACTTTTATAAAAAATATTGGGGATTTTCATTGATATTGAAGACGCATGGGGCGTTTCGAAGATTTCTAACACGACGCGTAAAATTCCATTTTTTTCTCAAAAATAAAATTTTTTAAAAATTTTTTTTTGGATAAATGCATGTTATAATGTATATAATGTAACCTTGAATAATATTTAAGTTGAAATTTACAAAAATAAAAAAAAATATTTTTAAGGATTTTAAGCTCCACCGTCCCCTTAATCTAACAGGCTTAATTGATTGATTAGGGTGCCTTGATCAAGAAGGGAGCTCTCTCGGTCAACTATCCAGTACCGAACTTCAATTTGGATACAGTCCTTAAAATACGCTCGTTTTAAAATAATTAATTTCTCGGAAACTTATGGTACGAATTGCATAAAAATTTGTTTTTTGACTAATTGAAGGGTGTAGAGTTCATTCATGCTGTCAGAATTGTGTACTGCTATTGAAAAAGACAAATTTATGGTTCGTTTTAATATGTAGATGGCCCCTATGCAAATTTTGTAGACATCATTTAAAAGTAGACTTTATTTCCAATCGTTCGGTACCAGTAACTTTCTTCTACGATAATTTGTTGAGGAGTTAGTATGGGGTATTTACTTTTTTTTCCCCGGTTGTACAGAGACACACAAAAGAGATCGGTTACAGTACAGTACTGTCTTTGAGTAATAATTGCTGGAGTGTACGGTTTAAAATTCGGTATGCGCATTTAAATTGAAATAATTTTTTGTATCTTACTTGTTATATGTAAATTCTATACCTCAAATACAGGGCTGCACAAATGTATTGACGTACCGTTCTCCTTATTAGAGAAATTTGCTGAAGGTAAATTTTCAGCTGAAGTATACACTATATGGCGAAAGGTGACCGGTCACTTGCAATTTTAGGCGTTTTGTTAAATATCTAGAGAAATACATGAGGAATTAACCTGAAACTGCAGGTCTGTAAACAGTATAGTATAGGTCATATATTTTCTCGAAGATTTTCTTCCCGAAACCCTACAGGGGAACGTCAACAAATTGAAAAAAAACGAATATCTTTGGATAACCCTGTACAAACTAATGTAGCAAAAGCGTTCAAACTCGAGATTATTAATAAGTGGATTATTTTAATAAACTGTGTTCATTTTTATGAGGATAGCATGTATACTCGTAGAGAAATTAAGGTTTTTATAAAAATAATCCCAAATTTCGCCAAGTTTTCTGCTTATAATTTGCAGAATTCTTAATATAAAAAAAGTTTTTTTTCAAAACATATGACAAACAACATTGTACACAATACTCTGTAATCAAAATTGAAAAATAATAAAAATTGGATAAAAAACGAGCGGGTTTACTAAAAAATGTTTCACTGCGCATGCGCGAATGCAATCAAAATATAATGTGCATAATGTATTAGCTAAGTACATAGAGCAACTTTTGTGAATGTCTCAAAATCATAGCTTGAATTCTGAAAATTATCGTCGATAGAATATGCTCGAAATCCGTTGTTCCCAGAATGAAGTAAAAAGATGAGGGGTTGTATCAAATATCTGTTGATTAGTGCCAAGATAGCGTACACAATATTGCTTGTACTGCTATATTTGGATACAACCCCTCATCTTTTTACTTCCTTTTCGGAACAACGGATTTCGAGCTTATTCTATCGACGATAATTTTCAGAATTTTTAAACTATGATTTTGAGACTTTCACAAAAGTTGCTCTATATACTTAGCGAATACATTAAGCACATTATATTTTGATTGCATTCGCGCATGCGCAATGAAACATTTTTAATAAACCTGCTCATTTTTCATCCAATTTTTATTATTTTTAATCCCTAATTTCTCTACAAGTATAAATGCTATCATCATAAAAATAAACACAATATATTACAATAAGCCACTTATTAATAATCTCGAGTTTGAACACTTTTTCTACTTTAGTTTTTACAGGGTTATCCAAAAGATATTCGTTCCTTTTCAATTTGTTGACAAGTCCCCTATGGGTTTCGGGAAAAAATCTTCGCGGAAATATATGACCTATACTATACTGTTTACACACCTGCTGTTTCAGGTTAATTCCTCATGTATTTTTCTAGATATTTAAGAAAATGTGCAAAATCGCAAGTGACCGATCACCTCTGGCCATATAGTGTATGGGTCATTCCATGTCAGTTCAGGCAGGCATGTAACCCACCATCACAGATTTTGATGAAACTGCGTGTGTTAGTTCCTTTTATTAAGATATGATTCCCAGTATTTTTTTATACTCCTTGGTCAAATAGTTTCTGAGAAAAAAATTGTCAAAATTTTGAAAAACTGCCGTCAGTTGGCATTCTTGACTGCTCGATTTTCAAATATAGCATGACATAAATATGATCATATTTCAATATCTATTCTACAAATCATCTTCAAATAATTTATGCATAACATATAGGGTACGCAGTTTATGAAAAAGAAATACTGTTACGCTTATAACATTTTAAGTGTGTCTAAAAAAATGTTTAATCTTTGAAGTCGTGATTTTTTTTATGAAAAATAACGCATTAACTAAAATAGCATTATCAACAAAAGGCGGTATTTTTATTAAATTTATTTTTTGTGGGGGATATACATAAAGGTGTCCTTTACCTGATTCTGAAATAAAAATAGTGGGATTTTGGTTGTTTTTAGTAGTATTTCCTATTTAAATATATTTTGAGGCGTATTTCAAATCAAATCAAGCAGAGTCATTCCATGTCAGTTCGCCTAAGACATTTAATTCACTGTCACAAATTTCAATGAAACTGGGTATGTTTATAGCTCATTTTAATACGTAATCACCTTTAATTTCCTTGATCCCAAGTAAAATATTTTTTAAAATAAAAAAAAATATCTAAATTTGCAATTTTTTTAAATGTTTTTAATGACAGATCTATATTCAAAGACTGCATAAAAAAAAGTCATTTCAATATAAAATCACTAAATAAGTTTCAAATAATGTATATGTGACAAATAATGTAGGCAGATTATTATTTATTGTTGTTTGTCATGTTTAAATGCTAAGAGTGTGTTTAATCTTGTGAATTCTTAAAATCAAGAATTTTGTGAAAAATAATGTGTTAATCAAAAATTTATTATTAACCGAAGGCAGGCTGTTATTACTTTTTTTAATTGTACGTAAAAATATCTTTTCAATAGTTATAAAATAAAAATAGTGAAAATATGAGCAATTTTAACAAAATTTTCATAAAATGTGAATGTTTAATGATAAATATTGAAGCTTTTCATGCTAAGATGTACTATAATGACCACGATATCGTGTATTGCTACTCTTGCTTAAATATAATACATACAATAATAAAATAACAAATATTATTTACAGCAATAAAAATTAAATTAAATAGTACCAGTTCCTTTACCAACACTACATTGCTCAACAGCCGACTTAAAATCAACAGTCCACTCTTATTGAAAAATACTTTCAACTGTTCAAATAATAAATAAACTACATTTAAAAATCTTAATATCAACTTATTATCTTAAGACGATAATAATAACTAATTAACATAATGAATTTATAAATCTGCTTTTAATTGAAAATTCATGAAATTGTCCCTTTAAATGTTGTTGTTCATCGAGTCAATCAAAACAAATTATAAAAAAAAAATAGTGAACCAAATATGCTGACTGCAATGACACTTCTAACATAACTAATTAATTAATTACCATCTGAAATCAAACCCGAAAGATCAAAAAGGAAAAAAAATCAGCTGCAGTGTGAATGTGACATACTCAGTGGTTGTTGGGATAGGAATGTCTTTGTGACATTTTCACCTGTATTTCAATAAAATATAAACATGTAAACTTTTTTCATTCATCCAAATTAAGTAAAACGATTATAAAATTTTGTTGTCATTACACCAGATGTTAAATTTTTAGTTACATACTATTAGATAAGTTCTTTACTTTTAGACATTATTGACATAATATCATAAAATTTACTATATGTATTTTCTATAAGTGTATAAACAATATATATGCATTATTAAACATAAATGAATAATTTTTAAATAATTTGTTTGAGAACAGGGATATATATACACACATATATATGTTGAAAATCCATCTTTCAGCAATATTGTGATGAAATAAATCAAATTACCGTAATTTTCGGTGTATAGCCCGCGGATCAAACAATCGTGTTTCGACCCAGAAATTTTTTATAAAAAAATGTAACTTTTTAGATCACAGTAAATATTGGTCTTCAAATACTGAATAAAATTTCTGGGTCCAAACTGAATTGTTTGATCTGCGAGGTATACACCCGAAATTACGGTACATATCATTAGAAACTGAATAAAGTTACAAAAGTGCAACTCATTAAGTTTTAAATAATTTTTTAGATATAGTTATTTGAAAGATATATATATAATGAATTATGCATTTTTTTGCATATATTTAAAGCACAATATGTCAAAATTTTCTTCAAAAGAGTGAAATTTGGTATTTTTTTCAATATTAGCAGCTCAAATCTAAATTTTCAATATTAACAGCCAAATATTAGTTTAAAGATTAGGAATGTCATTTTGAAAATTTCTATTGGGCGGTGAGGAGCTAGTGAATTTTCTCTTTTCTGGAAAGGGATAATTGCTCTTCGCCCTAGAAGTTTACTAAGAAACAATATTGTTTATTTTTTTCCTTAAGAAACGAACATAAAAGATAATTTGAAAAATAAAATAAATGCATAAATAAAAATATTTCCAGGGATGATACATTGGATAGATTTTACATCTGAAAATATTGATAATTTTAACACTAGAACGGCGGCGAGGGGTCATTTTGACCCTTTCTGAATGAATACATGTCGATTCGAACCAGAAATTTCTTAGTAATATAGGATTAATATATGCTGCACAAAAATAACTTAAATAAATAAGTTAAACAGTTTTAAGTAAATGTTCTGATGTGAAATATTTTTTTAAAACTTGAGTAAAAATTCCCGCCGTTCTAGTGTTAAATATGATTTAAATACTACTAAAACCAACCAAAATCCCACTATTTTTATTTCAGATCCAGTTATAATGTATTATTATGTACAATTTAAAATTAAAAAATTAGTCATAGAAACTCCGCCTCTGATTGATAAAGATTTTTTAATAATTTCATTATTTTTTGTAAAATATTTTTGATTTCAAAGATTATACAATTTTTTAGACACATTTAAATATTTTTTAACATTACAGCAATATTTTTTTCATAATTTACATACTTTATTTACCTTGCTTAAATTATTCGAAGAAGATATCTTTATTAGTTATTCAAATATGATTTTATATATAAAATGAGGCCTTTGAAAATTGAACGATCATTAATGGCAACTCGTAGCATTTTTCCAAAACTGATAATTTTTTCTCATATTTTCACTATTTTTATTTTATAACCATTTAAAAGATATTTTTACATACAATTAAAAAAAGCAATAACACCCTGCCTTCGGTTAATAATAAATTTTCGATTAACACATTATTTTTGACAAAATTCTTGATTTTAAAAATTCACAAGATAAAAGACACTCTTAGTGTTTAAACATGACAAAAACAAGAAATAATAATCTGCCTACATTATTTGTCGCATATACATTATTTGAAACCTATTTAGTGATTTTATATTGAAATGACTTTTTTTTTAAATGCAGTCTTTGACTATCGAACTGTCATTAAAAAAATTTAAAACAATTTTTCAAAATTTTAATATTTTTTATCTTAAAAAATATTTTACTTAGGATCAAGAAAATTAAAGGTGATTACGTCTTAAAATAAGCTATAAACAAACCCAGTTTCATTGAAATTTGTGACAGTGATTAAATGGCTTAGGGGAACTGACATGGAAGGACTCTGCTTGATTTGATTTGAAATGCACCTCAAAATATTTTTAAATAGGAAATACTACTAAAAACACACAAAATCCCACTATTTTTATTTCAGAATCAGGTAAAGGACACCTTTAAGTATATCTCCCACAAAAAATAAATTTAATAAAAATACCGCCTTTTGTTGATAATGCTTTTTTTTGTTAATGCTATATTTTTCATAAAAAATTCGCGACTTCAAAGTTTAAATATTTTTTTAGACACACTTAAAATGTTATAAGAGTAACAATATATTTTTTTCATAAGCTGCGTACCCTAAATATTATGCATAAATTATTTGAAGATGATTTGTAGAGTAGATATTGAAATATGATTATATATATGACATGCTACATTTGAAAACCGAGCAGTCAAGAATACCAACTGACGGCAGTTTTTCAAAATTTTGACAATTTTTTTCTCAGAAACTATTTCACCAAGGAGCAAAAAAAATTACTGGTGATCATATCTTAATAGTAAGAACAAACACACGCAGTTTCATTAAAATCTGTGATGGTGGGTTACATATTGATATTTTACTGCCTGATTTGATGTGGAATGGCCCGTATGTATCTCCTTAAGAGAACTCAATTTTGGCATGCATGTAGTTAGTATATTCAAATCTATATATCATATACAGGGCTGTCGAAAAAAATCACATGATTTTCCGATTGTGGATGGGAACAGCTTAAATTGGGTTTTGCAATGTATTATGCGTTTCCATATGGTTGAATTAGACGTAATATTTTAATTTTTTACACTGTGCAGTTTTGTTACAATATTCCGAATGTGTTGGAAATTGTTTCATAATCTATGCTTCACGCATGATTTTTTCTCACTTGTTACGTTTATCGTTTTTTGAACTCTGCCCCTGGATTTTAGATTCCTTACCATCCCTTTTGCTAAAATTATACAGAAAATCACTTCAGATGCAGCCACAGAATTTTTTTCTACTATTTTCTCATGCAGAAGTATGCTAGAGAAAGAATGGCTAAAATTCTTTGACAGAAAATTTACTGCAGAATTTAGATCAGCATTTAAATAGAATTTCAAGCATCGTGGCTTTATTGGTAGTCTTCCCGTCCCCAAGGTTTATTCCTGCACTTTTAGAGGTAAATTATTTTTTTCTAGTTTAATCCAGTGTAAATAAGGGTTTCTAAAAATCAATGAGCATTGTGGCTATTTGTATTAACATGATTTACTTAAAAATAGGAGGTAATTTTCATTACCGTCTCATTCTTAGCATCCCTTTTTTTCCCTTACCGTCCCCTTTTTCCCTTACTGTCCCCTTTTTTTCCTTACCGTATTTTCTTTAAGACCCCTTTAAAACAATGTTATACCAAAATTTTCTAAAAATTCTACATTGTGATTATTTCTTATTTGAATGTTCTCTGGGTACTAAGCAAATTCTTTATAAGTAAAAATTTAGAACAAAATAAAACGTTAGAGAGGTAAAACGGTATGGAAAATTAAACTCGCAAGTTTAACTTAAACCTCAGTTTAATAAAAGAATCTTCGCTGCTGAACATTTTTTCTTTATTTTGAATCATTAAGTCCTTCGTCTATAAGTTTAAAATGTTATTTTACTAAGTTTAATTTCCCCAGATTTTTAATCCTGAAAGTTAAAATTTTGTGAGAATGCCTCATATACACTGCTGGCCATTAAAATTGCAACACCATGAAAGACTGAAAATATAAAAAAGATATTTATTGTACGTAAACAGTATGGCATGAAAACAAAATGATTAAATTTGTAAACAGTTTGGGGTTTACAAAGGTGCGAAATCGGTAGAAACAGCTGCTCCACCTGGCAGCTAAAACGGCCCTTATCCGATTAGGCATGGAGTCGAACTGGGATTGGAGGACAAAAAAGGCCTACTGATACCATGCTGCTTCAAGTCTATACCACACTTCATCACCCGTATTTTTTGGAGAAGGGTGGCGGGCTAGTCTCTAAGCGATTCATGACCAGATGTTTTCAGTGGGTGACAGATGTGGAGATCGTGCAGGCCAGGGCAGCAATCGAATACCGTGTATCGAGGAAGGTCAGAACATGACGTGCAACATGCAAGAGTGAATTATGTCAGCCAGGTATCGGTCCGGATAGCCTAACAGGTAAAGCATTGGCACGGCACGCCAAGTATCCAGGTTCGATCCCTGGTCTGGACATTTTTCGCTCTGTTGGAATAAACTTCAACTGTGCTACTCCAGCCTTGAATATGTGGCGATATCTTGCTGGAAGATGGCGTTTGACAAGCCTCGAAGACAGGGCACAACCACTGGACGTAAGATGTCAAAATTGTACCAATCTGCGTTCAAATTACCCTCGATCCGAACTACAGATGTGCATGTCGTGTACCCAATGGCTTTCCAAACCATCACACCAGGTGCAGGGCCCCTATGCCGATTTCGAATGCAAGTAGGTGACAGGCGTTTTCTTCGGAGCCTCCAGACAAGTATACGTCTGAAAAGACGAGACATTGTGCCAGTCATGCATCCAGCTTTGTCGTTCGGCGCACCAGAGTCTCCGACTCTCTCTATACTGCATTTTCAAGAGAAGCCGTAGTACTGGTCGCCGTTCTGACAGTCCACACTGGAAACGTCGTCGCACCGTACGAGCGGATACTGGGCGCGCTTCAATCATGCCCATTTCCTGACTAATGGTTCGTGATGTGGTTGTACGGTTTTGCAGGACCGACCTCACAATATGTCTGTCCTCTCCGGTGTTAATCATGGGAGAGCGTCGAGATCCTGCATGCTGTTCAGTATGACCCTCAGCAATCCATTGATTTCATATTTGCATGACAGTGGTTGAATTTCGACGAATGCAACGGGCGATATCACGGAAAGATAATCCACACTCTCGATAGACAACGATACTGCCTCTATCGAATACCGACACTTGGTGGTAAGCATTCCTTCTTATTATTCGAGGCATAACACGGTATTCTGAGCTAAGACCGACCTTACAAAGCGCGTTCTGAATGAGAAATCCACTACAAAACTTTTCTTTTATGCAGTACTTCAAATGTCGTTTCTCCCTCCTGCCTCGTCTAAATGCGCTGAAATACTAATCATTTGCACATTCCAACCTCTTCTTCCTTTCATGTGATTTTGACGTTCGTCAGATCATTCCTTCCTGGTGTTGCAATTTTAATGGCCAGCAGTGTATGGAATGAACAGATGACTCTGGTGAATTGGAGATAATTTGACTCGGGAACCTCTTTGGAGATCGAACTCGTTTATTTATCCATTTCATCGTACAGACAGGCATCTTCGCGAAGGCGATAGGGGGTCCAACGAGCCATTTATTGTTATTTTTCTTACCTAAATAATCGTAGGTTGAGCAGGCCTCTGAAATCTGCAAAATCTACTCATTTTCGAGAGAGTTCTTGCTAATATTTTGGCCTTTATAATATTTTCCAGCAGGGAGCGAAGTTGTTAAGGGCGGATACTTCAAATGAATTTAATAATTAGCTTTTGATTGGTATGTTGTCAAGACTCGTACGATTCCCGGGATCTGTGATGTGCAAAAACTGAACCACAAAAAAAAAGGATAATTGCCCCAACGCAATACTTTTTATCTTAAAGTTAGTTCGACTTTAAATTCTGAAAGTAATAAATTTTTAGCTGGTAAACAAAGTTAGCAGGAAGCAAATTACATTTAAGCATTAGATTTAAAAGTTTGGAAAAGAAAACTGGGGATTTAATTTTAAATTTTAAAAGGGTTTTCTTTTTATCCGTTCATATATATATATATATATATATATATATATATGTGTGTGTGTGTATGTTTGTATGTGTCTGCGTGTACTCTGAAGTTCCAAAAGATTATAACCACTAACCTAAAACCTTGTTGGTCCACCTTTTGCTCACACAACATCTTCAATACGTGTGCGCATGGAAGCTATGAGCTTCTATTATATATCAGCTGTCAATAATTGCTACATGTTTGAGTGCATGATTCGTCAGTTTGCATAAATTAAGCGGTGGTCATATGAAAAATTGGAGGCGTCATCAGACTCAGTCTCCGGTGTGTTAATTTGTCCAGATGCGAGTTGAAACTTGCATTCCTCTAGAAACCACGTGGCCACAACATAGACCTTATGGCAGGAGAAGTTTTCCTGCTGGACGTTTCGGAAATTACTCCAGTTAGTTTCGGAAACTACTCCATTACCAAATTTTTAGCTCAATGTATTCTGTACAAATTGTTTTAATCCGCACTTGCATTGGATAAATAAACGTTGAATTATTTACAATTCCGTAAACTCTTCTTGTGAGAAAATTGCTGCAGACGATGAAACTAAGATGGCCGCCATGCACAAACAAAAATTAATAAGATTAAAATAATAGTCATTTTGAACTTCCATCATGTTAGGGTTGTTGTACAAAAAATTTCAGATTTTTTAAAAGTGGTCGAGCAACCAGTGCTGGACCACTTGAAATGGATTGACCCTTTGGGGGTTTACGAGTGAATCATGCCAATCAGACTGCATTATAAAGATCGTTAGATAAGTTAAGCATCCAGAAGTACATTTACGTTATGCTTGATTACCACATAATGCTTGTTCTCAGCGATGAATCTTCGAAATCCACTCTGGTCGATCGCAAACAAACTATACGTGATAGAAGAAAACTAAGAACAGTTCTGTAATCAGCATAAAAAATGCATTAAGGACAATCATTGGTTTTTAATCATCTAATATCATGCAGAGTAGTGTGACGGTTTTCAAAAATCTTGTAGGGTGGATTACTTATACAAATAGTAACAAAATATTTATTTCTATGATTTTGATACTTCAGAAGGAAAAACGAAGAGATTCAGAGATGAAAATCAATATTGCAAATTGTGTAAAATAAATAAACATATTTCCATAGTACATGTTTTTCATCTAGAGTTTATTAACCCTATAATGCGCATGGTAGCATGTATGTCAGAAATTCAAAAATTCCGAATAGCAATTTTCGTTTTATTTAATAATGCAACGTCTATTATTAAACAAAGCAAAAATGTCTATTTGGGATTTATAATTTGTCTATAAATTCAGAATATATTAATAAAACATTCGCTAAGTTGGTAACACTAACGGTAGCATGTATGTCACCGTGGACATAAGAGGGTTAAATAACATATTGTTTTAAGTGAAGACTAAGAGATAATGGCGCAATCGCCGTTATCTAATTAAACGTTATTATCAACTAGCTTTAATGTTTTTAAACATAAAAAATATAATACATTCCATGTGCATTAATGCAACATGATAATGTGAAATATTAATTATATTAAACTACTTAACATCATATGAATCAAACAAATATTCAACTTCATAGACTTGTAAAAAAAAAAAAAAAACTGTGTGCTTAATACTAAGTGTTTTACGTTATAAGGATGTGTTATCTAAATCTTGAAAAGTGAATTACTTCCATAAAAATAATCAAATATATGTATGTTTATGCATATGATAAATAAATGAATTTATATAAGTTTGGCGGAACTTAAATTAAATTAACGACTTTTATGCTAAACCGTGTTTTTTGTAAATAATACTTCATTATTAATATGCATTCCTGTCAACATTTAAGTTTTATAGTGCAACCAATTTTTAATAGAATTTTTTGTCTTATTTTATCGCAAATTTTGACGATTAAATATGTCAAAATATATTATTGAATTTTAGTGGTAAGAAAAAAGCGTAAAAGTTGGCAACTGTATATATGATACTTAAATATTGCCTTACAGCAATTTGTTCATCTGAATACAATTTTATATCCAACCTATGCGAGAAATTTACATTGGAATTTTGAAAAATATTTCACTCTGCTAATGTTTTCTTTCTATGGGATTCAAAATTTTTATTTCATTATTTTATGTCCCAATAATAACAACACAAGCCTGCGATGGTTGCGTTTTTTAACTTTTGTTAATTGATTTTTACGTACTTTTTAGCGCTGGAATCCGAAAATTATCTTCATTTTTAAGCATCACATCAGGAGTTTTCACAAATCGTAATTTCAAAGATAAAAAGTAGAAAAAAAAAAAAAAAAAGCGAAAATCTGATATTATAGAATAAATGTAATGGTTGTGTTTTTTAACTTTAGATTATTGATTTTTATGTATATTTTAGTGCTGAATCCTAAGGTGATCTTTATTTTTCAGCTTTACGTCAGGAATTTTTGCAAATCGTAAATTTCAAAGTTAAAAAGTTAAAAAAAAATAGCGAAAAGATGTCAAAGACTTACCAAAAGAAGGCAAATGTTTTAAATACATCTGCGACAAATTTACAGCCTTAACAACTTACAAAATAAGAGAGTGCACCAAGATGAATCCCATAGAGAATAGGAAAGAAAAAGCGCGCGGCAGTGCATGAGCAATTCAAAGAAACTTCCACACATGTAATAAAATATTATGGATTTTACATACCCAATATTTTAGATGTTTAGCTGTAAATATGCATAGTACCAGCCAAAAGATGAATAAATTATTATGAAAAAAAAGTTTTACGTCTATTTTAAAGAATCAGATTTTCGCAATATTTCGAATTTTTTAAATTTTTAAAATTTGCGATTTGCAAAAAATCCTGACGTGATGGTAAGAAATGAAAGTCATTTTCGGATTCAGGGACACAAAATACATAATAATCAATTATCGATAGCTAAACAACGTAACCATCACATCTATTTTCTACTATCAGATTTTCGCTATTTTTTTACTTTTTGTCTTTGAAATTTACGATTTGCGAAAAAACCTGACATGACTGTGAAAAAAGAAATCCATTTTTGAATTCAGAGCTATAAAAGACATATGAATCAATTATCAATGGCTGAAAACTATGCATGGAACAACCCAAACTTTGCAGGCTAGTCTAATTAATATAAATTCGCAATTTATTTCCCGTCTTATTAAATGCATAGAATGTTTAAATGTTTTTATAATATGGTAATGTGCTTTCAGACATTTCTTTTTCGTGGGAATTTATTGCAGAATCAAATGCTGTGGTTATTATCACTGTAATATTTTTCTTTATATATTTCCCTTTCTGATGAAAGTTTCTTTTGAAAACTTGCATTAGTTAGTCTTAATAGAAAAGTAACAACATTTAATTGGATTAATGGTGAAGAGGAATATTGATTCATCAGATATGCTGGTCTCATCTTCAAGCAGTTTAATTCCCAATTGGGTAATATTATAGAATATTTAAACGATTTTAGCGTATGGTAATGCACTTCCTTAATTTTCCTTGCTAATTATTTGTTTCAGGATTAATAGTTAAGCATATTGATTTATCCGTCAGCTTCAAATACAACTGATCACACTGAATGAATTTTTTTTAAACGATTAAACTTTAAGAGAAGATGGTACAAACCAAAACAAAGAATTTTTGCAAAAGAAATCATTTTCGCAATTCCTTTTTTCAAACAAAAATGCAGGACGTCTCACTATACTGTAAACAGAACTATCTTTCATATCAAAGCAAAATTTTATTAAAGAATTCTGGTACGAATTTGGCATTTGGGAGATTAAAATTAAGTTGGAAGAATACAGGGTGTGTCCACAAAGTTTCAAGACTCCTCTGAGAATACAAAATTTACTAAACATTTTTGTACAGAGAACTAAAATTCTTCGAAATATGGCCTTTGGGCATCAACCCACCGCTGCCAGCGTTTTTTCCATTATTCATAGGCTCCCTGGAAGTCTTCGCGCTCAAGGCTGTTAAGGGACCTCGTTGCTTGGATAACTGTAATCGTGTCGAATCGCTTCCCTTTCAGGTCTTTCTTGATCCGGAGAACAAAAAAAGTCGCTGGGAGTAAGGTCGGGATTGTAGGCAGCTTGCGGCAGTACCGCCACGTTCAACTTAGCCAAAACTTCGGCGGCGGCTGGCGGCTTGTGAGAGGGCGCATTGTCCTTGTGATCAATTAAATCGTCTCTGATGTCTGGGCAGGCGCACCGGACTCTATCCTTCAAATGGTGGTGCATCCCAGCATAAAATCGACCTGACCCAGCGGCATATAAACTATCTTTATTCGATTAGAGACCACAGAGAAGTTTCCGGCCTCCTGATTGGTTGGATTCTCTTTCATCATCTGAGATATATTTAAAGCCTTTGAAAGATCTAATGACCTCAATAGTAAAGTAATATACCATCATATAATTATTTTATTTATTTATTATATTTATTTATTTTTATTATTTTTTATTTTTTATTTATTTAACATACAAAATTTTAATCTAACTCAGTTTTTATCGAATGATGTCTTATTAATTCAGATTTCCGCAAAATCAAAATTTTGATCTGTGCACAATCAAAGCAAAATACATGCTTACCCAAATTTCACATTCCCAAAGAACAACACGAAAACAATTTTCTTTTTAAATTTTTGCGCACATTTTTTTAATGAAATTTAATCGGGTTTTTTTTCGTACAAAGCCATAAAGAATTTCAAATTATACACTTTTTTTAAATTAAAAAATTATATAAATTTATGTTCATCATTATATAGATAGATGGTGCTATAATTTAATTAAGAATCATTTTCATAAATTTCGACTGTAATAAGAACAATTTACAATAAAAAAACTTAATTACAAATTTTTATTTAAATGATCTGTAATATTATACCTACGCGAAATCTAGTCGCGTAAAGTTTTGATGATTGAGTTTTTGCGCATAAGGTTTTGATGATCTTGAATTCCATTTTCTATTATTCAGTTTATTAAATTTAAGAAAATTGATTCAATTTTATTAGAAATTGAAACCGGAAGTTTAACTTCCAAAAAGGCAGACATTTTAGGAAAAAGAGAAAAAAAACTGTTACTGAGCAATTGTTTTAAAATAACTACTTGTATTTTTAATAATGGCGCTAAAAAAAATCACATAAAAAAACAAACCAATCAAGAGGCCGGAAACTTCTCTGTGGTCCCTAATCGAGTAAAGCTAGTATATATGCGACCCGGCGCGTCAGCCCAGACACCAGAGATGACTGGGTTGTTCACCACTACAATGCGCCCTCTCACACGTCGCTCGCAGCCGCCAAAGTTTTGGCTAAGTTTAACGTGACGATACTGTCACAAGCCTTCCTACAGCCAGACTTTGCTCCCAGCGACTGTTTTTAATTACTCCGGATCAAGAAAGACCTGAAAGGGAAGCGATACAACATGACTCCAGCTATCCACGATTCCAGCTTCGACGAGGTCACTTAACAGCCTTGCGCACGAAGACTTCCAGGGAACCTATGAACGATGGGAAAAACACTGGCAGGGGTGTGTTGATGCCCAAAAGTCATATTTTGAAGAATTTTAGTTCGCTGTACAAAAATGTTTAATAACTTTCGTATTCTAGGAGCAGTCACGAAATTTTGTGAACACACCATGTACTTCGCACTGTCTTGAAAGGGTTTAACTAAATTTAAGGTATTTTAATACCAGAACAGTCGGAAATTTTACTCATGCCATAAAAATTTATTTAAACCAGCATTAGTATTTAATAAAATTTAATTTGATTATTTAACTTAATTCTAAATGGTTTGTATTTGATTTAATTTATGAAGAAATTTGTGGTTCGAATCGAAATATATTTAAATGTCACCGGTCAAATTTATAACTATGGCCGTTCTAGAGTTAAAGCAATTTTCCATAAACTTCCTTGCTTTGTGTGAAATTCTATTATATCATGAAAGGTGCTGATAATGCACACCATTTCGGTAAGGTAAACCGTAAGTACTGTTAATTACATTCAAGTGTTTGGCTCACCATTGTTTGGATATGGATGGTAGCCAGTTCTACAATTTCTCGGTATAATGTTACATTAGGGTGGTCACAAGAAATCAACTTTCGATTTTTTTCGGGGGGACCCCCAAAAAAGTTTCCAATTGGCTAGAAAATGAGATTGGAATAGTTTCAGCTCATTTGGATAATATTAACTCGTGCCTCATTGAGGTCAAAGATCGGAAAAACGTGATTTTTCGCAAAAAATGCTGTTTTTTTTCTTCATGAAATGAATAATATTAAACCTAGAAACATAATGCTGAACTCATTTCATAAAAAAATATTTTTGCTTTGAAAAACCACTCGCTACATTTTTGTAAAAATGTATAAATTTAAACATATGCGCGTTTTTCAGGTTCAGACTTGATCCGAATCTTAAAAATTGATTTTTTATGAAAATGCGAAAAAACAGTGTAACATTCCCTTTCCACTGCTTTCAACATTTTGTTTTTCTTTGTTTGTTTATTTGTTTTCATTTTGTACATAATAAAGGGTTTAATTATGATAAAATTGAAGTTTAAACTGAAAGATGTGAAAGAAAAAACGGGCAAAGAAAGTATAAAAATGGGAACAATTTTAAAATGCATTTTATTATTAAAGTTGTGTTACAAGAAAGGAAGCATTATAGAGAAAAGAAATTACACTCCCTTACATCATATACCCCGCTGTCATGTTAAGATGGTAAGGTGGATAAGGTCTGTCTTGAAATGTTTTTCTACATTCAGATACAACTTTTAGGAGAAACGGTTTTGTTCTTCGTCTTTTGTTAAACAGGAATTGAAATCATGGGTTAATTTTATTCCCCTTTCAGCTGTGTTACCTTAAAATCATTCAGTATTTTTTTTAAATAATGTTTATTTTCACATCATACATCGGGATCAGTATTTAGAAATTGTATATTAATATACAATCTAATAAAAAAAATCAGCTTGATATTAAACAAAAACATCGACTTATTTGTTCAATATATAATCCACTCGTTTGAAACCTATTGTTGCTCTTATTCCTACCATCAACATCATTTTATTTTTCAAATAATATTAATTTTACAGCCATGCATATTTTCACTTTTTTTCCCAGAGTATTATAAAAAAATGAAAATGCAACTTGAACAGAGTTCAGATACCAAAGGTGGTTTATCATGTTAGAGAGTTCGTCTGCAAGCTATTTATAAATTTTTCTGCACTCAACAAGTGATTTTAATAATTGCAGGTCTTGATTGCGGGGAAGTGGAAACGTTGAACCATGCTTTTATATAAATATTGATTATAAATAATCAAATGTCTGTAACACCTTCTTTTCTAAATTTGTTAACGAGAACTGATCCCTGAAAAGATATACTTTGAGAGAATAAATGACCTGTGATCATAGCTGCCAACCTCAAACTAATCTTCCGTAATACTTGTGTTAATTTGACCCTGGTTTAATACGTTTCAAACCAGAAATTTTTTTAAGAAATGGAAATAAATATGTTCCACGTAGAAACCTGGAATTAAATAAATAAGCATTCATGAAATAAATTTTCTGGTTCGAAATGTGGGTAACCTGGGTTAAATTAATCCAGACATTACGGAAGGTTAGTGGAAGGTTGGCAGCTATGTGTGATACACATTGTCGATGAATTGAAACTGGATGTCTTTCGGAGGAAGCTGTCCAGTAAAAATTAAACACAGTTAGATAAATTCTTTATAATCACCCATGGGCTATTACTTTTTTAAATGTTCTATAAGAAAGCTTGAAATTTCTTCTGAATTAAGTATTTTATATCTAATATTTTACCATCAATAGCATTTTCATACTTAATCTGGTCCAACTTGGACCATCCAATTTGAATCTTATTTTAAATAACTGGCTGAAAGCAACTTTTTTGTTAATTTGTAAATTATGGTGGCGACATGGTAAATACAGAAGATTTTACTTTAATAATTGATGTAGATATATGCCCTCTGAGGCAGCCAGTATACTGCAGTGGTATCAAAACATATTTCCTGGTTTTTACCAACTTCCATCCACTCTTCAACTACTGAAAATACAGTTCTTGCCCGGGTTATTCCGATACTAGTTTTTAAGGTGAGGAACTCTTATTAAGTGTTCCTCATTTCCACAACTAATTAAAACTGCTATCCACAATCAACTGCTATCTCTTTTGAATAAATAAAATGTAGACATTTTCTTTATTCAAAAAATGAGTAAGCAGTTTTACATCGTAGCTAACAAAAGCTCCCTCTAAACTGGAATTGTGAAATCTGTTTCTGTTGAACTCAGTTCTTTATTTTCGAAATAGTTGTTTGCAAAGTCCTATTACACTTGTACTTAAAATTAAAATTTGTGATTAACTGATGGGTGTACTGTAAATCTAGCAGCTTCTCTGGTGTTCAGTTTCACTTGGGAATATCATGAAACAAAATACATAAAACTCGACAATTATTTGGTAACTTACTGCCGGTTATTTGATGAGCATGTGGCCTAATAAAAAAATCTTCATTGCTACCATGATATCGAAAGAGGGGGTAGGGGTTGGAATGTTTCGTCGATTTAAAAATTAAATAACGGTAGCAGGTAATAAAAACAGCCTTGTAATAAAAAGAGAAATTCAGAGGTTCATTTTAAATGCGCTTCAACTGCAATACCAATTGGGAATTCTTTCTATGCACGGAACTAGATAACTAATAATTAACTATAATTCGTGAAATATTGTTAAAATTACAAAAATTGTCCAATTTCTTTTGCGTTTTGATGCAAATAATAAAAATAATAACATCAAATTAAATAAAAAATATTCATTTCTGATTTTTCACTTATTTTTCAAAAACGCAGAGTTTGAGGGTATGGTTCATAAGCTGACTTGGAAAATACTAAATGTCATTAAATATAAGCTTTGATGAGAGTACAAGTTCAAGGCAACAACATTTTCTATGAAATAAGATAAGAATAGGTTTCTAAGACAAATAGTTTTCAATTAATGAAAGAAAAACTACGGTTTTTCGCCAAAAATCACAAATTTTCAAGAATTCAACCTCGATGAGGAACGGGTTAATATTGTTCAATTGAGCTGAAACTTTTCCAATCTCATTTTCTAATTGATTGGCAACTTTTTAGAGGGCTCCCCCGAAAGAAAGTGTTTAAAAAAAAATTCCCATGTTGCTTGTGACCACCCTAATGTTATATTTTAGACCATTAAAAGTTATTCTTTTTTAAATTTCATTAAAAGATATTGGTTATTGTTAAAGTTACGAAGAAAAATCATAATTTGGATGCGAGTGAGGTGCTCTCGATGTTTGACTCTTTGATCCCAGTAATACTTAAAAAAGTGCTAAAATATTGGATCCTTTAAATGTCAAACGATGCTGAAATCCAATGAGTCGATCACAGCGACATCTGCAAGATATTTTCTAAAACTCCAAGACAATTTGGTCTAGGAGCTGTGATAATACGATGCTTACTTAGAAATTTGAAAATATATCGCAGATGTCGCTGTGATCGGCTCACTGGATTTCAGCATCATTGCACATTTAAGGGTTGCAGCTTTTTAGCGCTGTTTGGATAACAGATTTCCACACTGTATATTTTAGACGCTGTAGTTTAACCCTTTATCTACAGCATTATGATCTACTGCAATTTTTTTCATGTAATATTTTTTTTTTCCAGTTACTACAATGAAAATTAAAGTATCAACATAAAAAAAGTTATCACCCGTGAGAAATTTAATTATTTAGAGGTAATTAATTAAAGTGGTACTTTAAAGTACCGTCAGTGCATTATGACTAAAATATCGTAACAGAAAGCCCACAAGGTATTTCAAATGGCACCAGAAAATATTTTCGATTTAATAAGTATGTGAAATATAGGCTTTTTCTTATTTACAAATAAATCTTTTGGCAAATTCCGATGGCAATCATTTATTTCAATACTTTAGAATTGAAAATGCTTTGCCTAAAAAAGAAATATATATATATATTTTTTTTTTTTTTTTTTTTTTTTTTTTTAGATTTTGATCTTGTTAGTAGTCCTTTAGTTATGCAACGCCTATATTCCAGGGACAACATATTCTCTCGCATCTCCACATATGCAATATATGAATTTACATATGCCATTTCTAGCATAGGGGTCAATCCATTTCAAGTGGTCCAGAAAATCAGATATTCGTTGCTCGACCATTTTTAAAAAATCGGAAATTTTTTGTGCAACAACTCTAACATGATGGAAGTTCAAAATGACTATTATTTTAATTTTATTTATTTTTGTTTGTGCATGGGGGCCATCTTTGTTCCATCGTCTGCAGCAATTTTCTCACGAGAAGGGTTTACGGAATTGTAAATAATTCATCGTTTATTTATCCAATTCAAGTGCGGATTAAAGCAATTTGTACAGAATACATTGGGCTAAAAATCTGGTAATGGAGTAGTTCATGATCAAACGTATCAAAACACATTCCTGCTTGTTGGTTTAAAAACCACAATTTTAATGCTGCTTGCCAGTCCCTGAAACTTGTTCCTACCATAAATATGTTCCTGTAAATGAAACATTATGTGATGTTACCATGCATCAGCCTCAAGTAATTTTCAGAAAGTAAAGATACCCAAAGCCTTTTCAAAATTTATACTGCAAAAAAATCACATTTTTTTCATAAGAAGTAAGCTAAGAATTATTAATGAATTGAGACTTGCACATAGTGATTTCAAAGTATATTTCTATGAGCCAGCTGGGCCAAGATCTTCAATCAAGTTATCAAGAGATGACAAGACTTGGTTCCTACAAATAAAATTTTGAGAAAGATCAAAATTGTGGTTTTTGAACCAACAAACAAGAATGTGTTTTGACACGTTTGATAATGTCTCAACAAGTATGACAACATTATTAGTTTTTTTTCCCTATGTTGTTTTTGTCTCAGGCCTTGTATAAAAATATTTTTTTCTTTATGTAAAAGTGCTGAGGTTTCTTTTAGTTACTAAAATTACAACAAAAATTACTGAAACCATATAAAATGTAGGCCTTAGGCATAATTATTTTTTATATTAATTGCAAAATGCTTTGTTTTCTATTACTATTATTTAAAGATAATCTAAAAAGTAAATTTAAATGATACTCTGAAATAAATACTTAGCTGTGACTACAACAAAACAATAGTTTGGCAGTATTGTTTTGACATTTTGCCCTTGCCATATCTCAGCTTGTAGTCAAATCTCCATCCTGAAATTTCTTGTGCATACAATACTCTTATAAAAAAAAAAATTCAGATTTTTATCTCATGCCCCACCAGAGATATCAAAACCTGAAAAGTGCAATTTTTGTCATTTTTGAAAAATTTGGGATTTTTTTTTAGCAATGAGAAAGCAAGTCTCAGATCTGGAACTCGGCGTGTGAGTGCAAGTACTTTCGGCCTATTTGTAAAAAAAATTATGTCATGTTGACAGTATTCCTTGCTAGAAAAATTTTCTCTTGTAAACGGACCAATTTTGGAAAAAAACTGAAACTTCATGCTTAAATTTTACCAATAAGCAGTTAGTTTCGGAAACTACTCCATTACCAGATTTTTAGCCCAATGTATTCTGTACAAATTGCTTTAATCCGCACTTGAATTGGATAAATAAACGATGAATTATTTACAATTCCGTAAACCCTTCTTGTGAGAAAATTGCTGCAGACGATGAAACAAAGATGGCCGCCATGCACAAACAAAAATTAATAAAATTAAAATAATAGTCATTTGGAACTTCCATCATGTTACGGTTGTTGTACAAAAAATTTCAGATTTTTTAAAAATGGTCAAGCAACGAATAAATGATTTTCCGGACCACTTGAAATGGATTGACCCATAGCAAAAACGAGCCGGTGCCACAAATTTTCAATTTTCTATAAAAATTAACAATGAAACAGAAAAAAATACCAGGGAAATCATTACTATACTACGTCTTAGTAATTACATTTTAAAGCATATGAAAACGATGGATAACTACACAGACGAAAACTACACAGAAGTTTTTTTCCAAGACCCGGTGTACTGACGGTACTTATAAGTACCACCGAGTAATTCAACTGTTAAATCCAATAAATACTCCGTTCACCTAAAATAGCTAGTGTAACTGTAGTCTAAGATCATAATGAACGCATAAAAAAAGTCAAACACTTATCTTACATCTTTTACTGTGTTGACAGCAATAAAAAGACGAGCGTGACAATCTGTACAAAATGTCGGCACAAAATCCATCGTCTGTATTACAGATAGACTCCTTCCTCGCTAAAATAACAAACCTAGAACTTCTGCTGCCATGTATCCGGATAAAGTGAAGTTAAAAGAGTGTTTTTGCAAAGCACCATTAGAATATTAGTATTATTCACTATGGGGTGAAAATTTAAAATGAGTGGTACATATAAGTACCGTCAGTAGATAAAGAGTTAACTATAGATACTGGTGAAATTTTGTTTTATTTAGTGTCTTTTACTTTCACTAGAGACGTTTGCATCACTGAATTTTAAATATAATAGTCCTGCACATTAAGAGTACAGAAATAGTATTTTGAGAGTTAATGTAGCATTATATTCATCTTTAGATTAAGCGGTCTGACAGACCGCTTACGGTAGATATGCAACAATATTTGTCACTCCGGTTACGGGTTAATAGAACATGACTTTCAGTTAGTATTCCTTTTGGAGTCTTAAGATTAATAAAATATAAAACGGTTATTTATATAAGTATAAATAAATAACTAATTCTGCTTGCATTTTCATTGAAAATTGATTGATATTCACCGATCGCCGTGTTTTTAATATGACCCGCAAGTGGAACAAAAATTTTCCAACAAATTTAATGTCTGAGCAGTTACCATTTTTATAGATGTTGCCGAGTGTTATTGTACCTTTACATTGTTGAGATACATTATTGAGTAAAACATGACTTTTTCTAATGATATATGATAAAAATAAACTGGACTAGTGATTAATTAATAAAGTAGAATCGTTAAAAGATAAATAACTAAAATAGAATTTTTATGAAGACATTGATAATTATCGTGATTTACATATTTTTACTTATGCTTAATTGTTGCCATATTCATTATTCATTACTCATGAATATAATATTAATAACTTTTTAGGAACTAAAAGAATGTTTTTTTTTTATACTTAGTACCTCAGGCTGTGTCCTAACTTCCCCCATTTTCATGTATTCTAGTTTTACGATTTATAGTTGTTGTGCTGGAGATTACAATGGTTTTTAATTCTTAATAGCAAGATAAATTTGGTATTTTTAATACTTAACTCACTCAGCTACGGAATTCCCCCTCACTAATGTTAAGTCTGTGGGCGTTTGATGCATTCGTATATTTAAAATATCTCCTCGGGCAATTAATATTTTTAACTTCTTTTTTCTGTATATTCTTCTTAAAGAATGTCTCTTTTTTCTTAAAAGGGCACCACTGTACATGAAGCACACAGATTTTGATGATTTTAAAGTATGTTGTATGGATCATACTCCTAATTATTCTGCTGAAAGGTTCTATTCAAATAGGCCCTAGTTTTCTAGAATTTTAGGGTCAAAGTTCAACGCACGTTTTAAATACTGATTAATTTGCTCTTCTGAACGTGGGCTGGATAGCGTCGAGGTAATGTGCTAGGATACGCATTACCGTAGATGGCGGATTCGAATACAACGTGCATCAATTTTTCCTTTTTTAATTAATATTATATTTTTGATATGTTACAAGTTTTACACTGAATTAAAAATTCCGCAGCTTTGAAAGTTTTGATATTTTCCTAACAAATTACATTTACATTTTCGATTTTTTTTTTTTTAATAAAAATTTATATTTTCTCCGCAAATTTTTAAACTAATATTTCTGTTAACGAAAATTAAATTAATGTATATATATATATATATATATATATATATATATATAGCTATCTCATCTTTTTTTAAACTCACTATTATTGTTTACATTTATGTATATTTTGTTATTTATCGTCGTTTTGAAACAATGCATAATATTTTTTTCTTACATTTCATATATATATAATTAATTGACTAGGAAAATATAACATAATAATATATAATTTTAATATGTCATTTGTTCTAAATATAATGAATGCAGTATGTTAACTAATAACATACAAAAATGTTTAGAATTACCGACATCACCATTATTATTTTAGCAAATATGCAATTAACTGAGTGATACATATCGTAATAATAATCAAAACATAAAATAGCATTAAAAATTACAATAAAAACAAATTCTTTGCATGAATTTTTTAAACAGTATTGGAAGAACGCATAAACTAACATGATTTATATTCTTTAAATACTTTCCTTTTTTAATGTCGTTAAATAGCTGGACGAGATCAATAAAAGGAATACTTTACTTATTCTGACATTACCGTGAAAGCACAGAAGACGATTTTTTTAAAATGTTTTTTATATATATGACAAATTATATCTCGCGTTTTCAGTTCCTTTTTTAAGAATGACATCAACAATGTTTATAATTGTTAAAAGGAAAAAATATTTTAAATTTAATCTGTCATTTTTTATCTTTGCCCCCCAAAAAATTATGTTGAGTTCGAACTTTACAGATAAATGTATTTATAGGACATTAAAAATTTATACAACTAGTAAAAACTTATATATAAGTGTTACTACTTTAACATTTTATTACTCTTTTATAAATATGGTATTGAAATTGGTAAATCGTGAATACGTTTGAGTGATTCTGCATGAAAAATATTTTGCATAAATTATGGAAAATAATATATAAATTTCCATCTAAAATTCCCTAATGTAAAAAATATACATATATTAATATTATAGATCTGCGCTTCAAATAAACAAACGTAGATAAATATAAATTTAATAAAAACAATTCAACAAAAAAAAAAAAAAATGCCAGACATAAATTAGTAGCTTATAAAATTTCAGAAAAAATATAAAGCTCATAAAAATTTCGAAAATGTAAATGTAATTTATTGCAAAAAGATCAAAGCTGCCTAATTCCTAATTCAGCGTAAAACTTGTAACTTGTCAAAAATATAATATTACTTTTAAAAAAGAAAAAGGGGTACAAACCGGGTTCGAACCCGCCATCTGCGGTATAGCGTACTAGCACGTTACCTCTACGTTACGAAGTATGCATTGCTGGAATCAAGTTAAAAGGTATTCGAAAAGTATGCTGAACTTTGACCCCCCTCCCCCAACTTCTAAAAAACTAAGGCCCTTTTGAGCAAAACCTTTCACGGGAATAATTAGGGATGGGACCCCTACAACATACTTTAAAATCATCAAAAACTGTGCGCGTCATGTTTGGTGGCCCCCTTGTTCGTTCTCGAAATATTTTTAAAATATGTACTTAATTTTATATGAAGTTTTAAAATCTTACTCACAGTTTGTCAGCTTTTAACGCATAATATTAAATTAAGCACATATTTTAGAAATATTTTGAGAAGTAAGAAAATAAACATTGTTTAAGAAGACTACACAGAAAAAAGCAATTAAAAACGTTAATTTCCTGAGGAGATATTTTAAATATACGAATCATTCTACGTCCATAAACTTAACATTAGTGGGAAGAATTCGGAAACTGACTGACTAGCAGCATTAATATTATTTTTCTTAACTTTTTATTCTTTATCTAAAAAACCCCTCAAAAATGAATCACTGGAACCATCTCAAAACAAAGAAACTTATATAAAATTTAATCCATTCTTTGTATGAATTTCAAAATACACGCAGGATTAGACTGCGTTGCCGTATATCACCACCTATTAGAGATAGTGTTTATTTGATCTTCAAAGTCTGGAACATGAGGTGTCCCGATGTCCCCACGCTGCTATGCACAATATGTATAAAAAGATAGTTTACTCTGACTCGAAAAGATAAATAATCATAAAAAAGTGTTTTTCCAAGAATAATATTAGTGAAGACAAATCCACTATAAAAATCTCTAGACACCCTTTTAAAATAAAAGTTATAATACTAAAATAAGAATTAAGATGAAATATTCTTTTGAGATAAAATAATAGTAATACTTAGCTTAACATATAAACATCCTTTTAAGATAAAATACCTCAAATTCCCCTGATCTGCTGTAGTAAAATTGTTTCCGTCCATTTAGAAGAATCGATATCCTCTATGGAAAAGAAAAGCTTTCAAACAATTACCACAAGAAATATGATAGCAGGGTTCCAACAGTTGGGTGTAAGTCAAATAACAACGAATGTTAAGTTTCTATGCATTCATTACTAAAAAAATGAAACTCTTTTGAAAAAATATTTTTTATTGCATTTTTGTTGTTGTGGTAGGCTTAATCTGTGGATACTGCACAACATGTTTACTGACTTGTGTAAGAACAGCACGTATATTCATGGAAATATGGCGATTTTTTAAAAAAAGCTCAAAAAATTCTAGCATTTTTTAGTTTACATCATGCACGATTCTCAACCAAATTTATGTCAGTTTCAGAAAAATTAGCAAAGGGTAGTAGAAAAAATGTAGTGCAGTTGGAATATAAATATATTAAACATTTTAAGAAATATGAGCAGTTGTATGAAATAATTTATATCTGCGCACGCGCGAACGATAAAAGATATTTTTTTTTTACTCAATTTAATAGTCAACTCTATGGAGCAACTCATACAAAAAATACAGACAAATATCGTGAAAATTCAGAAAGATATTAGCGATAGAGTAATCTGACTTTCAATTCCTCTCTAAAAGCAGCTGAATGATAAGGAATTTTCCGCAAATTTTCAAATTTCTTGTTGAAAGTCATTTGCCACCACAAATTTAGAAAAGTAGTTTTCGCTTTATTAAAATAGCATATTTTCTGCCCATTAATGAGACAATATTTTAAATACTAAAATAGTGGTGGAAAAGTAATTAATTTAAGCATGAGCAATTATTTTGACCGTTGCGTCAACACAGCACCAGCGGGTAATGGATTAATATACACTGGTTATCAAAAATTAAGGAAAAGTCACAAAATGCTAATTTTCAAATACGCGAACTCTCAAAAGGAAATAATATAATTCGAGTAATTACTATCTCTACAACACAGCTAGCCCATATAACATCTTATTCAGGTCACACATGGTCATAAGTGTCACAGTCACTACGGGGAAGCAAAAAAATAGGAAATTCGATACATCTCATTATGAGTCTCAAATGATCACTATATGCGACTCCACTGAGAAGTGAATGTGACTGCTGCTTTGTGACGAGTCACCATGTGACTACAATGTAGTTACATTGTGACTCTCATGTGACTGTCATTTGTAGACTCAATTTCAAAGTCATCGTGAACGCTGCATTGTGATAAGTCACCAAATAATGTCACATTAAAGTCACATGATGACTTTTCCCAAAAGAGCACAATGGTGACTTCACAGTAGTCTCTCTGTCACCTGAAAGTCATGATGTGACTTTAATGTGAAATTATTTGGTAACTTATCACAATGCAGCGTTACGATGACTTTGAAATTGAGTCTACAAATGACAGTCACATGAGAGTCACAATGTAACTACATTGTAAAGTCACATAGTGACTCGTCACAAAGCAGTAGTCACACTGACTTTTTAGTGGAGTCACATATAGTGATCATTTGAGACTCATAATGAGATGTATGGAATTTCTTATTTTTTTTTTGCTTCACCGTAGTGACTGTGACACTTGTGACCATGTGTGACCAGAATGAGATGTTATATGGGCTAGCTGTGTTGTAGAGATAGTAATTACTCGAATTATATTATTTCCTTTTGAGTGATCGCGTATTTGAAAATTAGCATTTTGTGACTTTTCCTTAATTTTTGATAACCAGTGTAGTTGGGTTATCTGTAATTTATATATGTTATTGAGATTTACTATGTCATGTTCGGTATTGAAAATAAAGTATGTAGAGGGACACTCAAAAATATTCCATTATGATCTATGGGAAAATGTCGTAATTATATAAATACGTAGCATCTATAAGGTACTTGTACCCAATATGGACAGTGCTCTCAATATGAGCACCCCTAATATCTTTAAAAGTAAAAATTTTGATCAAGAGATGGCGCTACATGTCCGTGAAGAAAAGCAGTTGAAAAGATAATTAAACCTGGAAAGTAAAAAAAAGCGCGCTTTTCGCCATTTGGAAGGAAACTTGTTGTTTCGTGGTGTGCTGATCGTAATTACAGGTAAATTTAAATTCTTTTTAGATAGGGTAAATTTACTTTAAATAGTGAAAAAAAGTGTTTTAGAAAGCTGATAAAACATATTTTCGATTGCTATTGCATATATTGCTTAAAAATGTTTCCTTTGTTTATTTATTACAAGATTTAGTAAAACTATGCCCGATTTCCAATATGGGCACCTTTCGTCCACATTGAAAATACAGCAAGTGAATCTTCAGATTCACAAATTTGTAAAATATCTGTTTAATTTCATCTGAACAATCCTCCAAGAAACCTCCTCAACCAAGAAATAAAGTCCTCCAAAAAGCCCTTCCAGAAAAATCAAAAGAAACCTCTCCTCAGTATGGTATCTGTTGGCAAATTCGCAGGTACCAGCAGTACGACTTCCTGAACAAAGGAGAACTGGTACTCTTTCTTATACAGTATTGATGCTGTTGCAGACATGCGGTAGATATATCCACGAGGGCTGTGTGGGACTTACCGAACCATGATGAAGAAGTTTTTATTTGTCCATCCTATGAGGAATGAGTAATAACTGATGTAAATTCTGCAGACATTAGCAGTAAAGCTAAGCAAAACCAACTTATTATTTCGTAATTTTATCTCAACCTATATTATTTCGTAATATTTTGTAGTAACTGAGGTGCTTTGCATGGGTCTTCGAAGAGACACAACCGAAAATGACCCCCCCCCCTTCTAAAGTACATGTTCTGAAGATATTTACTGTGCCCCCCACCCCTTGCAATACTTAAGATATGAATCTTTATCCCCTCTCCTCTAATATCCCTTGGAAGAGTGGCTCTTAATTACACTCTATGTAGTAGGTCAATAAGGAGCCACCTGTCCCTAATTTGGAGATGCATGTCTATAATCGGGACAGGAGCTTCCTTATATGAACACTTGTAAAAAAAAATTTTTTTATCATTAAAATTAAACCAGAATAATTACAAGGTCGCTAATTTTCATAGTGATAGTCAGCAGTCCAGGGATTGTGGTCATATATTTTTGGAGTCCTATGACGTGAACACGGGGGTGAAAAAAATCAGTTTTCCTTAGGGTGTCCATATTGGGTACAGGTATCTTAGTTGTCGTCTGGTCCGCCTGTCTGGCTGTCCATCTGTCCGCATATAACAGCGCATAAACCACCCAACCGAATGATTTGAAATTTAATAAATATAATCGTGCAGAATTTTGTCGAGCCATTTCAAATTTTATGAAAATCGAGTCAAAACTTAAAAAGATATAAATAAAAGTTTTCTTCATTCTATTAAAACCTATCATACGTAAATAATTCAATGATATTCCATGATAGGTAATGATTCTAGTTTGCCATGGTGATTACGTCATATTAAGATGAAGTTCATTTTTTCCGCATTACTGAATTTAATGTATATAATCGTAATAAATTTTGTATTCATGCATTTTTGCAACAGCTATTGTACCAAGATCTGAATATTTATAAAACTTTGTTATAGTACGAACGCACCTCATTTGCCACGTTTTATGTACAATTTCAGACTTCTTTAATTTATGTTATGCTTACATTAACCTCCTGGTGCTCCTAAATTAACCTGGCTTCGGGGAAGGAGGATGACCGGTAACCAGGCTGAGGTCTCCGTGGCGGTCCCTTCCTGTTTCGGAAGAAGACAAAAATGGTGTTACTGACGGTTGCAGGTTACCGATGAATCCCCATGTCCGGTCTGGAGACTACGTTTCCAGAGCACGTGCGCCTGGAGATTCTGTCATTTGCGGCAGCATCGTGTGGACATGTACTACCCACTCGGGTCTTGGAAGTCTGTGAGGCGCAGTTTCTCTCATGTGAATGAAAGCAGATGGCTGCACTGGTGGAAGATGAGCGAACGGGGTAGTAGACGGTACTACATGGTCAGGCAGGTCAACCATTTTTGTGTTTAACCTCTATCTCGTACCCCTAACATCCTCCGAGTTGTTACCCAGGGGACTAAATTTCCTATCGTTTATTCTATTCATTTATTGTACTAATAATTTATACTTTTGTGTTGTTTTGTCCGTTGGATTGGATCACAGAGGTAGCTTAGGGATTCATAGGGATCCTCAATTCAGGCTAGCGGTAGCAGTGATTCTACGGTGGGGACCTTGCCTAGTCTTCACGAGTGGTTCAATATTATGAGGTTACACGATAACAAGTCGATGATGGAACGGCCTAACTGTAGAACTGTACCTTCTCCGACCCCTCTCCATACATTGAGTTGGGTTTGAGTTGGGCGCAGCGTCCAGAGTAACGCCCCGTGACATGACAATTATTGGCCGCGTACACTTGCAAACTTTTCATACATGGATATTGTTAATTTTTATTTTATTGTGCTTAGCAATGTATGAACAGCCTTGATTCCTATTTTTTTTTCAGTTTCGTGCTTAGGAAGTACAAGCCGTGCAAGTTATAGTGAAGGTAATGTTTACGATAAAAAATAAAAAAGTGTTTAAACAATCATCACAAGATATATAATAACAGAGTTCCAACAGCTGTGTGTAAGTCAGATAACAACGAATATTACGTTCTTATATGTATTCATTATGGAAAAATAAGGAAATTTTTGTGACAAAAGGATACTGTTTTCTGAAGGCAAGAAATGGTCTATTTAACTTTACTTCTTTATGTTAAATAGGCTAGATTACTGATTGTTGGATAAGTTTGTTTTAAAAGAGAAATAAGAAGTTAACAATATCATTTGTGTTTATCGTACGTATATATTGATTCCTGAAATTTTTCTATACTTTTACTATCCGCAAGCATTACGAATATTTTTAATGTTATACAGAGTATTATAAACTAAAATTATAAGGACTCGTGATTAGAACTACAAAATTTTTAAGTCAACATGAAGATTGCGTGAGCAAAGGAAACAATAATTATCTACAGAGTATCTTTTACACGTAAATGTTTCCTAAACATATTTAGTACTATCCTTATTTGAACAAATTAAATGTTCATTCACAAAATGTTTACTTTTTGTATTTTTATGTAAAAAGGCAGTTTTATCTTAAAAAATTGTACAATTTTACAAAAAATAGAACGAGTTTTTCTTTCAACATTAAAATTCTAAGAAAACAAATATAAAATAAAATTATCTCATTCTTAAGAAAACAGATTAAACAAAAATAGTACGAAAAACTTTTGTAAAATAATTTAACATAAATTGTATAACAATAAAAAAAAAAGAGAATTTGTAATACATCCAAGGAAAATATTTACAAAATTTGGAAAGTCTAGAAAAAATTAGTTAAATGCTTATACGTTATTTCATTTTTTTAAACAAAGAATTTTTCGACTTTTTAGAGTATTGAACTTATTGAGAATCTATCAACATCGTTACACATTTTCTTCTATAAATTAATTTTAAAATGCATATTTTAAATGTTTAGTTTATGTAAAATTGATTACTCAATTGATTGCAGTTTGAGAGAGTTTTGTAGATAGTAGTAAACAATATTATTTTCACATTTGATACATTTCGTTTCTTGAGTCTTTATTCCAACTTTCATTACATTAAAGGTTTGCAAAGGGGTGCACCATCAGAAATTAGGTTCAACGTTTCATCAAAACATGATGCTAAAAAAGTTGCTATATTTCATATGTTGCATCTAATTTGCATATGTGCATTATTTTTTTATTCAGTAATTAATTTTGCTTTTGTTATACAGGGCACAAATGGTGTCACATACCACATAATGTGCTGAAAAAATGTGTTTTTGGCTACTGTTTTCTCGATTGCACACATTGGCAAATTGGTCTTATGTGGAGTTAACTTTACCATTCAAGAAATAACCGTTTTTAAATATGCAAAGGCAACTTAGAATCACCAGAAGTTCTACATCTTTACCAATAACTATCACGTTGTCATGCCTAGGTATCATATTGGTGCAGCGTTGATAATCTCGTTTCGGCATCTTATTTTTTCTATTTGATAACCATGTTTATAATGCCACATGTTTTCATCATCAAGGTAATTATATAGTTTTTGTTCTTGTCATTTGGAAGAAACTTTCCTGAGAAACTGTAGGCACTATAGTTTCATATAAAACATTCCAATTATATACCTTTTTGTGAAATCGCCTTTTACGTCAGTTGGAACAAAACTAAAATCGGCATCATTACAAATACAACTTTGCAACCACCAGCACGAAGAAGCTGGACTCATACAGTTCTCTTGACAATGTAATAAAAATAGTGTGGAAACTTTGCCAGCAAAATTTTTCGCTTCTCTGCAAAAGCAGTGAAGCCCGTTTCAAGATGAACGTAGTCGTCGATGATAAAAAAGGGGGGGGGGGAGGTTGTTGACCTTATTATGCTAGACGTATAGTTCCTCATGTATATCTTCAAACAGAATCTTGAAGTGAGGAAGAACAATTCACTGACGATGATCCTGCTGATGTAAAGGATCAGACAACACAAGCGAGCGAGCGCAGTGCAATTAATTATAGCTACAACTGCTGTTCTCCTTTTTTATAACTAAGCACGCTGGAAAAGTGCATTCTCAAAATTTAGTAAAAAGTACTCAATTTTAAATACGTCCCATACTTAAAATAGCTCCAATCCAAATATAAATAAAATTGAGAAACACGTGTACTCATTTTTAATTCCATCCATTGCACACAGCACGCAGAGCGGACTAGCCGCGCATGAATGTTCAAAGCAGACATATTACAAACGCAATGTAATGTTACACATTATAAAGGAGACGCAAGATACATTTCCTTCCAAGGAATAAAAATGTAATATTATTCCCAGATTTCTAGGGTATACCTTTAAAAATAATCTACTTAAAAATGTGAACTTCTATGTACTCGCTGTAGAATTGCTTCAGAAACTGGTACATGATATTTTGAAGTATGAGTGACAATCCAGACTGAATAGTAAAGCTTGTGAATAAATATTAATATAATCTCTTGTTACTCTTTAGTGAACGAGTATGCTATAATGAACGTTATAGCGCGAAGTATATTTAAGTTGCGCACTTTAAATTACGAACTGCATCTTGAAGAATTGTCTTATATATCGCGGAAGAACACATCGACGAATTTCGTACATACATACTCATTCACATCAACACATATTCCACTGTTCTCGCAGAAAAAATCTCGCTATGGATTTCTTAAAAAAGAAATCAGAAGTGTGGAGCCTCATGGATTTTTACACGAACATTGAAAAACAAAATCGTACATGCGTTCCTCAAATTTAAGAAGTATGTACTCGGAACTATTATAAGATCGAAAAGTACTCAAAAATGGGTACATTTTGCTTATTTTTAAGTGTCCAGTTTTAACATTGTATATTGCGTTGTTTTCTTATTAACCCTTATGTCAATGACCAAAATTTGCCCTTGTGTCCAATGACCGAGGTGCCCGGGTACCTTCTGCGATTTTAACATATGCGAGCCATAAAACACCCCTATTTCATACATTGTAACTGTTTGCCTTTAGAGAAGAGGGATTTGATGAATTTTTATAAATATTAATTACAGTAGAATCCCGCTAATCCGTACTAATTTTGACCGGTGCCTGTTCAGATTACAAAAAATTCGGATTATCCGGAATTTCAATGGAAATAGAAAAGAAAAAGATGCGTACTAAAAAAATATAAGTTATAAGTACTCAGTAGTACAGTAAACATCCTCTAATCCGACATCCTAAGTTCCGGTATGCTGGATAATCCGGCACGACTTTCGGAAAAAAAATATTATTCCTTGTTTAATAACTCCTGATGTTTTTAATAATAGAATGGAACTTCAGGATAAGGAATTACGTAACAACCCATTACAAACTGTTTAAAAACGCGAATTTGCAAATAGCTCAGTCACCACGTTGACAAGGGGAGATGAAAAAAAAATTCTGTAGATAATTTGTGAAATCAAACTATTGAAAGGAAAAATAATTTTTTATCATCCGAATTAAATTATTTTTGTATTTTAGAAAATTATTTTATAATACTGGCAAACAAACTCCTATTCGAGATTTGTTTTTAGATGGGGTTCTGCCAGTAGGCCTGCAGTGAACGTTTTCATTTTATATTTGTGTACATATGTTGTACTTTTACAATATTGAGCATTTTTTAAAAATTCTATTCAAGCTGTTTAAAGAAAACAAAACATGCTTTACTACTATTTTTTGTTTAATTTTAACGTCTACACGTTTTTCCCGACATTCATACGTTAAATAAAAGCGGTTTAGATTAACCGGAATTTCGGATTAGCGGGATTATAGTGTATTTCAGGTGTTAACAAATCAAACAAAGATCACATATTAGAGATGTGGAAAACTTATATCCGTTTTATCGAGCAAGTATGAGTGTAGACCTATTCTGGAATATTCTTAGATTTATTCGTTTTGACAACAAGAACACACGAGTGGAATGTCTTCAAAATGTTAAAGCTGCAGCAATTCGTGATTTATGGACTATGTTAAATCCTAACCTATTGAAAAAATACATACCGACGAAAGAGTAAACGGTTAATGAGCAGTTATGTCCGCTTCGAGGAAAAAAAAGATTCACACAATATATTCAGTCTAAACCAGCTAAATATGGGATCAAAATGTGGTGGATATGTCATGAAAATAATTACTAACCTCTTAATGGCCAACTATGCACCCTAAAAACAGGTACAGACCGTGAAATAAATTAAGATGAAAGAGTTGTGAAAGACTTCGCCTTTCTATTCAAGGATTCTGGACAAAACATCACCAACTCATGACAACATTTTTTCTTCTTTTTCTTGCCAAGCATTTATTATAATGGAATCTCACAAAAGTTAAAACTTTGAAAGAAACAAACCTTATATTCCCCAACAAATAAGGTTATGTAAATCGCGCATGTTTTATCCACAGAATTTGTATTTTATAATGACATAAGTATTTGTTCCTAAGTTCGAAAAAGAAACAAAGCTGTCATTCTAATGTCTAATATGCATCATGATAAAACCATCACAGGACCAACAGATAACCTCGAAATGATTCAGGAAACTGAAATATGGAGTGGATATAGTGAATACATTATTGGGGCAATATACAACGCATATGCGTACAACCACGTGGCCACTTGCATTATTTTTCTATATTGTGGATATAGCAGTACTTGCTACTTACATTATACAGACTGCAAATAATGATATAGTTATAAATAAAACAGACAATCGTCGCCTGTTTATTGCGAGAATTAGGTGAGATCTTGAGGGTTCCAGTAATTCAAGATCACTCGCAAAATGCACGGGATATCATACATTATTCGACCAAATCGGGAATTGAAAGTAAAGTGAAAAAAATATCTTTGACCGTATTTGAAGCTGCCACACGTTCAAAACCCAGTCCAAAAAGCTTGAGGCGTGATAAAACAAGAAGGATAAAAACAGTTTATGTCAGATGTGCTTGTTAGAGCCTCAAAAACGGCGCAGAAAAACCAGAAAGTCATGTAAACAATGTGGAAAACCAGTACGTTATGTACATTCCAGCACCTTTTGCTATTGTACAGCTTGTCCACAAAATATCACGTAAATGAAATACTTTTACCTTAAAAAAATACGACACACCCTTTTTTCAAATTAAATTCAAGTTTTATTGATCTAAATCTAAATAATCTATCAATTTCCGTCTTTTTCCACAGAAAATTCGCATGGGTACCCGGGTACCCTGGTCATTGATGAGAAGTATAAAAATGTTTAATGGCTCGAAAAAGTAATAAAAAAAAATTCCAAAATTTAAAATGATTATACTAATGGGCAGTGAATGCTAAAAATAATGGGGATCTAACTTCATTTTATTTTCTTTTGATATTAACACCCTAAAAACGGGATGAAAAGACAAAAAAGGTACCCGGGTACCCGGTCATTGACATAAGGGTTAATGAATATCTTAACCTAATTAATAAACCTTTACAAAGTACAAAATTATCATTTGTTGGGATTTGATAACATGTGATGTTTGAAAATTGAGAAAGCATAGATTAACTTTTCATCCAAACATACTCAATTCGATATGAGTAACATCGATTTACTTATTTTTGAGTACTTAATGTTTTTCAGTGCATTCAAATATTGTATTATTTTATTATACTTATTAAGGGAATAAAAACTGGTGTCTCAATCTACGTTTAAGGGTTTCGTTTTCACATTTTCTTTAATCACATCATTTCAATTTTATATTTTTACTGCTATAAAAATGTAAAAATTGGTTTTGAAAATGGTAACGAAATTGAAATTTAACTGCATATAACTTAAATGGTTTCAAGAGCTTCAAATCGGTGACTGAAATGGATAAACATTGGCCACTTCTCTTTGACGCCTTTCGGTGCTAGAATTTTCATACGTATCCAAAATTCGTTTTAGTCGTATGCCGGAAGTATTGGAAAAACATTGTACAAGAAATATATAAAAACCCTCTCTAATTTAATTTGGGGTAATAATCTTTTCAAAAACAAATTTAACCATTCATAAAAGATAGAGGGAAAATAGAGGAAACAAATGTCTTGTATGATTTTTTCGCTTATAACTTTTAAAGCACACGAGTACCCGGAAAACATAACATAGGACAAAGAAAAACTTCTAGCAAGTTTTCGAGGTAAGGGCCTCTTTCACTACCATTTAAATGAACTTTTAATGATTTATGTACAGAATTTAAAACAGTTTAAGTCAAACAGATGTATTAATGACATAATTCATATTTATGTGATAGGCCTCCCTTTTCATATCTTGTACATGTTATTTATATATTTAATAATTATTCAATTCCTTTTATTTTAGAAGGTGCGCTAGAAGAATTGTTTAAGTTTCTACCTTATTTTTTTTATACATAACTACGCATCACGAGATTATAATATTTTCTTTTGAAATTGCTACCGAAAGTTTCAGCTGATTACAATAGGAACTGTGCAAAATATATAAAATCCATATTTTCCTTTTTCAACAAACACCGCAAAATTTATAATCCCGATATAACTAAAACTCATTTTTGCTATCAAAGGAGAAATAAATAGATCGGATTAGGAAAATCCCCCCCCCCCTCCCATTCCGTTTGTTCGTCCATGGTATCTAGGTATCTTTGGAAATTCGAACTTTATTGTCCCTGACTTTTATGACTTTCTGCGATCAATTAAATGAATTTTCTATGACATATAAGTATTTTAATAGAAGGTAACATAAATCGATACTAGGGAGACTCCCTAGTATGATTAAAAAAGCTCAGCGAGAGAACAACTTATTAAAATTACATTTAAGGAACGGAAGTTTTTGTTTCATGTAATTTTTTTTATTTGTTCATAAGTACAATTATTCAATTTATAAACGTAGGATTAATCGGGGTAGTTGAAAATAGTCGAGAACTGAGAATAGGTGCCACAGAGTCGTCTAACAGAAGCATATTGAACTAAGATGCTAGTAAACTTCCAGATGGCATAAGAAGAAGAAGTTTCAGCTCTTCCCGCCATTTATTATTAGCATTATAGTTAGTCCTATTGACTTTTGATAAAGTATTATCACAAAAGTCTGCCAAACGAAGCTTTATCTTTATATTTTTTTTTGCGGGCAAACAGTGAAAGTAAGTGGCAATTATAATTTTCATTTGTGGACCACCACTATTCTGGTAACGTCTTGTTTCTAATATTTTTGATGTTTTAATTAATTATCCACAGTTCTTTGTTTAATGATTACCTAAAAAGTTTTCTGACGTAAAGTAATTGGAAACAAGTTTCTATAAGTGGATTTTTTGTATTTATAAAGATAAAATATTGCGTATTTTTACAGTTCTAGACAACTAAAACGATTCATATTTGTGTTACATCCTTTTTTGCGCTGAAGCGGGATAATATGATACAAACCTATATGAGGAAAAGAAGCGACGTCAGCTACTTAGTTGAGAACTTTCACGATGATTTTACTGATGTTACGAATCAAATTATAACAATCAGATAATCTCTTACGATTGAAAAGTTATTTATAAGATTCAAAAAAGCTGAGGAAGAAAGATAATAAGGAAACTAGAAAAAGAATATAAATCTACTGATCAGAACTATAATCGTGAAATAAGTCCTCCAAAGGAAAATTATAACTGAGAGGAAAAACATAATGAAAGATGATGAACATACACTAGTTGAAGAAATCAAGGGACATCAAGAAGAAATTTTCAATGCAGAAATGGACGAGATGGACTTAGAGTTATATTTAAGAAGAAAAAAGACAACATGAAGAAGTGAAGAATACCTGCCAAGAAAAATAGGGATAGATATAAACAGCATGGAAGATGAAGAAAGTTTCTTATGCCAGTTACTAATGGAGTTGGAGAGATGCTTTATTTCTGTGGATTTTGAAGCAACATGGAAGAGGTTGTAGCTCAGGATGCTGAAGGAAATACCTATCCGGGATGTTCATTTACCTGAATTAAAATGCTAATACGTTTGTACTGATTGATATTATTGACGTTGCAAGGTTGAAAACGCTTACGAGATCGACGAATTTGGCGGAAAGATTTAGAAGTCATTGGGCTCAAGACCGTAGTTTTTGCTAAATCAATTTTTTTATGGTTGAAAATGATGAAAACTTAGCATTGTCACAAACCTATCCTTCATAATATTATAGAGGACAGCGAAAGAGGAAATTCTATATTTATTTTCGGATAATGTACATATTAAGAAAAAGTATTTTTTAGTTGAATACTCCAGAATTTGAACTAAAAATTCATTTGGCTATTTTATCTATTCAAGAATTTCTATCGCAGTGCTGTTTTATTGCTGATTTGTTTGTCAGAGAAAAAACTCACTGAATTGAGCGACGTTAATTTTAAACTAAGAAAATGTGTATGAAAAGCTACTTTTGCAAAAATAAGAAACACCAGTAGGGAGTAATTGTGAACGTGCCCTAACAATACGAAAGCGTGATTACAAAGATAATGTAGCGACTGCTTATACATACACAAACTAACATTATCTCAGACCCACTTGTTCCTGTTCTAGAAAACCATGTTTACAATTAATTAGTTTAGCGGGTAATTCGAAACAAGAAGGGTAATTAAAAACATACAATAACCTCTAGGCAATTACGCTGTGCGAAAAAAATATGAATAATAGATGTAGCTCTGGTAGGATGGCAAACACAGAAATATGAAATTCTGTTCCCAGTTACAGCTGACCTTACTTACATAAGTACAGTCGTGGAAAAAAAAAGTAAACACCCCCTACTAACTTCTCAACAAATTATCGTAGATGAAAGTGACTGGTACCGAACGATTGTAAATAAAGTCTACTTTTTAATGATATAGATAAAATTTGCTTAGGGGGCATCTACATATTAAAACAAACCGTAACTTTGTTTTTTTCAATAGCAGTACACAATTCTGACAGCATAAATAAACTCTACACCCTTCAATTAGCCTAAAAACAAATTTGTATGCAATTCGTACCATAAGTTTCTGAGAAATTAATTATTTTAAAACGAGCGTATTTTAAGGGCTGTATCCAAATTGAAGTTCGGAACGCGATTGTTAACCGAAAGAGCCCTCATCTTGATCAAGGCACCTTAAGAAGTCAATGAAGCCTGCTAGATTACACGACAGCAGAAGAAATTTCAAAATATCTAGTCAATCTTATTATAGACGGCCCCTTAAACCATCATTTTGCCGTTTTTTAAGCATAATTTGAAAACTACTTGGAAGAAAAATGTGAAATTTTTGATTTCCATAAAGCAGGACTTTATAAATCTAATTCCATCAAAAAAATTGTAGGTTTCAATTCATAATTTTTTCGAGTATTAATTTCATAAATAATAATTCATATCATAAAGTTATAAAAATATCAAATTCAGCATATATATGTTTGGATATATTAGTATTATTGCTACAAAAAAAAAATTAGCACATTAGGAGCATAATTTCTGGAGATAAAAATAAAAATATGAAAATGTAATTTAATATTAGAAGCACTAAATTTTGAATGTTTATAATTCAAAAACTTATCATGCAAATGACTTGAAATTCGGTGTCTAGGCATAGTTTGAACAGAAGATTTGAAATATTTCGTTAAAATTGGGTATTGCCATTGAAAAAAATAAAGTTTGGATTCGTTTTAATATGTAGATGGCCCCCTAAGAAATTTTTATATACATCATTTAAAAGTAGACTTTATTTCCAATCATTTGGTACCAGTAACTTTCTTCTACGATAATTTGTTGAGGAGTTCGTAGGGGGTGTTTACTTTTTTTTTCCACGACTGTACATATATTTTTTAGTGTTAGATATTCAGAAAATAAAACAAATTGCACAGTTTGGAATTGTGATTACAAATTAATGCTATCTGTGTTAAGTTAATGTTACAAAACACAATAAAAGAAAGGACATACAATTTTGCATATAGAAAATATTAATAATAACTTTTTTATATACAAAAATAATCAAATGCAAGCTCAGGAACGAATAGCTTTCTAAAATAACAAAAGCATCTTTTTCGAAATTTACACCCAGAAATGGTAATTTATTTCAGAAATGTTCATGTAAGCCTTATTAAATCTACTGCTTACTAAAGTTTATGACTGGTTTTTCTCCCAATTGTTTCTTAAGATAACGAAAATGTTTCCTAAATCCTAAGTAATAACATAGTTATATCGAATTTTATAAACATATATGCTATATTACGTTAGATTTCTCCAATCTTTTTTTTTTAGTAGTTAGAATAAATTTTTAGTTTAATAATTTCTGTAATCTATTCCTCATAATATAATTTGTCTCAATATTGTGTAAACCAACAATTTTTTGTCACAATGTTTTCTAGAGCACTGAAATCAATAGCCCTACGGTGCTAAAGAAAAGAATAAAGAGTAAGCCAGCGTAAGTTTTTTATTCTTCCTGAAATCCCATAATTCCGCTTCTTTTTCTTTATTTTTATGCATAAGCATTTGGGGGGAAAAAGTATCTTAGACTTTTAAAGATTAATACTTCGGAAAGGTTCATTAGTAAATCAGTATTATCAATGCCATATGTTATTAGGAGGAACTAGACAGTTTTATCCATTTAGATATTTATTCAATTATTTTCGACATCATTAATTTTCGTTTTAATTTTATTTTTCATATTTTCGATATTTGTATTTATTAGATCTTTATATATTTAAAACAAAAATCTGCAAACTGTTCATAGGGTGTCAAAAACAATAAACTATGTTATTCATAAAGTGTAATGATGAAATATTAAACTGATATTTTTTATGATATAATTATAGGTTCAACATATTTATAGTATAGTCAGCATTTCTGAAAAGAGAAGGACACAATTATTCAGATTAACCCCTTTATAAATCCACGTACGTGGATAGGAGGATCCTACGTGTTCATAGGGTGTTTGATTTTGTGTAAAACTATTTCACAATAGTAACATTTGGCTTATTTAATGGCAGGAATTCTTCGGGTCAAATAAGGCGAAGACTATTATTAAGAAATAGTGGTATAAAAATGTAAAAATATGTATTACATTAGTTGCAGTATAAGTTTACGCTTATCAATATTGAAAACTTGAATCGCTAAGTTTTTTCATAGGATAAAAGTACAATAATGGAGTACTGAAGAGAGATTTTTTATAAAAATGTTATCAATGCAGCATATTTATTGTGTTGTTAATTTGTCAAAAGCGCAGGATCCTATTATTCAGTTTAACATCTTTACTAAGTCGACGTACGTGATATAAGGATCCTACGTGCCCACATGGTGTTTGAATTGGTGTAAAAATATTCTGGTTACGAATAGTAACATTTAGCCTGATTAACGACAGAAATTCTTCGGTCAAATAAAGGCGAAGATTACTATTCAAAAATAGTGGTCTTAAAATGTAAAAATCTTACGAAATCCTCTATATAGATTTGATTGACAACGTAGCCAAAAGATTAAGGTAACCCTCCCCCCCCCCCCTAAAAAAACTAACAAACAGAGGAAGACAATTTTTTTTAAAAGACAGTAGAAACAAACGTACTCTTCATGATAAATTTAAGTTAAGTTTAGAATTTACTTAAATTGTTTAACATTCATGAACGTCCTGGGCTTTTTTCAGAACAGCACGTCGGAAAACTTCATTAGTAAATCAATATTCACAATGGCATATGTTATTAAGAGGCAGTAAATAGTTTTCCTACATTTAGGTAATTATTCATAATTATTTTCACCATCATTACTTTTCGTTCAAGTTTTACATTTTACATAATAATATTTCCAATATATTTTTACGTGGATCTGTTAATACTTAAAACTCGAATAGCCAAGATTTTTCGTGGGATATTAAAGACACTATAATGTGTTCCGATAAAATATAATGATGGAGTACTAACGAGCTATTTTTTATAAAGGTATCAATGCGGCATATTTATTGTATAGCTAGCATTTGTCAAAAGAGCAGGATCATATTATTTAACCCCTTGAAGGGCAGTGATGCTGTCACGACATCACATAATTTTAATCCCAAATTGCCACATTGGCACCGGAATTTTATGATGAAAATGTCATCTTTATTAAGCACGCGAAAATTTACTTTTACTTGCTTACAAATAAAATCTCTTGTTAATACTGGTGTCATTAAATTATGTGAACATTTTACGAATAGAAGTACCTTGCCCCTGAAAGGGTTAAATAATAATAACCATTGTACTAAATATAACAGCAAAACACAGAAAACGTGTAAGAAAGTAGATTTAAATGTACAACTTTTTGTTCTAAATTTCAATTCCGAAGTTATTAATATTGTTTCAACTTCGTTATTCTATTCCTGCCTAACTATTGCGAATTTTTTAATCAATAATTTTGCAGCTGGACTTTTTAAATATAAGACTACGGGAAACTTCATTGTTATTTCTGTATACTCAATAGCTTATGTAATTAGGAGGCATTAGATAGTTTTCTCAAAATAGATAATTTTTGTTTATTATTTATTACACTCATGATTGTGAAAATTGCAATACCATGAAGGAGTCATCAGAATAAAATAAAATTTAATACACAAACGACTGGTATTGGTACAAACGAATGATTACATTTTCAAGTACCCAAAGTTCATCTGTTGAAGCTGTAGGACGAGGATAACGAGCGAGACGCCGTTCAACGAAATACCACACATGTTCAATAGGCGACATATACAGCGAATACGCAATCCACGGAAGAAGCTGTATTTGTTCTGCTGACAAGGAGTCCCTAACATTCCTTGCAACATGTGGGGGGGGGGGGGGTATCCTGTTGAAAGATAGCTCCAGGAATGGCTTTGAAGGAAAGGACCGACTTCCGGCTCCAGCAGTTCACCTATGTACCAATTACTACACTTCAGATTGCCTACAATTCGTAGCAGCTGCGATCGCCCATGATGCGGAATCGCATCCCAGATTATAACTGTCGTTGTTCGCCCACTATGACGTTCGATAATGCACTTCGGAAAGTAGCGTTCACCGACAAAGCGTTTAACACGAATGCGGCAATGGTGGCACCGGAAATTAAAGCGGGATTCGTCAGATAAAGCAACTTGTTGCCAATCTGCATGCAAGTCTCTATATTCATGAGCACATTACAACCAAAAACGTACATGGTTTTGCGGGAGGGGGATCCTGTATACAGGAGGTTTTGCACGCGGTCCATTATGCAGCAGACGTCGACGAAATGACGATGAAGACAGTGATACACCTGTATCAGTTGACCAATGTGCTACCAACTGTCTAGATGAAGCTGTAAGGTCTGTCAGAGCCATGCGGACCACGTGTCTATCATCGCGCGTTGACGTCACCGTTCGTGATCCACTCTCAGAATTCCGATTTGTCCGATCCTCGTCGGTCCACTGCTTTCAAACTCGCATCACTCTGCTGCTGTTACGATGCACACGAGTTGTTATTGCACGATAGGAAAATCCTTCTTCCCGAGGACCGATGATACTCCCCCATTCAAACTCTATCAGTTGTTGAAATGCTGTCCTATTCCGTCGAAGAGGCATAGCTACGTATCACCTAATTTTTACCCACTAGGAAATAACCACAGACAATTCTCAACGTCTCGCTACAGCCCTCTATTTGTACGGTTTCAGCAGCAGTCCAGAAGATGCTGTTCCGCCAACGCATGCGTGGTAACTCTGAAATTGGAATAATTTGCATAACATACTATACTTTGCATTCTCTGAAATTTTCAGCTCAATCGCGTCATTTCTTCATGGTGTTGCAATTATAACAAACATGAGTATATTGCTTCATTACAACATTAACACCATTACTTTTCGTTTAAATTTAACATTTCACATGATATTGTTTCCAATATTTTTCTTTATGTGCACTTCTGAGTATTTGAAACAAATGTATGGAAAGTTTTTCATCGGATTTTTAATATTATCTACTTTCTTGCATACAAAGTATAATGTTCTATTTCTTGTGTTAAAACTATTTGTACAGCATATGCAGGTTTCTTCAATGTAATGAAATCTTATTAAATTCAGTCATTTCGAGGGAAAATAATGAAACTTCGTTAGTAAATCAATATTCTCAATGGCATATGTTATTAAGAAGAATTACATAATTTTCTTCATTTAGTTAATTATACTTAATTACTTTTGCAATCATCACTTTTCCTTTAGTTCAATAATTTAGATGATAATATTGTAAACCTCTGAATATTTGAAGCAGGACTATGCAAACATTTTAATGGGATTTTAAAGACAACCTACTTTCAAAATAATACAGAAAAACGATGTAACTATATTTTATGATAAAGTTATTTGTACATCATATAGCGGGTGGCTCAAACAGGATTAAAATGTGCTTCAATTTTTTACCTTTTGGAAATACATAGGCAGGGAAAATTGCAAAATGTTCAAAATTAGGTAGGAAATAAGATTTTATTGATGATAGTCATGTCATTAATTTTTAGAAAATGACACTTTTTATTTTTATACGGTTCTTGGATCCTATAAGTTATATTTAGAAAGACCATGATCCTATAAGGAAAACAGTAAAAATTCCATTCTTTTACGACCAAAACTTACCGTCTTATTCTCTGCAGACAATTTTTTAGTGCTGGAAGTTTCATAAAATTCAACATTCCTGAGTTTCTGTCGTAGAATGATAGATTTTTAGCTCACAGGCTGTCAAAGCCTGAGAGCCAGAGTTGGGCAAATTTGTAATTGCAATTACCTGCATTGAAATTACAAGTTAATTGCATATAACTGATTATAATTAGACACATTCAGACTCAGAAATTTCACACACATAATCGAATGGGGCAGTTCCGACTACAGTGCTGGAAGATTTTTTTACGGCATTTAATTACAACTGTAATTAATTATACGCACTTAAATTGTAATTACATTGAAGATAATTGCAATTACGAATTTGCCCAACTCTGCTGGGAGCTGATGTACCTGCAGGTTCTGTATGTACGTACGTATGTATGTATGTATGTACCGGGTGAGCAAAAAGTCCGTATAAACTTTAAAAAATCATAAAAACCGAAAAAATAACCAAAATGAAAAACTGTTTGCAGGGTTAGCATCTATAGGTCACGGGAATTTTTTTAAGACAGAAATAAAAAATAACTAAAAAAACAACCGAAAAATGGCGCTTGTTCGTGTGATTTTGGTGAAAATATGCAAATGAAACGGTTATAAGAACTTGCGCTCCTAATCTAGAACTATTTCCCCGTTGTGAGCCGTGTACTTGATCAAGGATGCTGAGTATGAAGGATAAAGCTTTGTTGGCGAAGTTATTTTACGTGAACTAGTTCTGGATTAGGAGCGCAAGTTCTTACAACCGTTTCATTTGCATATTTCCACCAAAAACGAACGAACCAGCGCCATCTGTCGGCTGTTTTTTGAGTTATTTTTTATTTCTGTCTTTAAAAAAATCCCGTGACTTATAGATGCTAATCCTGCAAACAGATTTTCATTTCGGTTATTTTTTCGGTTTTTATTATTTTTGAAAGTTTATACGGACTTTTTGTTCACCCGGTACGTATGTACGTTAACCGATAACTCTTGAAAGAAATATCCGATTTGCTTCAAATTTTGTAAATAGGGTGATTCTGATAAGGCGCTTCCCTGGTTCGTTTCAGGGGTTCCTTGGATATGTATAAAGGGGTGGAACGGACTGATCCCCCCCTTAATTTAGATAAATGGGTTTTCATGCAGAATTATCTGATCGCTTCAAATTTGGTATACCAGTTTTTTTCTGATAAGGCGCTTACCTGATTATTTGCCGTTTTGCTCAAAAAGAGCGAGTTCTATTTTATGAATAATAAACATAAATACGAGTATAATATACAATTAGTATGAATAGTAGGGCGTATCGAAAAAATAGAAATTTCTCAAATCTTTTAGCGGTAGTGCGGAAAATTTGTGAACTCCCTTCATTAAAAATTTTGCGGAATCTTAAAGCCGTGGCTTGATATCTTCTGTCGCCTCAGTGGGCCGAAAGTTCCGAAAATTTGACTAAAAATGATTAAAATGCAAAAATTAATAAATGATTTCGTTGATCGGTTTGAGGTAGTGCTTAAAAGGTACTAAGTTTGAACAACAACAACCAAAATTTTTTTTAGAATTATAGGTTAATATCTTCTGCTGCCTCATCGGCATCGAATTTTGGAAATTTTTGACGCATTTTGGTACTTTTCTGCATAACGGTTTACTGCTTGCTCAATGGACAATCAAGACAGACTGGGATTGGCACTCTGCCACAAAAGTGGAAGACCGCTATTTTCATGCCCAGAAACAAATTAGAGCGACCAGTAAATCACCTGACCACTCTCTTTCGTCCGGCTAGGCGCAGTAGGCAGGTGCTACAAGCATCTGCGAGTAGCAACCGATTTTAACTCGTTTAAAGCAGTACACATTTATTTAGTGTGCGGTGTTTATAATTGCTTGCAATGCAGTCGTTTTAAAAGGAATTTGTGTTGTTTTTTTTTTAAATTTCGTCTTCATTTTCTAAGATGAGATATGGGTAAATAATTGATATAAGCAGATAAGCAGAAATAAACAGATAATCCATTGGACTGGTCTCTGAAGTTTCAATTCAAGCCTGCGAATTACACCATTAGACACACCTGTGTTCACTACAGTGCCGTTACACCCGAGAACAATAAGGTTGCTAAAAGCATCCAATAAAGCACCCTTTACGTATTTGTAAGTGCTATTAGATATATCAAGACTACATCCACTTTCAGGTGTAATATATCCCATGTACGTAGAACCAGGTTCCGATACAATACAATAATGCGCTTATATAATTGTTCTTTGGAACTGTTTGGCCTCGAGTATTTCTGATGCTAAATTTTTGTCATGCCGTGCATCAAAAGAAAGACCAGATGGAGTGGAACAATTTTCATTTTATTTTTAGAAGAATTTTTGGTAAATTCTCGATTTTTCCCTTAATATTTTATTTTTGTCAGTGACGAAGCTAGTATATGATTCCGATATTAAACCCAAATCTTGCATAAAACTCGATGCAATAGCATCCGTGGCTCTGTTGGATACACTGTATCTTTTACTGACAAGAACCATCAACCGACAAGTTATTCAGTTTTAAACGCATTTGAACGCTCCCAGTTGACTGCTGAAGAGACGTTGTATAGGACCTGTGTGCCCATTTCCCCCCTATCTTCACCTCCATCATATATCTTCTATTTTATTTTCCCTTTCATTCTCCACTGAATAGCTTAAAGCAGAAGCAAGAGACGCCTGATTTGCAGATCGAATAGTATCCTGTTCCTTTAAAATTTGACGTTTGTAGAGCCGTATTGTTTCTGGAACATTAACACGTCCAACGAACATTTTTGTTTCTGTTCATTGTCAATGAGGAACCCCTGTTCTTTTGCAGAAACTTTGCTTTCTTTCGAAGAGATACACTCCTTAAAAATCGCTCATTTACAGGGAGATATGTCAAAAGATTTTTTTGCTTTCATTTTAAAGTTTTCAAAATTTTCGAGAGTAGTTTTGCTTTTTCCAAGACTGTTTTATATTTTTCATAATTGGTAGACATTTCCATGGTATGCGCGTATCATATCACTAACACGTTTATGTAAAACTGAAGCAATGGATGTATCGATGTATAAATTTTCCATCTTCAAACAAACAATTTCTGAAATAACTGAAAAACATGGTAGCGCCTGCCTACTGCGCTTAGCCGGACAAAAGAGAGTAGTCAAGTGATTTACTGGTCGCTCTGATTTGTTTTTCGGCATAAAAATAGGGGTCTTCCACCTTTTTGGCAGAGTGTCAAATCCAGTCTGTCGGGATTGTGCATTGAGCAAGCAGTAAACCGTTATGCAGAAAAGTACCAAAATGCGTCAAAATTTCCAGAATTCGATGCCGATGAGGCGTCAGAAGATATTAACCTATAATTAAAAAAAAATTTTGGTTGATGTTGTTCAAAAATAGTACCTTTTAAGCACTACCTCAAACCGATCCTCGAAATCTGTGATAATTTATTAATTTTTGTATTTTAATCATTTTTAGGTGCGTTCGTAATTATATAAATACGTAGCACCTATAGTCGTCGTTCAGTCCGTCCGTCCGTCTGTTCGTCCGTCCGTCTGTCCGCATGTAACAGAGCAAAAACTACCCAACCGAATGGTCTGAAATTTCAAATATATGATTGTTGCAAAATTTTGTCGAGCCATTTCAAATTTTATGAAAATCGGATGTATAGTTTAATTACAGGGACAGTCAAAAGTTTTTCTTTACATTACGGCCAATGGGAAAAATTATTGAAAGTGCATTTTAATGATATTAGAGCCTTCCGAATGATCTGAAATTTTAAAGATATAACTGTTGCAAAATTTTGTCGAGCCATTTCAAATTTTAGGAAAATCGGATGTATAGTTTAATTACAGGGACAGTCAAAAGTTTTTCTTTACATTACGGCCAATGGGAAAAATTATTGCAAGTGCATTTTAATGATATTACAGCCTTCCGAATGATCTGAAATTTTAAAGATATAACTGTTGCAAAATTTTGTCGAGCCATTTCAAATTTTAGGAAAATCGGATGTATAGTTTAATTACAGGGACAGTCAAAAGTTTTTCTTTACATTACGGCCAATGGGAAAAATTATTGCAAGTGCATTTTAATGATATTAGAGCCTTCCGAATGATCTGAAATTTTAAAGATATAACTGTTGCAAAGTTTTGTTGAGCTATTTCAAATTTTAGGAAAATCGGATGTATAGTTTAATTACAGGGACAGTCGAAAGTGTTCCGTTACATTACGGGGAATGGGAAAAATTATTGCAAGTGCATTTTAATGATATTACAGCCTTCCGAATGGTCTGAAATTTTAAAGATATAATTGTTGCAAAGTTTTGTTCAGCTATTTCAAATTTTAGGAAAATCGGATGTATAGTTTAATTACAGGGACAGTCAAAAGTGTTCCGTTACATTACGGGGAATGGGAAAAAATTATTGGAAGTGCATTTTAATGATGTATCAGACTATGCGCTTTATGAAGTGCAAAAAAGTATAAATTCAGTACAATATGGGGTGCAAAAAATAATTATAAAACTAGTTATAGTACGAACGCACCTCATTTGCCACGTTTGACGAGCAATTTCCAACTTGTTAGTCCAATTTTCGGAACTTTCGGCCCAATGAGGCGACAGAAGATATCAACCCACTGCTTTAAGATTCCGCAAAATTTTTAATAAAGGGAGTTCACAAATTTTCCGCACTACCGCTAAAAGATTTGAGAAATTTCGATTTTTTCGATACGCCCTAATGAATAGCCTGTGAACTCAATTCCATCAGTTTAACTGGGTACTTTTCTTTTTATTTTATTTACTGTTTTACTTGACAGGGCATAGATAAAAGTTTTCAAAATATAACTTACATAATCCAGGGATCATATAAAAAATTAAAATGTGTAATTTTTCGATAATTAGTGGAAAGACTTTTTCATCAACATAATCTTAATTGCTAGCTTATTTTGAACACTTTTCTATTTACATTGCATACGCATCTTCGACAGGTAAAAAATTAAAGCACGTTTCAATCTTTTTGGAACACACTGTATATTGTATATCGTACGGTCAGATTTTTTCGAAATACGAGAATGCAGTTATTCAGACTAAGGGTGTACTCAAATTCAAACAGCTTATTTTCTAACTCATTTTTAGGTGCGTTAGTAATTATATAAATATGTAGCACCTATAGTCGTCGTTCGGTCCGTTCGTCTGTCTGTCTCTCTGTCCGTCCGTTTCTCGGTCCGCATTTAACAGAGAAAAACTACCCAACCGAATGGTCTGAAATTTTAAATATATAATTGTTGCAAAATTTCGTCGAGTCATTTCAACGTTTAGGAAAATCGGATGTATAGTTTAATTACAGGGACAGTCAAAAGTTTTCCATTGCATTACGGTCAATGGGCAAAAATTATTTCAAGTGCGTTTTAATGATGTTACAGCCTTTCGAACAGAATGAAATTGATATGCACGTATGAAGTGTACTAAAATATACATTCGGTAACATATGCGGTGCAAAAAATATTTATAAAACTAGTTATAGTACGAACGCACCTCATTTGATGTGCAATTTCCAACTTGTTAAATTCATTTTTGCTGTCAAACGCATCCAGTTGGTAGGTTCTCTTATTCAGAAACAATGTAATGTGCCGTATTGGTAGATTTTTTGGTAAAGGCAGAATATATTTTTAAAAATGCTGTCAAAGTGGGCATTTTGAACCGAATTTCCCGAAGCGATAATGCTGCAAAACGAAAAAAAATGGTCGTACTGAGAAAATAACTGAGAAAGTACTGTGAAAATTGTTTATAAATCCAGTTTTATTTAATTGAACGAAAAATAAAACACAGGTCGCTTATAAATCTCTTCAAAAAATCATGTTTCATGTTTTTACTTTAAAAATGAATCTGAAAATGTGTCAGAAAATTTCGAGTTGTTGAGCGAGGAAAAATATTCTTTTGATTACCGTCTTAAGATAACCATTTACAAAAAGCACACAAAATATTTCAAATAAAGTAGAAATAGTAACTTTTAATGACAAATGTCTATTCCGAAGTTATTAAAATAGTTTTTACTTTGCATAACTTCTGCCTAATTTTTTTTTAATTAATAACTTTTTCAGTTATTTTATCATCACATAATTGGTCTAAATATTCCATAAAATTACTTTATCAGCAATGTTTATCTGACTTCGGAAAACATCAGCTCTCTAGCAAAAATAAAGTAAGAAAGAAAACTAGAGAACAGGAATTCTGCCTTTTCAGAATTTAGTGTCGTCCCCGATGAAAAAAAATATATAAATATAGATAGTAAAAAACATATTTCAATTTTAAGACTTAAAATACACGCTTTTATTTTATATAAAATGACGTCATTTGCATCCGCTGAAAAATTCCACATTTACGATCCAGTCTTAAACAACATCTATAGAAAAGTATGCATATGACGTCATTGTCGCGGAATAATATACAAACCCAACAAAAAGCGTTGTTTTCTTTCAAGAAACTCGACAAAAATATCGGGTATCTAATGATTCATAAGCCTTCATTTGTTTGTAACATTAATATGGATACTGAAAATTAGTTTATAATAGTTAATAATATTTAATAATATTAATAATTAATAATATTAATAATTAATAATATTAATAATTAATAATATTAATAATTAATAATATTAATAATTAATAATATTAATAATTAATAATATTTTATCATAGATCATACATTTACAGTTTTTCAAAATTCGGAAAATGTTATTACAAACGGATTAATAAAATTGCATTCTTTCAGCTTTTTGATAGGAATTAAGTAAATGCGGGGGAAAAAGTCACACATATATACTCTAAAATACATTTTTATAGCAGACGATATTCTTGACATAGCACGTATTTTATTTTATTTTTCAGTTTTTATGAGAAAATGGCAACAAAAATGTATAGTAATCTACTATTTTACTTTTACTTTCTACAGAAATGTAGTACTCCAGTTGCTACCATTACAAAAAAAGCTTTAAAAACTACAAAAAAATATTATCTCAAAAATAAATTGATGTAGTTTTCAAACAAATTGCATTTAAAAGTGCACTCTTTTTCTTATACGACGGTGTAAACAATGAAAATGTGCGATGGTTAGAAGTTTAAATAATTGCAGTAAATACGAGGCTGTATCAATAAGTTTTTGCCCTCACATAGAAAAAATTGAGGGAAATTTTATGAAATTCCTACATTTTATGAGTCGTTTTCTATATAGTCAGTGTGCAACCAGAATTTCAAAGAGAGGGGGGAGGATATACTTCAGGAGGCGCGATAGTAGACCCAAAGGGGCCCATTTTTCTAATTTTTACCGACCCCTACATGTGACATATTGTTGGAAAGGCCTTTGAGCACTTATTCATTATCTCCTCCCGAGCCCCTCCCGCCAAATTTGCCCTCCGGGGGGCACTTTTCTAAATTTTGCAGGCATCATTCATGCCACACGGGGGCAAATTTGGGGGGAGGGGGAGAGAGGTACATAGCATGCCTTTCCAACAATATGTCATATGTAGGTGTCACCAAAATTTAGAAAAATTATCCCCTTTGGATCTACAATCGTGCCTCCTGGAATACATCATCCCCCTCTCTTTGAAATACCGTTTGCAGAAATGTGTTACTGTGCACGGTGACTATGTAGAAAAGGACTAATACAATGTAGCAATTTCATAAATGTCACTCAATTATTTCTATGTGAGGGCCAAAAACTTATTGATACACCCTCGTATTACCAGTATTTAACAGTACAATGATTCATGTGCTTCGTTTTACGGCTGGATTATGAAACGGAACGTTATTTTTTACGGACGACATTTTAATTGTTACCCCCAAAGAAATAGCATATTAGGGGATAATAACAAACAAAAATAAATAAATGAGGTTTCAGTTTGTTCATGAAATTCTGTTTCTTTAACGTAAGCATTTTGGAGGAAAAATAATGATCATCGCCTTTTTTAAGAATAAGATTGCGGAAAACTTCATTAGCAAATCAATATTCTCAATGGCTTATGTTATTAGGAGGCACTAGATTGTTTCTCTCTATTGAGATAATTAGTCTTAATTATTTTCACTATCATTACTTTTCGTTTAACATTTTACATGATATTATTTTAAACATTTTTATTTTTGGGAACCTCTAAGTGTTTGAAACACGAATATGCAAACTTTTTCGTGGAATTTTAAAGACAAACTTCTTCCCCGCTAATAAAGTATAATGATGGAATACCACGAGCTTTTTTCATAATAAAGCTAGTGCTTATTTATTGTATAGTCATAAGCATTTGTCATAAGCGAAGGATGCTATTATGCGGATTAAAGTAACTATTACACTAAAATAAAACAGAAGTACAGAAAACTTATACATAAGTAAAATTGAACGAAAAGTTTTTCATGCTAAATTCTAATTCTGAAACCTGTGGTCCCGTGCGAAAAAAATGCACTTAGCTGCCCTGCCATCGTTACGCTGTAAAAAAAAAAGTATGTTAGAAAAAATACTTAGTATTTTTACAGATATTATAGAAGTTGCTAGAAAATCACCTGTAACCAATCACTGCTAGTAATATTACTTAGAAAATAATCTGTAACTGAATGCTCATTGCGCATGCGTCCTTTTCTCTCTTTTCACTTGCGTAACCGTACGAAACAGACTGAGTGCAACGGCAGCAGCCAGCTCAATGTATGTCGCAGCATTCGAATTTACTTTATTGATTTGAAGATTTTAAGATAAGCTATACTTTTTATTTATTTAAGCTACAAATATCTACAAATAATCATTTTAAAATTTAATTTCACCACCATCTCTTTGCTTATTTCTTTTAGGCCTAAGTTTAACCCTTGCTTATCGCGTTTATTATTAGGTTGAGCAAAAAGTTCTGGGAAATTTTTAATCTAATAGTTACCAGAATTTGAATCGTATATGATGGTCGTGCCATGAATGCCGAGCTCTATTGTCAGCAGTTGGATCGCGTCTACGACAAATTGGTGCAGGAGTATCCAAGATTGCTCCGCCGAAAGCGCGCTTTGTTTCAGCAGGACAATGCCAAACCGCACATGCCCCAGAGGACCAAGGACAAGTTTGCATAATTGTACGGCGTCGAAATTCTTCCATGTGCCGCCTACAGTCCAGACGAGGTTCCATCCGATTATGGCCTTTTTCGATCGATGCAATACTTTTTCAAGGGCCGTCAATTTCAATCCTTTAATGAAGTTGGAGAACCATGTCAAGAGTTTTTCGATTCCAAGGAGTCGCCATGGTACTTCCAGCAAATCCGGAATCAGGCAGAACAATGGCAGAAAGTCGTGGACTATGAAGGTCTCTACTTTGAAGAATAGTCCTTGTTGCTTTTGTTGTTAATTTGCGCATAAGAATGCAACTTTCACAACTTTCACAAATTTCCCAAAACTCTTTGCTCAACCTAGTATTACTCATACTCTGTTTGTAATAATGGAAATTGAAATCAAGCCTGAAGTGATTTTCCCACCTGTTTTTTTTTTTTTTTCTCTCTTTGATTAAATAATAATAAGAAATAAATGTTGATAAACCTTCAGGCAATCCCTGATATTTTAACTTGAGATTTAAAGCTTAACAGACCAAGCAAGCTTCTAGTCATGTTGTGTGACTGTGTAAATATTAGATGTAAATTTCCAACTGGGCGAAAAACGTCCGGACCAGGATGTGTAAATAGTTTGCTAAACTATTCAAATTACTTAATTTCGACTGAAATCTCGGTGTTTCCACGCCTAACTGTGTACATTATTTATAAAATAACATTTATAACGAGAACTACATTTTTGCTCTTGTTTTTCAGTTATTGTTTATTTTACTGTTATACACTGTAACTCCCGTAAACAAAATTTATATTTCTTTTACCGGTAAATATTGATCAGTATTTGTTCAAATGGTAAAAATGATAAAAAAAAATTGCATGATAGACTGTCAGTAAATTTTCAAGTATATTTTCAAGTCAGTAATATATTCCCCTGCTTTATATCCTCCCGCATCCCTGTATATCCCGAATTCTTAATTTAAGTGAACTTTTAAACAAACAAAGCCTTTTAACAAATATCCAGTATGCAATATCAGATGTGGGAAACAAATCAAACTCCTTTCATCGTTGTACCCTACATAATAGTTAAATTCAGTATGCGATGTCAGATATGGTAAAAAATTTTTATCCAAGGATACCTCATTCATCGTTGTAATCGGCATATTAGTTGAAAGTAAGGGATGTTGACAACAGAAATAATATATATGTTTATTTAAAATGTTTCAACTTCGAGTTCCACTCATTGCCTATCTGTTGCATAAATGTTTATATAAACTATTTTTGCACTTATTATATTATCATTTAATTAGACTCACCATTGTAAACAAATTTATTTCTTGCACAATGTTTTTTTAGTTACTGAAAACAATAGTTCCCTGTCACTGAAAACACACAAAATAAATAAATAAAAATAAAAGTTTAAGATTATTCCTGATATTATGTCTCTTTAAGAGACTACTTCAGTCAAATGAAAAGACCCGCTCCTAATGCTAATCCTATGGAAGAAATTTTTAAAGATATCTCGTTTGCATTTCAGTATTTTTAAACAATTCTTTTTGCATTGGCTAGCTGAGATCGATTTGTACGAAGGGAGTTTTATACTTTTTTGATTTTTTTTACAGATATTTCTAATTAGGACACTTTCACTTTCGGAACCAGTTTCGAGAATAAAGGCATCCTCTTAAGAAAAAATCTGCAAATAAATTCGAAAAAGCAAAAAAAAAAAAAAAAAAAAAAAAAAAAAAAAAAAAAAAAAAAAAAAGGCAGATGTAGAGACCAATATCAGGTATCCAGTACAAAAAAAAATCATTCAAAAATATTAAAATTCAAACGAGATATTTTTAAAAAATTATTCCATAGGATTAGCATTAGCGAGCGAGTCTTTCCAGGTGACTGAAGTAGTCCCTTAACATAAGCATTTGGAGGGAAAATAATGATCAGGCTTATTTAGGAATAAGACAGGGGAAGTCTCCATTAGTAAATCAATATACCCAATATCTTGTTATTGGGAGGCATTAGATAGTTTTCTCCATGTAGATAATTATTCTTCATTATTTTTACCATCATTACTTTTCGCTTTAATTGAACATTTTGCATTATATTATTTCTAACTATTTTACGTGCACAACTGAATTTTTAAACCGGAAGTATGCAAAGTTTTTCATGGGATTTTTGAGATAATCTGCTTTATCGCTAATATGGTAAATAATGGGATACTAACCAGATATTTTAGGTAGCTTTCGTTACAAAAATCTACCTATTGCGGCTGTCTGGAGGAAAACAATTCCGAAAAATTTTTGCATATTTTTACCGATCATGACCCCCAGACCCCGAAATCACCTTCCGTTAAAATGTTGAGATATATATCTATGTATATATATATATTGCACTAACCCCTTAATTCTCACTCCCGTGATATTCACGGGATGTGTCTTTTATTCAGAATGTTTGATTCCCACCAGTTTTATAAAATAGTGTAATTGGCTTCATAATGGTATCATTTTATCTGCCTTTAAATAAGACGAATATTTCTTTTTTAATAAAGTGGTGCCAATAAGCAATTTGAATTTTTAAACCGTAATTTAATGCGACCGTTAAGGGGCTAAACCCTACGATGCATAGTTTTTTACAAAGCATTATTTTTCCTTTAGTAACGATTTTTTAAATAATACCGTTAATAATTCATATATTTATTGTATGGAAGCCTCTGAGCGCGAGTAATACTCGCACTTGACCGTTTATTTTAAAAAATAAGGTTGCGGAAAACTTCATTATTAAATATTTACTCAACAGCTTATGTTATTAGGATCCATTAGATAGCTTTCTCCATTTAGACAATTGTTCTTAATAGTTTTTTCCATCATTACTTTTCGTTTAAATTTAATATTTTAGATGATAAAAGGTTCAACATTTTAATTTAAGTACTATTTAAAACAGGAGTATGCAAAATTTTTATTGGGTATTAAAGATAATCTGTTTTTCCGCTAATAAAGTAGATAATACAAAAAATAAAGTTTAAGATTATTCCTGATATTCTGCTTCTTTAATGTAAGCATTTGAAGGGGAAATAGTAATCATGGACTTTTTTTAGGAATATGACTGCGGAAAACTTCAGTAGTTAATCAATATACCTAAAAGCTAATGCTATTGGTAGCATTAGACAGTCTTTTTCATTTAGATAAATTATTCTTATTTTTACTATCATTATCGTCATGTTTTCGGTTAAATTTATCAACTTACATGATATTATTTTGAAGCTTTGTATTTATGTACGCCACTGAATATTCAAAATGTGTATGCAATGTTTTTCATGGGGTTTTAAAGATAATCTACATTTGCGCTAATAGGATATAATGATGGGATACTAACCAGTAATGTTTTATAATAGAGATATCTATACAGTATATTTATTCAGCATTTGTCAAACGTAAGATTATACCGGATGTCCTGTTTTTTTTTTTTTTTTTTTTTTTTAACATAAGCATTTCGAGAGAAAATAATGATCATGGTCTTACAAAAAAATAAAAATAAAAGACTGCGGAAAACTTCTTTAGTAAATCAATTTACACAACGGCTTATGTTAATAAAAGCCACTAGATTGCTTCTCCATTTAGATATTTATTCTTAGTTATTTTTAGCATGATTAGGGGAAGGTGGCTTAAAATGATCCTAGCGGGCAAGCAGGTCACGCTATCTACAGGGTAACACGTAAACTGGTTGTGCCAAGTGAAGAAAAAGCAATGGCGGCATTCAAGTAGTCGCAGTATTACGCGTCTGAATAGAATTCTTTGAAAAAGTGGATTTTATAATATCTGTTATAAGATAAGCACTAACTTTTATATTTAGTTAGATGTACAGTCTTTCATGTACAGAAATATGACTTGGTTTACTTAATAGAGTATGTTTTTAGACTTGAATTACACTTGTGCAGTTTGTTATGTTTCTCGGTGTCATCCAGTTATATGACCTAAAATGGACGGCCATGTTGCCGGGTAAAATGATCCATTATGTGGATCGCTTTACTACAATTTCATAAGCTGAAGAAAATCCGGTACCGGGTCCTAGCCATCATGGGAGCCAAATGTGTGACCTGCCCCAAATCTTTCTCTTTGAGTCCACGTGTTATCCTATAATTTTCGGATCATGATTTTCAAATATTCCATTTTATTGTTTTTTCAAAATTATTTGTGACACTTTTTGTTTTAAAATTTGCATAAAATAAATTATGTATGCTATTTGGTTGTAAAACGCATTTTATTTCCTTATGTTTTGTGATAATTACTTCTATATCCTTTATTTTGCCGATAAAAAACAATTTACAATTATTTTTAAATGAAGGATCATTTTGCCCTTCAGTGAGGGTAAAATGATCCTTTGGACACTTTTTCAAGTATCTATTTTTTTTCATTACTCAATTTGGGTTTAAAATATTATTAAAATATGTTTATAATGCAAAATATAGTGTAAAACATATTAGCATAGGGCTAAAGTTTTATTTAAAGAGTTATGTTATTAGGTAGCTTTCATTACAAAAAGCTACATATTGCAGCCGTTCGGAGGAAAGCGATTTCAAAAAATTTTTGTATATTTTCATCGATCATGACCCCCAGACCCCGAAACCACCCTCCGTTCAAAAGTTGATATATATATATATATATATACACATATATATATATATATATATATATATATATATATATATATATATATACACATATATATATATATATATATATATATATATATATATATATATATATATCCATATATAACCATTAATTAAACATTACCGACCATCATCAAAAACTGCAATATTGTGAATGATTGACTACACGTCATAAACCAACAATATAGAACTGTATGTGTAAAATAAAGTACCGTATACCTAATTACAAGAATTAACATGGAAGAAAAAAAGAAGAATATGGATTCCGAAAAAATTGAAAAACTTATATATTGAATTACGTTTTCAAGAGTACAGAATTCAATGATATAAGCAAATCGGTTGTTTTCTGTGGGAAAAAAAGCTATAAGCTGAAAAAAAAATTTTCCCTGTACTCAAACAACCAATACAATCAAAATAATAGTTTCAAGATGAATACAGAACATTATCAAATGGCATGAAATGGAAAAAAAACTACAACCCATTAAATATTTAATTTATAGCAATAGAAATCTTACAAAAACATACCGTATTAATTCCCAGTAGATTTTCAAAATATATTCCCGCACATGGAATCCAAAAAATATGATAAGATTAAGGTGAATAAAACAGTTAAGTTAACACAGAAATTAAAATCTATGGAGTCAGTTAATTCATGTTGAAATATTGTGATAAATATAATTAATATAATATAAATAAAAAATAATTACATTATTTATAATACCTAAAAACAATTTTAAATTGTATAATAGCAATTTTACAACATTGCCAATATTCACCGTTAATTACCTCCTAGTGTAAAAAATTAAAATTATGACTTTAATATAGGCTATTTTAAAATACAAAATTTATGGTGCTGCCATCTATAATTTTATTTAAAAACTATTATGATCATACAAATGTCACAGTAAGTAGAACCTAATACATGCTAGTGAATTAAAATGTATCAACTGCATTCCTACACACATCCCAATATAAACACTGTGTTTCATTATTCAGAATTTTTTTTTTAAATATATTAAATGTTAATACAATATATTCTATTACCATACCATTAAATCTACACTGAGAAATTAAAAAACTTTTTTAACTTGATAATATATACAATATAGGCTATATGCTATAAAATAAAATAAATTATATATTATAAAAATATAATAGTCTTAATATTTAGCTTTACATATAAAAAAGTCCTTCCGGCCAGTGCCGGGAGGAAGAGGTAGCTTTCACATTCCTTATTTTTAAAAAGCCAACTTATATTATTCAAACACACGAAGGTCAATTTAGTGGAAACCGAATATAGGAGATTCAATACTAATTTTTATCAATAGTAAATCATTATTAATGAGAATTTCGCGAAATTAGTCAGCTTTATCCAAGCTGCTTTTATTTAAAGTATTCATTAAGTTTTATTTAAAGCTTCATCCGCCATCTTGTTTCAAAATGGCGGCCATTTAAAAATTTTAAAAAATTTTAAAATTTGAAACGTCGTACCAAAAAATTAAAAATTGAAAAATATTTTTTTCTTATGTGTTTGACCTTGATACAAAGATTCGGGGCATTTTTTGTTTTGTCTATATCTTTAAAAATGGCTGAGTTATAGCACTTTGAATTTCTAGCTTGGCTGACATTTTGAAACGACCTGATTTTTGTCACGCGATAACAGGCGTATTTATCAATCGATTTGGATGTACCTTGGTGTATACATAATACGTACCAATGTCTCGACCGAGTTCGTTGGCCAGCTTCATCCACCATCTTGTTTCAAAATGGCGGCCATTTAAACTTTAAAAAAAAAATAATTTGAAATGTGGTACCGAAAAATTGAAATTTGATAAATATTTTTTTCTTATGTGTTTGACCTTCATACAAAGATTCCGGAGCAGTTTTTGTTTCATCTATATCTTAAAAATTGGCTGAGTTATAGCATTTTGAATTTCTATTGTAGGTGACATTTTGAAACGACCTGATTTTTGTCACGCGATAACAGGCGTATTTATGAACCGATTTGGATGTAACTTTGTGTGTACATAGTACATACCAATGTCTCGATCGAGTTTGTTGGCCAGCTTCATTCGCCATCTTGTTTCAAAAGGACTGCCATTTAAAAAAAACATTAAATTTAAAATTTAAAATAAATTATCAAAAAACTGAAAAATGAAAAAGATTTTTTTATGTGTTTGACCTTGATACAAAGATTCCGGAGCAGTTTTTGTTTTGTATATATCTTAAAAAATGGTTGAATTATAGCACTTTGAATTTTTAGCATGGCTGACATTTTGAAACGATCTTATATTTGTCACGTGATAAGACGCGTATTTATTAACCTATTTTGATGTAAGAAGGCATGTGGATAGTATATCGTAATTTCTCGACCAAGTTCGCTGGCCAGCTTCATCAACCGCCTTGTTTCAAAATGGAGGCCATTAAATAAAATAAAAAATTATATTTAAAGTGAGGTGCAAAATATTAGAAATTGAAAAAGGTTTTTTTCTTAAATATTTGACCATGATATAAGAATTCTGGAGCATTTTTCGTTTTGTCTTTATCTTAAAAAAATGACTCAGATATAGCAGTTTAAATTTCTAATGTGGGTGACATTTTGAAAAATCTGATTTTTTGCCTGCGAACGCACTTGTATATATCAACCGATTCCGATGTGAGAGAGCATGTGCACAGGAATTACTAAGGTCTCGACTAAGTTCACTCGTTAGCCTAATCCGCCATGTTGTCTTAAAATGGCAGGAACTTTAAGATATCGCCGAATTTGGCAACCAAATATAAGTTATTTTAAATAAAAGCAGCTTGGATAAAGCTGACTAATTTCGCGAAATTCTCATTCATAATGATTTAGTATTAGTAAAAATTAGTATTGAATCTCCTATAATCGGTTTCCACTAAATTGAGCTTCTTGTGTTTGAATAATATAAGCTTGCTTTTTAAAAATAAGGAATATGAAAGATACCTCTTCCTCCAGGCAATGGCCGGAAGGACTTTTTTATACAAGATTTTCCGTTAAGGGGATCATTTTATGCCACCATCCTCTACTTTTCGTTTAAATTTAACATCTTACGTGATAAAATTTTCAACATTTTTATTCATATGTAGTATTTGAAATAGAAGTATGCAAAATTTTTTCACGGTGTATTAAAGATAATCTACTTCTTTTGCGCTAATAAAGTAGATAATAGAAAAAAATAAATACGCAAAAGTTTAAGCGAAAATAGTGATCATAGCCTCTTTTTAGGAATAAGACAGCGGAAAACTTCATTAGTAAATGAATATTCCCAATAGCTTATGTTATCGGGAAATATTTGATAGTCTTCTCCATGTCGATATTATTCTTAATTATTTTTACCATAATTATCCTCATGTTTTCATTTAAATTTAACATCTTCCATTATATTATTTTCCACCTTTTTATTTATATTCACCATCTAATATTTAAAAGTAGTAAACAAAGCTTTTCATAGGGTTTTAAAGATAATCTGCGTTTGCCCTAATAAGACATAATGATGGGATACTCACCAGGTATTTCTTATAATAGAGATATCAAAAATGCATGTTTAGTTAGCATTTGCCAAAGGTTACGATTATTCTTGATATTCTGTTTTTTTTTACATATACATTTCGAGGGAAAATTATGATCATGGTCATTTTTTAAAAATAAGACTGCGGAAACCTTTTTTAGTAAATCTATTTACTCAATAGTTTATGTTATTAGAAGCCATTAGTTAGTTTTCTCCATTTAGATAATTATTCTTAATTACTTTTGCCATCAATGCTTTTTGTTTAAATTTAATATTTTACATGATAAATTTTTCAAATTTATTTTTTTAGTGTTTGAAGCAGGGAAGCATTTTTTTTTTTTTTTTTTTTTTTTTTTTTTTTAATAGGACTTTTTTTTTTTTTTTTTTTTTTTTTTTTTATAGACTTCGGAAAATTTCATTATTTGTAATTCAATATACTAAATAACTTATGGTATTTGGAGCCAATAGATAGTCTTCTCCATTTAGATAATTATTCTTAATTATTTTTACCATCATTAAACAAGATGTTTTAGTTTACATTTAACATCTTACATTGTATTATTTTTAACTTTTACATTTATATGCACTATTGAATATTTAAAAGGAGTATGCAAAGTTTTTCATTTGTTTTTAAAGAAAACCTACATTTGCGCTAATAGGGTATAATGATACTATCCAGATATATTTTTATAATAGAGATATCAATACAGGAAATTTAGACAGCGTTTGTTAAAGTTTAAGATTATTCCTGTTTCTCTAAGATAAGCTTTTAGAGGGAAAATAATGATCATGGTCTTTTTTTTTTCAATAAGACTGCGGAAAACTTCTTTAGTAAATCAATTTACTCAACAGCTTATGTTATTAGGAGCTACTAGATTGTTTTCTCTACTTAGATAATTGTTCTTAGTTACTCTTACCATCATTACCTTTCGTTTAAATTTAACATTTTAATTTAAGTAGTATTTAAAAGAAGAGTATGCAGATTTTTTCATGGGGTGTTAACTCTTTCAGGTACACATTTTTTTTTCTTTTGGCATTTGGAAAATGTTTAATTTTTGGCGCACTTAAAAGCACAGTAAGTTTTATGTAATAACACATTTATTTCATATTAATCCTTATACAGGGTATCCCTAAACTCAAAGTATATACGTTAGGAGGTGATAGAATACAACTGGACAAGCACAAATCAACATACAATCCATATTCGGAACAAAAGGCGTAAAAAGCTAGAGAGCGAAACATACTGTGGCACAAAACGAGGAGAAAGAAGATAGACAGCGATGGATTGAAATGAAACCGATAATATGAAGAAAAACATTTTATTCAACAAAATGAAAGTAAACAACACGTACGTCCCCCATCACAGCAACTGCTCAAAATTGCGGTCGCCAACAGTAACGCGCAGGCTTCACACCGTCGATGGAGTGATCGCCGTACATTGGCGAAAACACCCAGCATCTCTCGGATGGTGTCAGCAGCTACGGATATGGTGTTAGCAGCTACGGATATGGTGTCAGCAGCTACGTTAAACAGATTTTTTATTGCGGTCGCTGGGTGGCGCCCTCTAGCGCTTTACGTCTTGCGTTCCGATCATGGATTATATGGTGATTTGTGCTTGTCTAGTAGTGTTCTATCACCCCCTAACGCATGTACTATGAGTTTAGGGACACCCTGTATATACTCCTACATAATATTGAAATAATTTTAGGCAATTAGTATTACAAAATAATTAAAACAGATTACTTCAAACAAATCCAGGACGTTCTGATACGTCAAATGTGCTCAAGGGGATTAAAGGTAATCCATTTTTACGCTAATAAAGTCTAATAATAGAATATTTAAAAGGTATTTTTTATAATAACATAATTACAGCATATTTAGTCAGCATTTGTTTTAAGTATTATGGAGTAAAATGTTTTCTATTTTGACCCTGGTAAAGGATATAACTATTCAACGTAAGGGAAAATTTACTATCTATGACCAAAAGCTAGCATTATTTTTGAGGATGTTTTTCATGAACTAGTATAAAGATGGGGAATTAAAGATAATCTATTTTTGCGCTAATAAAATATATAAGAGAAAAAAAAATTAAATCGTTAAAATTAAATGTTAAAAGATTTTTAGATCCAGGTTTTTTTTTCTATAAGGTCACTGTGCCTAAATGAGACGCGATTCCCCATGGTTTTGTCCCATTTTGGGTTATTTGGCATTTTATTAAATAAATATCTACTTTATTACGCGAAAATTATTGAATACTGTGCCTTTAGTTCAAAACTAACTTGTTTTGTAGAAATAGAATCAATATCTGTAGTATAGTCCCACAATATACGAATGTCGCATTTTGGTGATTTTTGTTGCATTTACAGCATTTAAAACCTAAAGGAGACGTCCAATGCCCTAAATGCGACAATGCGTTTTATACATGCTAATTATCTAAACATATTCATTTAACCATTAACTGATGTGACACAAATTGTCGCATAGCTTCTGTGAACGGTCTCCGAGGCCGCTTGATGAAAGATAAATAAAAACCTTCATTAACTCAATGGATACCGTTTTTGTACTAAACATTATGTACAGGACTATCATAATTTAAATTCAGGTATTCAGAAATCTTTAGAATTAGTACTAGGGATCCAAGCGAAACAAAATTTCACAAATAATTATAGTTAAACTGAAAATTTCAAGTTAATCCCTGTCAATTAGTAAAGGAAATAGTCTGCGAGACCGCTAACAGCAGTTAAGGGTTAAACACTTGTCGGGGAAAACATCCTTTAAAATTCGCGGAATTTGAGAGTTATTAACCCGTAAACTAAACAACAGTGCGATTTAGGATTCCGTAACTTCAACTGCGTATACTTTTATTGGCAATATAGTGATAATGAAATATAACACGTGATTCCGATATGAAATTTAATACGGAATCGAAATGGGAAATTGATTCAATCAAAAATCTTATTTCGTTAATGAAAAATACAAATTAATTATAGAATATTTTAAATAACACCGACATTTTAAATTTTGATCGGTGCGAATTCGCATTAGTGAGAATAGATAGAAGAATATTTACAAGATATTTATAACATTGTTAACAAGAATATTTATTACATATAACTCGAGTTATTATAAAATGGCCACGTGAAACTATATTAGACTTATAAACAGATAAAATCGTGCAGTGTTTTTAATAATTCGAATTTAGCAGGCCTGTTTAAGCCAAAGAGAGGCACAAGGGACTGATATTATGTTGCTTCCACCACCCCCTCTTTTTTCTTAGGCTTTCACAAAAAATTAAACATTAACTATGTATTTTAATAACATATATGCAAACATAAAATCTCGTTTAAATAAACACAGTTTTGTTTATCTTTTTCTTATCTAACAGTAGAAAATGTTTTTTATGATGAGTAAAAGTTGAAACATCATTAAAATATCAGATTTAAGAAAAGTGTAAAAGAAAAAAATAAAATAAAAATTGAAGACTTCCAAACCAAAGCATATAACTCAGCTGCATCATGCTTTAATCAGATTTCGCATTTAAGCTACCGAACGTTTTAACCTTTGTAAAATTAACTTACTTAATAGCAATAACATATTTTAAGTTTTTTCAATCTATACAATATTTTTCAGAATTTCCATCATCCCTTAATCATGTAGTTGAATTCTCTGTTTCGAATATACACCGCTATTTTTACCCATATTTTTTTAATTAAAATTTTTAAAGACACGAATTTTTCTGTTTTGATAATTTTACTAACTCAACACAGCTTAATTAAACACAATTCCTTCTTTAAACATTTTTAATACCATATAACCTATATAATACAACTACCATATAAACTTCCCTCTTTAATCCCCTAAAAGTCTCTCCGCATTTAGGGCATCTATACTTCATCGCTAATAGGTATCTGAAGAAAGCAAAGCCACCAAAATGCGTAGAATATTTTATAACTCTAATTTATAACCCACCATTTCTTAAGATTGCACTTCAGGCAAATGAAACCTGTGTCGTAGTCCTTCACGTCCGTAGAGTTATTTGATCTTGAAGATGGGGGCGCTGTATAATGAACTATGTGTATTTTAATGGAAAATTTTTTTTAAGGAAATGTTTTAAATGCAGAGAAATGTTTCGGATTTGGTTCATGAAGTTTGGTTGTCTCATTATATAGCATATATTTACGATTATTGCATTAAGATATTAAGTACAAGAACATTGTCGCACTTAGAGGTCATCACATTTAATCACAAAGACCTTATTTCTTGAAGTTTAGACAAACTTCACGAACATTTTCATTTCGAAATGTCTGAAACATTACTTCATATGACGGAGAGTATGTCTTAGAGTTTTGAAACTGGGCGATCATTTGTTTACGGACTTACTCGGCCTAGTACCTTTTTTTTTTTTTTTTAAATGTTTTAAATGCAGATAAATGTTTCGGGTTTTGTTCCTGAAGTTTGGTTGTCACATTATATAGCATATATTTACGATTATTGCATGTTAAGTGCAAGAACATTGTCACATTTAGAGGTCATCACATTTAATCGCAATGACCTTATTTCTTGAAGTTTAGACAAACTTCACGAACATTTTCATTTGGAAATATTTGAAACATTATTTCATATGACGAAGAGCGAGGATAACGAGAAAGACAGGCTACCGCGGTGCATTCCACATATCTTTTTTTACAGACCGTCGGAGTCACGTGATACTCGAATGCACCAATGAAGGTGTGCGAAAAGAGCACACGTCACTCTAGCTGTCTGTAAAAAAGAGATGCGGAATGCACCACGGTAGCCTGTCTTTTTCGTTAGCCTCGACGGAGAGTATGTTCTAGAGCAGGCATGTTAAATTCATTTACCACTGCGGGCTAAATTATGCATTTTATATGAAGCCGCGGGCCACATTACCAAAAATAATAAGGAAATTAATTTTGTTACTATTGCACAAAATCAAATCCGTGCATTAAAAATACAGCCATGTTAGCCCATTCGGGACCATGGGTGCATATATGCACCCTCAAAAAGAGCATACAGAATTTGTGTTAGGCACCAGTGAAAAAGAAAAGTAATATTTATTTTCTTTAATTAGAACATTTTCGCGATTTATAAAATAAAGGGGACTTCTTTAAAAAAGTGGTGCTAAACGAATAAAAGTTGTGTAAAAGCCTCGGTATCGAAGGGGTTAAAAAATAAAGTTACTTTTTGAAAAGATTAAAAACATTCACCAAGAAAATTTTAAAGATATTTATTAATTAAAACGACATCGATTTTATTAGCTTTTGCTATTCTTTAAAAGTAAAAATAGCAAATATTTCGTACAAAAGTACTCTGCCAAATATAATGAAAAATATGTTAAAATAAAAATACAAACATACTCAAACGCATTTAAATATTTAAAATTTTAAATCGCAATCCTGATATTTGCATTTTTCTTCTAAATTATGGTTGTGACGTTTTATAAAACAAACCGCTGCAAGAACACAATAATTTTCAATATATACTTATGGAATAACAAAATTTTCATAATTGAGTAAAATATATCAGCTATGGTGATTGTATCGAGCATAGGAACAATTTCCTGACGCTCCTCAATTATTTTTAAATACACTTCGTATCTGCGAACAAAAACTACTGAGTGGAATTTCTTCATCTATATTTTCAAGAATTACAAAGTGATACGCTACACACATTGAAATTACAGATTTCATTTGATTATTGAAATTTGGTTATATCATGAATATTCGTAGCAATGTTCCTCCATATTTTCAAATTTATTTAACTATTCTGGGCACCTTTTCTTTTACTTACAAGGGAATGATTTTGACTTGTGCTGTCTAATCTTTCTTTCTCTCTCTCTCTTTTTTTTTTTTTTTTTTTTTTGTTTTAAACAGATGCATTACTTTTCATAAGCTTCATGAATACAATTTTTTCAATAAGTTTTAGTTTCCAATCTAACAATTTATCTTTCCAAAGTGTTTCTGTATATTAGGGAGTTTTTCTAGATATTTGTGAGTAAATTATTGGCAAACTTCAACAAAATGTCTACTTATCAAACATAAAATTTCAGTTTTTATTTGAATATAAAAATAATTGTAAATTGACATTTGTACATCTTTTGATGTACATCTTCATCATTAGGAAAGGTAAAGGTAGCATAGGACTAATTAACAGTGACACGTTAACTAACCTAAATTAATGAAATTAATTAATGCTGTTATATCCAAAATGCTCGTCTGAGTATGCAGACAAATAATGAAAACAGGGTAAAAAAATTTTCAACAAGACGAGATATCATATTACTTTCACTTTCAAAGCTGATTATTTATTTAGATTTTTTAAAATATTTTAGTCATTAATTTAGCACCGTATTTTAATAGCTTTTCGATACATTTTTAGTACCTAACAAATACTATACATTATTTTGTAATGTAAATCAAAGAGAGCAGTAAAATAACTTATTAGTTTCAACAAAAAACACCAATTAGAAAAACAAATACTATCAGACTTTTATAAATCTTTAAATTTATAGATTCAAGATTTTCTCCTATTTTTAGCTTTCCTGCTGGTTAACTTTGCATCCCCTATCCCTCAGAGCTGAAATTTTAAAATGAATTAGATTTGACCATATACTATGCATATAATATACTTTCTAATGTCTGATCTCCTATGCCAAAGCAATGTTGCCAGATTGTGGAATTTTTTTTTCTCCAAAATAGCTACCAATATTTTTTACTAGTAACCATCTCTTTATTTAATCACGGAATTTCTATCATTAAATATAGCGAAGTCTAATATTCAGAAATAGTGGCAGATATTTTGAATAAAAGCATTTCCAATTTGGCAACACTGCTCTGCTTTGCAAATGTGTTCGTGCAAAGTGTATTTTCTTCATCAAAAAGAACTGAATCAAATATGGGGAAAATAGCAAAGGCTTGGCGGGCCACATAGAAGTTTCTGGCAGGCCAAGTGTGATCCGCGGGCCACGTGTTTGACATGCCTGTCCTAGAGTTTTAAAACTGAGCGATCACTTGTTTACGGAATTACTCGGCCTAGTATCATTTTTATTTATTTTTTAATGAAAAAATTTACATTTGCTGAAGCTTATACAAACAATATGTATCACTTTTAATCATTATCTATTTTTATAGTATACTAAACTTTAAAATAATTCCTTAAGAATAACTCCAGTGTATATGCGAAAAAATATATATTTTAATCCCTTGAATGGTGGCGATATAATATGTATCCCGCTTAATTTTAACATCGAAATGTCTCAATGGCACCATAACTTGTATAAAATTTTGCTTTAATAATGTACGCGAAAATCTTTTACTTTTTTTCGAATACATTTGTTCGTAAACCGGGTGCCATTCAATCATTTCAACACTTTAACAGCAAAGGTACTTTGCCCCTATATTAAGGGTTAACCCTACATTCGAAGAAAATGGCTAATTATCCTTTTACAATTCCCGGCATAAGTGAGTAAGTAGGAGAGATAATTTATTGATAAGAATTATACAAGTTTTTGCTGCTGTTTAATTGATTAAGGAAAATATATCTCACATTTATTAGTATAGTTACACAACCTTTAAAATATGCAATTTTTGCGATATTAATACAAGAAACTAACAAAAGTACTTCTCAACGTGTCTATATTTGAATATCTATAAAATGGCTGAATAAGAGAGGACATTTATCGTATTGTTCAGCTGGCGCAGCGCTATCAATTATATTATCTACAAATCTTCAGATAATGTTTTCATTAGACACCGTGATGAATTCAGGCGATACTGCAGAATAGAGGGGGGGGGGGAGGATTCTACCCTGTAACATTTTTTATGTTTTGCTATTTATGTTCTATAAGTGTAAATTTTCCCCATTATTAATGTCTCCACTTCACCCTTGGCAAGTTGTAAAATTTCTTCCAGAAAAATAACGTCTTTCAACGTTGACTAGGCTTGTATTAGTACAAATAAAATAATGTTTCTTCAGATAACTCATGGTCATTCACCAAAGTTCGGGAAGAACTTCGTTTTGGCACTAGAAATAAAGTGAAAACGAATGATCGTATCGACTTGCGGACGGTGTTATTCGATTCAGAATTAAAAAACATGTAACAAACGATGCCCCATTTCACGTATTTAAAAGAAGTTTAATTTCCCCCGACTTAAAATGCCCTCATTTCCCCTAAAAAGCACAGTAAAACAATTTTATTTTGGGGGTACACATCAGATATTTACGAAATTATATATGTATTCTAAGCCATTGAAAATGTATAATTCCTTTCAGGAAAATAGGTCCCAAATTATAACTGGTCCAGGACTCTGATTTACTTCTTTATTTTCTGTTTTTATTGGGCAAGGATTTTAAAGTATATACACATAAAAACAACCACTGCAAGTTATTTTAATGTAATGAAGGATTGGTTTAAATAAAAGTGGTCATACCTATAGATGGTTATAATTTGAAACTAATTTATATAATATATATAACAAGAAAAATATTAATGTATTTGGGAAATCGTAGTTCTTTCATAAAATTGAAAATTCACATTCATGGAAATAAATTTTACCTGTATAATTGGCATTAATAGTCTGAATCATTATTTCAAAGCAAATGATAACACATGTAACTAATTCAGCACACTTTTCATTCCCTGAATGAACATAGCCCTAATTTGAAAACATTCTTTAAAACAATCTTTAAATGAAGGCTGAACTGGCAATGTAAGATAAAATCTGAAAAAATAAGTTACTAAATTAACTGCCTACACTGTAATGCACATTTTACTCGATTAGTTGTTGTTAATTGACACCTGTAACATGTAAATTAAGATTTGCATATTAGACTTAATTGTACAATTAGAAATTATTTATTGGATTGGACATGCCAATTTTGTTTAATTAATTAACAAATGGAGCAGATACCACAAAAAATTGAGCTGTGCCAATTTCCGCCGGGGTATCTTGGAAACAGCGGCAAAGCTTATTTAAAATTTAAAGAAAGAAATATATTTAAATGGTTAAAATTATTTTGCATTAAGATATTGAAATATTTCATTTTTGTAAAGTTTATATCATCATATATTTTTTCTGAGTGGGGTACATTGATACGGGTAAATTAAATGTAATATGATATCAGTAGGAGTGAATGTGCTTTTGCAGAAAAAGTATATTTCATTTATAGTTGGACAGATTTATCGCACACTGTCAGAAACGTTTGTCTTTATACACCAAATTGTTCCTTATTTTTCAACAAATAATTTTCATACTCCTGGAAAACATGCTTTTTCAACAAAAGTCAGAAAATAGGGGAAATTTCAGTTTATTTCCTGGCATGCATTACCTCTAATAATAATAAAGTTGGAATTCATTTTAAAAATAAAAACCGAAAATTCAATAAATTAAAGTTTCTAAGTTATTTAACAACAAACAAATTAAAATAATGCTTTCGAATGAAAAAAACATTAAAAATTAATTTTCTCGTTCATTTAAAATTATTCGCAATTTATTTTAGTTATAAAAAATATTCGCATTTAAAATATAATCTGAACGAACACATTTAAAAAATATATAATAGTTAAATTAAATGAAAATAAAATCGATTTTGCTCAAAAAATAAAACATTTCTTTTTGAATTCAACTAAAGATACAATATTCATATTTTACATCTAACAATAAAATAAAATATATGTCCAATTCATATTTTTATCCTTTATTATCCTATAAGGGTTAAAGCCCCAACCATTATGTCATAACGACGAAATCTCCCTACAATTTACTTGAAAATTACCACCTAAAACATAAAATTTATCAATCCTTACACAAGTCCCCTTTGAAGAAGGGGGCTTCAATTTAAACAAAGGGGATTATCAATTTAAACCCAACCTGGGCAACCGCCCGTTGGCTTAATGGTTAAGATACTAAACTCGAAGCAGTAGTCCTTGGTTCCACTCCAAGGTCAGTTAGAAAATTCTTGAAATATGTATAATAAATACTTCCTTATGAATGTCCCCCCCCCTCCCCCAAAAAAATGCTGTACCATTTTCTCAAAGCTGATATTTCAAATTCGTTTTGGAGTTGATTATCAATGTTTTGTATTTTTAGAGTAGTATTAGGTTAAAAAAGATACATATTCATATGTAATAATATATATTTCAGGACGCGTAATGTTTAATTTTTTGTGACAGTGCATGAAAGGGGGCAGTTAAAACCAGACGCTGGGCCTGAAAGTTATTTGGGCTAATTTCCTATTGTACCACAAGCAAATTACACATTTTCTGTGATTTAGAATACATATATGAATATATATATACATATATATATATATATATATATATAAGTTTCGATAAATGTATTTTTTGTATTTAATAGTTTCCTAGTCTAAAACACAAAATGTTGATTATAACCGGTATAAGATCAAAAGAAATTTAAAGTATAATTTTTACGAAATTTTCATACCAAATTTGGGTTTTCCAGGAGTATTAAATCAGAAGGGTTAAAAGAAGCGATCAAAAATGGCTGCCTAATTGCAGGTAAAAGATGGCGGCAATTCAGACGTTTCATGTGTCTGAAATTAGGAAGCTAAAAGTGTCAAAAATTGCAAGCTATTTTAAGATGTCTTAAAAATCAATCGTCCGTTTTAGACACACAAGTGTCTGAACTTCAAACGTTTAAGTTTTCAATGAACCATGTAAACACATGTTGCTCTCGTAAGAGAAATCCTTAATAATAAAACCTAAAATGTTTACAAAAATGAATGAAAAATGTTTTGAATATACAGAAGCCTCTTGTTTAAAAGGAACAGTTTATAACATGTTTATAATTATTATATAAAATTAGCAAATAAAATTAACAAATAAATAGCTTTTTAATATAATTATTATGTCTAAGTCAACATTACTTTTCATCTTCACTTGAAAATAATTCATCAAAAATAAAAGAAATGATGATCTAAGACATTAGTTAGGAGTAGGATAATAGTTTACTTGGAAAAAAAATTACGAACCCCCCCCCCCCCCCCCATCAGATAGATAATAGTACTGCGTCATGAACAAGAGGTGGTTTCCAAAGTTCTGGCGCTGCATTGTGTCAAGGTTTGGGTATTCGGCCGGATATTCGGTTCGGTTCAAAGTTCGGATATCCGGATATTGTTGTGTTCCAAAGACACAACACGTCCCAAAAGACAACGAATTCATCCGAAATTATAATTAAAAATTCTTTAATTTGAAACACTGGAACAGTGCAACTCAGAGATCATCATATGGTAATTAAATCAGTGAACAACTGATATATTTAATAGAAGTACGTGAATCAGTTAGTTAAATGCTTAATAATAAAACCTAAAATGTTCACAAAATGAATGAAAAACGTTTTAAATGTATAGAAACTTGTGCAAAAGGAACTGGTTATGATACGGTTATAATTATTGTCTAAATTGCATTACTATTCACATTCACTTCAAAATAGTTCATCAAAAATAAAAGAAATTGTGATCTAAGGCATTAATTGAAATAAAGATAAATGTTATAAAATATGAGATATTAAAAATCTGATATAGTTTACTGAAAATGTGCTAAAATATACATTTAAAGGTCTTTATAGCATAAAAATCCGTCAAAATATATTAAAAATTCCAAGCTTTCAACTGCACTACAGCAGCCTTTAATTTGCAACACTGGAACAGTGCAACCCAGTGATCATCATATTGGTAACTAAATCAGTGTACAACTCATATATTTAATAGAAGTACGTGAATCAGTTAAATCCTTAATAATAGAACCTAAAATGTTCAGAAAATGAATGAAAAATGTTTTAAATAAACAGGAACCTCTTGTGCAAAAGGCACTGGTTATGATACGGTTGTAATTACGGTTGTAATTGAAAGCGCTTGGAGTTTTCAACATCTTTTGACGGGTTCTTATGCTATAAAGACCCTTTAATGTATATTTTAGCACCTTTTTAAATAAATTATATCAGATTTTTAATATCTCATATTTTATTCGGTAATTAAGGTGAACTTGACGTTCAGTAATTTATAGTTTAGGCTGTATTTTATAAGGATAATTTTTTTTATTTCATTTAAAACAATTTTAAAAAATTAAAAAAACCCGATCACATAAAAAAATTGATCATCTTTTAGCATTCAAGCCTATCTAGTTGTATAGTCATGCTGAACATCTCCTTTTTTAAATTTTTGCTTTATCAATTTTATAACGATTGTTAAGATTAGCACACTTTATAAAACGTTTTCTAATTTCTAACATTAAAATCTAAAGTGCTTTAAAACTACTTTAGAGCAAATCTTAACAAGGACTAAAAAGCATCTTTAAAGGAAAAGCATTCAAGCAATCATCTTCAGTTACAAGATAACAGGATTATAACGCAACTAATCTGAAATAAAATATGAAAACGCAGAATTTCCATACATTTTACCTAAAAGTAAATATGAATCAGTTTCAAAGCGTTATTCTGCAGATTATTCAAATAACCATTCAGTAACTGAAACCGTTTCAAAACTGAAACTAATTGGATGAGTCGTTTGAAATTTCATAATAAAAATGTTTGCCTAACAATCCATACTCTAAATATACGTATTTATGAATTTTGCAGTTATTGAAAACGCTGCCAACTCTTGCATGGAATTGAAATTTAAAGATTAATAGCGTATGTATTGTTGCAATCACCTTTGAACGCCGAAACTTTAGTGTAATATACTTAAAACATTATTGATTTTTTAAGTTCATACCTCATATATCGCATCAATATATCTCAGTAGCTTAAATGTTAAATCTTCAGTATGAATGAACTGAAATTTAAACAATTATTAAAAATTCCTATCAATTTCTTGTGTCAAAATTTAAATTTCTTTTATTTTTGCTGAATTGTTTTAAACTGAAGGTGAATAGTAACGTTAATTTAGACAAAAGTTATAACCGTGTTAATAACAGTTCCTTTTGCACAGGCTTCTAGTATTTAAAACTTTTTCATTCAATTTTTAACCATTGTAGGTTATTTTATTAATTTAACCAATTCACATACTTCTATTAAATGACCAATTGTTCACAGATTTAGTTACCATTTGATGATCTCTTGGTCGCATCATTCCAGTGTTGAAAATTAGTTATTTCATTTAAAACCTCTAACATTATTTCAGAGTAGTAATCTTTGCTTTATTTAATGGCAGACACGGGGTACGTAGAATTCTACTGCACATTTTATTGGAAGTGTTCGCCTTATTTAATCGCTGGAAAATATAACAGATTCTGGAATAAAACAAGTGATTGCGAATCTGCGTTTCAAATATTAACTATAAATTCTGATCAGAAATAGTGGTGCCAGATTCCTTGGAATTTCCAATTAATGTATGCACCTTGCCGATATTTGGTTATTAAATAAATCGAAAATTACCAATTGGAAAAAATATAGATATTTTGAATAAAAAATTACCCCAATTTGGCACACGACATCGTTGGTAATAATGTCAATCAATTCAATGCTAAGAATACACTGTTCAAAATTTTAACGAAATTTCTGTTTCTCTATATGAACCCTATTATAAATTTTATGTCACTAAAATGAAAATGTTGTTAAAAAGTTTATATTGCCCTTCAATTTAAAAAAAGTTTACTTTTAATTTATATGAGCATTTATTATGCTAAGTTTAACTTGCAATTATGATAACTTTACGTTAACATTTTAATTTTGCTTAATCTATAAACGCATACTTTAACTTGTTACCTCAAAATAATATGTAAAATGACAGTAGAAATAAATTTTCCTTGGTAATATTATTTAAAAGAACTTCATGAAATTTCGTACTAAATATTTATGTTCCAAAAATTTCTCTTTAACTTTTCTAAAAAAATAATTAACATTATAATTTTTCAAAACCGAAATCTTACTTTTCACCTTTGTAAAAGTTCATTTAATTATTTGTTTAATTACTAAATTTCTTACAAGTTAATCAATAACGTGCTCTTTTTCAGAATTTCCTAAAATTAAAAATTACCACTTACTTCATGAGAAACATACACTTTTTTTTTAAAGGGTACTTTCTTCGCTTAAATGCTTAATTATCAAATTGTCCCAGGAAATAAAAACTGAAATAGCCTTTTGACTAGAAATTACGCCCTCTTTTAATTTATGTGAAAAATAAAAGCTTAGCAATCATCTTGAGTTTGAAATTGTACCAAACTCTGAAATTGTCAGTAAATTTGAGCACATAATTTTGACATCATATTTAGATTTTTCGATACATTTTACCTTAGGATACCCAACGGGAAGTCATTCGGTCAAATAGTTTAGGATTTATGAAGGTGTAAAATTTCCGTAACTTAAGGCGGTTCTCAAATCCATGCGAAGGAACGCGAAACTTTCTGACACTTTTCTGACTCATTTTTAAACATAAAGGCATAAAACTGAGAGGCCTGAATATTGAAGTGATTTGGAATCGAAATGAGTTTTCTATTTTTTGATAATTAAATTACTTATCGAGTTATAGGTGCTTGTGACAGAAGATTTTTATCCTGTTTGGTGGTTTCGCGTTTGGAAATTCGGTTAAAAACGCCCACTTTGATAGTATTTTCTGAAATATCTTTTGCGTTTAACAAAACTCAGAAAACGTCTTTCTGTTACATAGTTTCTGAGTAACGACACCTGCTCATTTCATGTGTTTCCGAACAAAAATGAATTTAAAAATGTGTCAGAAAGTAGCCTCTTTGGATTTGAGTGCAACCTTACTGTTTGTTTTGTAATCGTTACAAGAATGATTCTAATGCAGGTAGTTTTTTAACCATGACTAAAAATCTGCTGGGTGGAATGAGCTGCAATTTTGGATTCGTCTATTTGAAGCTTATAGAAATCGATTTTTGTTAATATATATAGATAAAAATTCATATTTTTTTCCTAAAATATATTTTTAAAAATACATTTTCGAAAAAAAAAAATATGAAATGCAAGCTATGATTTTTTTTAACACACATCAATTTGTTCAAGCTTCAAATGTTCGAATCTGAAATTACCGCTGATTTCGCCAACTTAGTTTTTGAGTTATGCTTAAAAACTATCCGAATCGTAATCTTTTTATAAGATTACAAATGCATTTAACATTAGGAGTTTCAAACTTTAAATATTCATAATTCCAAAACTACTTGACCGAATGACTCATCATTTGGTTTCCTAAGGCAAAAAAATCCAAATAGGATGTCGAAATTAAGGGTTCGTATTAAACATTTCAGAGTTTGGTACAATTTTAACAAGAAGAATCTCCTCTAAGCCTATTTTTTAATATAAATTGAAAGAAAACATAATTTCAAGTCAAATGCCTATTTGTTTTTGGTTTTTTTTTTTTTGTTGTTGTTGTTGATTTTTCTTCTTTTCTGGGACAGTTTGGTGATTAAAATGTATGGGGCGTTCTTTTTTTTTTTTCTATCGCTTACCAACGATATTTTTAATGTATTTAAAACGTGAGACTTTTATCTTTATGAATATAAATAAATGTAAAAGAAGTATCAAATGTACAGTCATGGTAAAAAGTAAACACCCCTACCAACTCTGAAACTATTTATAATAGAAGAAAGTTACTGGTACCAAATGATTGGGAATAAAGTCTTTTAAATGATGTATATAAAATTTGCTTAGTGGCTATGTACAAATCAAAACTAAACTAAAATTTGATTTTTTTCAATAGCAACACCCAATTTTGAGAATATACTTTAAATCTTGGGTTCAAGCCACGCATAGAAAGGAAATTTCAAGTCATTTGGATGATAAGTTTTTGAATTATAAACGTTCAAAATTTGGAGCTTCTAATGTTAAATTACATTTTCATATTTTTATTAATATCTCCTGAAATTACAACCCTAATGTGATAATTTTTTGTGTGGGTATCATATTAAAATCCCTAAACATAAATACCTTGAATTCGTAATTTAAAAAATGTTATAATATGAATTATAAATTATGAAATTAATATTCGAAAAAAAAAATATGATTTGCAATCTAGAATTTTTTTATTTATATTTATTATGTCCTGTTTTATGCGAATTCTGAATTTAAAATTATTTTTTTTCCAAGTAGTTTTCGAATTTTGATTAAAAAACGTCAAAAGGATTGTTTAATAGGCCGTCCATGAGGTGTAGAAAAGCATAATTTGAAATATATATATTTTACTCATTTTATTGAAACATTTTGGCCTGGCAATAGTCGAAACATAGTAAGCAAGTGAAATGTTCATATTGGCAGGAGATAATACATTAATAAAAGTAACACAGTCATTCCGTAGCATTTCAACAATCGAGTGCCGAACTTCAATTTGGATACAGTCCCTAAAATATGCTGATTTTAAAATAACTAATTTCTCTGAAACTAATCGTAAGAATTTAATGAAAATTTGATTTTAGACTAATTGAAGGTTGCAGAATTTATTTATCGTATCAAACTTGCGTATTTCTATTGAAAAAAAAAACAAAGTTTGGATTCCTTTTTTATATATAGATGCCCCCCTAAGCAAATTTTATTTTCACCATATAAAAGTAGACTTTATTTCTAGTCATTTTGTATCAGTAACGTTCTTCTACAAAAATTTGTTGCAGAGTTAGTAGGGGGTGTTACTTTTTTTTTTCACGACTGTACAAAAAACAATGCATCGTGTTCACGATGAAAATCCCAAATATACATTATATATTTTTTAATTTTACAAAATTAAAACTATTTCTACATTTTAAAATATACTGTTGTGAAATATATAAATATTACCTTCTGGTCATTAGAAAAACTGCAGTCGTCTCAATTACAAAGGAAATTCGCAACCACTATTAAATCTCCATTGATTCACTTACCTAAAAGAGAAGAAAAAGCATTGGTAACAATACTTTTTTGGTAAAGTAAATCATTCAATATCCAAATAAGCAGAAGTTTCAGTATCAATCATATATACAAGGTGATTCAAAACTTATCGTTCAAATTTCGTGGGGAGTAAGGCAATACGTCAGGAAACCGATTTTACATAGGAAAGTACGTCCGAAAACATCATCTAAATATAGGTTAAAAGAACCTGAAAGAACTAAATTAAACGAAGTTTCCCGGCGTCAGATAGTGAAGGCGTTGAATAAAGGTCATTAACGAGATTTTTGGAGTTTTTAAAGAGATAAAATGCTTCGTGGAAGTTCTAATGAGAAGAAATAATACTAGCTTTAGGAAAGTCAAAACAATGATTGGAACACAATGGAAGGTTGGGTGCACACAGTGCCCTCTACATACATATGCGCACATATGCGGACATTCTGTCTTATGTAAAATCGGTTGCCTGGCGTATTCCCTACCTCCCCACGAAATTTGAACGATAAGTTTTGAATCACCCTGTATATAGAGTATCCTTCCATCCCTACCCTCCCGCGAAAAAAAATATATATATAAATAAATAAACTCTCAAATTTTAAAATTTAATAATTCAATAATATACTAAATCTATATTATAAAGCAAAAAGACGTCATATTCACGGTAGTAACACCTCACCAATAAATTTCGCTATAACTGCAATTTTTTTTTTAATTTCGCAACATCGCAGAATTTCAATTTTTAAAGTGTCGAATAAGAAAAAGAAGGTTCTTTCAAATACATTTTTTAAAATTGTATCTTTAAATTGTATTTAAAGATTCTTTTACGTTTTTAAAATAATTTTAAAGCATGAATTTTTAAATCTATCGCTATCGCTTGCAGCCAGATTAACCTCTTAATCGTCACATAATTTTTGGAAAAATCGTTCAAAAATCGTCCATTTAAAAAAAAAAAAAATCACGCACATCTTCCAACTGCCACGAATTCTTAAAATTGAAACACTGAAAGAAATAATATACCGCCTTCCTCTAGAACGAATAGGTATCATTTTCGAAATCCCTAAACTAGAAATATAGATTTCCGAGTTATGCGAACAAGGTAAACAAATAAACTGAATAGGCGAAGTGATACAGAATTTCGAGTCTATAGTTTTCTAGATGATGAAACTATACATTATATTATGAATCGTTTGAATTACTAGAAATTATCACTTTATTTCTAGAATTAATTCATAAACTAGAATTATAGTTACTAAAACTCACGTCTTGTGTTCGCATTTATTTGCAGAGATTTTTAAATAAGTTTGACCACGATACTATAGAAAACGCCTTTCAATTTTAATAGGGATAACGGTAACTCTCTAGCAAAGGAAACTAGAAATTTTAAGGATGACATGGAACATAGGCACAATTTATTTTCTAGACGCCAGTGGCAGAATGTTTTTTCAGTGTAAGCATTCCGATCTTAAAATCAAGTTTTTCAATTCAGTGCTGCAAATTCTTAAGAATTTAAAATAGCAAGAAAATCAAAGAAGAAACTATAATTTTAACCGAATTCCAACAAAAGAGGTTATACAGGGTGTCCACCCTCAACGGTATCCAATAGCTACTCCCTAAACCGTTAGGCAACGACATATAGTTCCAATTAGAAAAATGTTTTAAATTAGGTAAAGAAGTATTTTAAAAGCGATTTGGGTCAATAAAAACATTTTTTTTTAAAATTACGAAATTAAAATTTTTATTCTTGAATTTAAATTTTAAATATGCTTGGATTAGAACGGAATTATTATATGTTATTGAAGATTTCTGTAACATGTTACCTATTGAAAATGGAATGTGTAGCATTTATTGTTGTTTTACAATGACACTGAAGATAATTTTGATACACAGCGGTCTGTTTTATTATGAGTTTTCCAGCTGAATTAAGTTTTAGCATACCTCGTGGAATGTATAAAAATCTATAGCTGATATACTGGGTTGCACCAATGTATTCGATACAATCTACGTGTATTAATTACTGATAAGGAGTTTTCAATTGTTTTGTGCGTTTTATTTGGCTATATACTTTCATCGTATTAAAAAAATGAAGTTTTCTAACACTATTCTAGTAGTGTTAGAAATTGTTTTATAATCAATGATTTTTTTTTACAAAAAGGAGTTATCTTTGATCCAACTTTAAACCTCAGCTTCAGCTTCTCATTAAGCATTTTGCATGTTGATACAGCGTAGTGTAATATAGCTAAAATTTCAACTATTTTTTAATTACTTTGTTAAAAATATTCTAGCTACTTTACAAGTATATCTTTTATTTCATCTTAATATTTATATAGGTAATTATTGATTTTTAAAGTAAGAGAGCTCTTTTGGGGAATATTCTATATACATATTTAATATTTGAAGACTTTCAAGCTAAATTAAAATATATATATATCATAAAATTTTAGATAAAATACTACTAAGACCATAAAGTTCGAAGACTGCTTTTCATAACGGATATAATTTATTGATATTATATGTTATACACAACCATCTTTAATCTACTTCCTTTCTGCAGTTATTCACTCCTACAAAACCAAGTACAGTTTCTGGCAATATTCCTGGAAGCCTCTGGACAAGGTTTTCTTCATTCCAGTCGTCGCACTCTGGTTCACTCTGGACGCGGAGTCCTTTGAATGCACCTTCCACAGAACACATTGCTCTATCACCGCTCTCACCATTCATCTTCTGCAACATGTGCTAAGTTTTTCTTGGCGATTTCTTCAATCGCTGATAGAATATTGTCATTATATTATTATTTTATATCCCTGTTGTTCCTGAAACTCCATTTCTACTTTCGACTAATTCGTACGACTACAGCTCACTGAGAAGACTATGACTGACACGCATAGTCTGGAAAAACCCTGCACTGCCGACACACCTCTTCTCCACCACATCTCACTTGACAAGTGCATCTACACCACAGTAAAATAGTTCCACTCTCGTCTAATCCGTTTTAAATATATGAGCACAGTCTCGAAACATTATGATCTTACAGGGAGAGGGCCAACCATGGTAATCACAGATTTTGATTATTTCTATGTATGTTGTACGATAGAGTCTCAGGTCAACCTGAGATTAGGTCTCAGTTTGAACGGATTTTATACAATGCTCCTTAGTTCTCGAGAAACAGGTGGGTCTAACACAACTTAAATACTTACTTTGTAACGGGTTGACTACGTTGGTCGTAGCTCAGTTGGTACGGCAGTTTGTTCCTTGATTCGCGGACTCGGGTTCGATACCGGAACGCTCTATATTTGTTTTTCTCATTGTTTGTTTTACAAATATACTTGTAATTATAATTTATTAATCTCATTGTCAATTAAAAATTATAATATTGTGTATCAATTATAATTTTATCCTATTTATTTTTTTTATTTGTAACTAAATTTTTGTATAAAACCTCATAAAACTGTTATTTTTTTAAAAAATCACTTTTACAATGTATTTCATATATTCTTTATCGGGAGCGTTGTATAAAATCCGTTGTTTCTGAGACTAAGGGGTCTTTATCCTACAACATATATTAAAATAGTAATCAAAATCTGTCATTACCAAGCTTGGCCCTCTCCTTGTTAGTACTATATATCTCTGTTTATAAATAACAAAGTAATAACGGCAATGTAATAAACAAATAAAAACTATTCATCTAAATATGTATTAATTTTTTTTTTCATGTTAATCTGGCGGGAGTTATATCAAAATATTAAATCTGAAATGGGCATCTAAATTTCCATAAGTTAATCTAATTTTTAACCTTTCAGCTAATCAGTTAAATTAATTAAACTTCAGTAAAGTATCAAAATAATTGAAGTATGAAAATGCATTTAAGCTTCGATAATTCAAATTCAAAATGCATTTTTCTCTGAATTGATTTTTACGCTTAATTTATTCACTTCATAAATGGAAACTGAGAATTTTATTATTATATATGTGTGTTACTTCATGTGTTTTGTTAAGGTAATGGAAGTCGGGATTTTTTTTTCTTGTTTTGTATAAAAATGCGAAAAGTTCCATCCAAAAAATAATTATGTGATTTAACAAGCTGTCATAAAAAAGTTTTAATTAGATATGTAATTTTAATAATTAATAGATAAACTTCAAATTTAACTACATTCTATAAGTGAAAAGACGAAACGGGTTACCCCGAGAAGTATTTATTTTCATATTGTTAATATTTTCTCATCTAACAAAAAAAAAAAAAAAAAAAAAAAAAAAAAAAAAAAAAAAACTAAATATTGCTCAGAAATTTAAATATATAGTTGAGCTCATTTAATACGAATTAGGCTGAAACAAGAGCACGGTTAAAGCGAACAATTTTTACGTTAAAAATATTTCATCATTTAAAGCAGCGGTTGCCAACCCCGCAATCTTGGAAGAACTTTTGAGGGGCTGTGCATATATAACGTTATCATTTTAGGCGGGAGGGGGTCTGGCACATTATATCGTAAGATATCTCAAGGGGGAGGGGGGTTGTCTTTTCATAACGTTATCATTTTTGATCCAACAAAAATTACCTCTTTTTATTTGTAACTTTGTATTTACATTAAAATAGTATGATAGTTTTTTTTAGCCTGTTATGTATTTTTATGAAAATTCAAAGATGTTTTTAAAATAATTAAATGGTTATAAAATTATTTAATTCCAAAATATGGAATACCCCAACGTTTGTCATCCCTATTCTTCTGTCATATGTGTACGCATATATAAAACGCTTTTCGAGAAAGCATATGCGAAGTATGTTTGAAATTGTACTTTTGTTGTCTCGTACATAAGAGATAAAGAATGTTGTCCACTTCTTTTTTAGGGTTCCGTACTTAAAAAGTAAAAACGGAACCATTCTAAGATCACTCCTGTGTCTGATTGTCTGTTTGTCACAGCCCTTTTACTCGTAAACTATGCAACGTGGAAAGTTCAAATTGGGGGACGTAATAAAGATTATTTACCCACATATTTACAGATTAATAAATATTCATAAATATATTTAGGAAAAATGTAGAATGGCTAATTAAGTTACTTGAAAAAAAAATATTTTCTTTGTATATCGTGTGGGGTATCGTGTGAAAGCTTTCGTAACGCTGAAATCAAAAATATATTTCATTTAGCTTTAGGTATTATATTTTCAAAGTTATGGCGGAAAATGTAGTGCAAAAATATGCCCCCCCCCCCATCTAATTTCAAATCTATTGAAACTAAAATTATGAAAAAATTAGAGGTAGTAGACATTACTTTAAACCTTGCAGGAAAATTATAGCGATTACCTTAGGACACATAGTTTTTGAGAAAATCGCATTTTTCCGTTACACTCAAATTTCGATTTACGGGCTTCAGCAAAAGTGTTGAGCAAAGCTGGAGGTATCTACAGTAGCCGAAGTATAAAAGCATTGTTTATCATGAATTTCGGAAAAAATCGTCGGTAATTAGCCGAGATATTAACCCTTAAAGACACGGACTCTTTGGACATACATAATGACAGGGACGGCGTAATCTATGCTCCATCGGCTTTTAAAGCCTAGGTAACAAATTTTAAGGATATATTTATGTAATGCAATGCCAAGTAGCAGTATAAAAGCAATAAACGTCAAATTGCTAAAAACAGACTAATTTAATGAGAATTAATCGCATAAATACTATGGGATTCGCGACTAGTTTCCATTGAGTGGCTCTCTGAATACACCTACTATGTCTTTAAAGGTTAACTAAAAACCTATATGGAATAACAAATATACAGAACAGCTATATTTGCTATTATTTAGGTTTCATATATCTTTGAACTTTCATGGTATATCCATTTATACTTTTCTAGTATACAGGGTGCAAAGGAAAGTCCCTTTAACCTGAAAATACTTGTGAACGGAGAGAACTACAGCTATGCAAGTAAGGTAACGGTATAGTAAAGAGACTACGCCCGATTTAATGAAAACGGCAGCAGCGCCCCCTAGTGGCGAAATTTGGAAGATAGCCGGTGCAAATCGAAAACGAAAAGAGATAGTGCAAAATTTCCAGTCAGAAAGTTTTAGAGCATCAATTAATTAGTAGAATGCGACATTTGGTTTACACGGATATAATAAATCTTCGCCTGTTTACCCAAAAATGTCCGAAATCGAAGCACTCCATTTTTTGTAAACGTTTGAATGGAATAGTCAGAAGTATGAAGAAATACGCACAATTTATGCTATAAATACGTACTTATCTTAACCCTTAACCGGAAATATGCCGTCTTTGAGATGGTTGCGTCTACATATCTATCCTTTACACGAAAATGAACGCGTTCCCAATCTTATCACACAATCTAATCCTTACGCTACTGATCCTCTGCCTCCCCCACCCATTCGCAACACCTGCGCATTTTTAGTTATTGAAAGAAAAATTATTTTATTTTCAACGCAGTCTGTGAGACAGCATGTTTCCGTTTATGTAATTTTTTGCTCTCGGGTATTGATATGGAGGAGCCGTCAAAGCTGGTACGCTACAGTAAAAAAAAGACTGAAGAAACTGCTTTGAGATTGTTTGATGAAGTAGTAAGTGACATAAGCGATGTTGAAAGCATTTCAGATGATGAATATATAAATTTTGAACACAAAAGTGACTCAACATTGTCAAAAAAGCATAAAAAATGCAGATATTTAGAACATGCTGCAATATTTACTATTAAATGTTTTGTTAATTTCACTGCTTAATACTTTTTTCTAATTCCTATCGTATAAAACGCATAAAAAATGCAGATATTTAGAACATGCTGCAATATTTACTATTAAATGTTTTGTTAATTTCACTGCTTAATACTTTTTTCTAATTCCTATCGTACCGAAATATATAAAAATATTAGCATTTATTTAATTATTATGACGAAAATTTTATATTTGGAGCAATAATGTGTAATTTCTAAATATTTTCTGTCTCCGACAATTTAAAACTTATTTTCATGGTGTCATATTAAAAAATTGGTCCTGTTAATACATTACTATTAAATATTAAGTGTTTAAGTTCACTATTTTATAAATTATTAAGAGTTCTTTTTCTTTTTATAGCAAGTATTTTTTATTTAGCAGTCTTACAGTCTTTTCGTTTGTGCATGGGACTCTAATGTTTCCGGTTAACGGTTAATACATTTTGATAACACCATACAAAAAAGACAAACTGTCTCCCAGTGATAAAAAATTAATATTCAGTATGTTCGAAAAGTTCGCCATTGCTCACGATACACGTTTGTATTCGTGAGAGTAATTCTGCATGCACATTTCTTAGCATGGAACGTCTATTGCAAGCCTTTTCAATACGACGACATAGATTTAACCCTTTCAAGGGCGGTGGCTAGACGGTCTGGCCACCTAATTTTAATCCCAAAACTGACAAATGGCCCCAAGAATATTTAATAAAATTTTGCTTTTGCAATGAAAGTGCAAATTAGCGGGGTTTTGTTTTCTCAGAAATTCGTTTGAATATTCTACTATCAGTCAATTATTTAACCAGTTTACGAACAGAATCCTTCTGGCCCTGAAAGGGTTATTCTAAAATTTTAAATGCATTTGAAATTAAATCTTTTCAGACATTACAGCACAGTACAACGTCAGAATCTGCAATTGTGTACTGCTACATTTCCGGAATGTGAATAGGCAAAGTAGAATCGTCGCTCATCGATTTCGGGCATTTTCGCGTATGCAGGCGGCGATTTATCTTATCCGTGTGAACTAAATATTGTATCGTACTAATTAATGGATGCTCTAAAACTTTCTAATTGGAAAATTTGCTCTACCTCTTTTCGTTTTCGATTTACAATGGCTATCTTCCAAATTTCGCCACTAGGGGTGCTGCTATCGTTTGCATTATGTTGGGTGTAGTCGTTTTACTGTAACGTTACCTCACTTGTATAGCTGTAGCTCTCTCTGTTCACAAGTATTTTCAGGTTAAAGGCACTTTCCTTTGAACCCTGTATATTATACAGCTATACCCAACCGTACATTGTATAGTTTTTACAAAGTCTTAGTATTCTTTTAGCAACGGTATTTTTTTAATAATACACTTACTAATTCATATATTATTGTACGGAACCCTCTGTGCGCGAGTAATACTCGCACTTGACCGTTTATTTGATAAGAAGTTCAACCTTACGCATCCCTTCTCCCATGCGGGGACAAGTGCAAGAAGATATAGTCCAAGAGCCGACAGCACAAAAACCTATGTTATCAAGCACAAGAAAAAAAATCTTTTTTTATGGGAGAGTAGAAATAGGGGAATCTAATGATTCATGTCTGCCGGAACTGAAATGGTGCATAAGCCAAAAATAAATACCACCAGTGATTGACTCGTAGGTTTATCATTGTGTTTTCCTGCTCCCAGTCCTCCATGTTTTCATATCTTTCTTTGTAGGACAAACACAATGATAAACTTACGAGTCAACAACTAGTGGTATTAATTTTTTGCTTATGCACCAATTCACTTCCGGCAGACATGGATCATTAGATTCGTCTACTTCTACTCTTCCATAAAATAAACGTTTTTTTCTTGTGCTTGATGGCATAGGTTTTTGTGCTGTCGGCTCTTGGACTAATATTACTGTTGAATGCATTATGTAACAAAAATATATTATTAAATTCTTTTAAATAGTAACTATTTCTTTTAAGTGTTATTTGATATAAAGTTATTTCATATATAAAGTGATATTTTATTGACTTCTCTTGAATCGATAAAGATCACCCCAAACAAAAGGAGAAAAAAGAATATATATGTATAGCCACTGAGCCAATGAAGTCTGTATAAATTTATATGGTTAAATATACATTTTCCACAGGGATAATAGTGCGAGTTTTGATTAAAAGAAAATAACGATTATTCATCCCTAAAGTGTTTTGTTGTGATATTTGCTATTAAGAAATTAAGGAGAATCGTTGTTGCTCTTTGCATTCAAAATGTTTTGAAAATATTTATCGATTTCCATAGCTGCCAACTTTTCCGCTTTTTTGTGCCACAAAAATTTAGCAGAAATTTAATCGGCAGATTACGGCGATTTGAAAAGGTAAAATTTACTTTAAAATTTTTCCGGCACAAAAAAGCGTAAGAGTTGGCAGCTATTGATATCCATGCATATGCCAGTCTGCGTTGTTGCAATGTGCATCGAACACACGTGTAATCGCCAACTACCTCCTACACTGATGCCTACACTGAGTGTATAAGGCCATGATTTAACACAAAAGTTCTAAAAATAGTAACAAATTTATTCTTCAACAAACAGTGTTAGTAAAACTCGATTAAAAACTGTATTAGTATAACAAGAAGTAAAGCTTAAGTATAACAGCAACAACATCAAGGCATCTTCAAGTTAATAATAGCAGACTTCTCATAGTTTAGCAGGCTCCATACTTTTGGATGATATAATATAAGTAAAAACCACGGGCTGTATCAAGCAACATAAAGGATAAAAATGAGCATATCCGCTAACACTAATAAGCTGCCAAGACATAACTGCAGGTAGAGCAGGAAGACTTGCTGCTATCTGCATCTCCACACCTTGAAGCAAAATCTCTAGGCTTAAATACAAAATTGAAATGAGGTTAAAGTATACAGTTAAAGATTAATATGCAAATTTAATTGGAAAGAGTGATGCAGCATAACCAATTAATTGGAGCTTAAATGCTATGAAAAGATTTTTCTGACACACACTCATTCAACCATGAAGCCAACCTACCATATCTACAATGTAAACACAGCAAGCTGTGATATGGCATAAGAAGGGTTAGTGAAAGTACATACTCAGTACTAATGAAAATAAAGTCCACAATATCCTTTAAGTAAATAAGTACTATTACAAAACAATAAATTAGTATATTAAGCATATATTTAAATACATTTTAAACCCTTTAATGATTTTTAAACAAGTCATTGAAACTTTAATTGCTTCTTAGAGAAAACATTACGTGTTATTGGTTGACCAGAGAAACTGGGAAAACTGATTGGGAAAAATATAGAAATGCTTTTATAATAATTTTAATTTTACTGAAAATTTGTATATTTAAACTTAAGGCTGCTAGTCACTCAGCTTCCGAATTCCCCTATGTAATATAAAGTCTATGGACGTTTTATGCATTTTTAATTCAAAATATCTCCTTAGGAAATTAATATTTTTTAACTTCTTCTTACAGTGTTCTCTTCTTAAAGGATTTCACTTGTTTTCTTAGTTCTCAAAATATTTCTAAAATCTATGCTTAATTTAATATTTCATATTTTAAAAACTGGCGAACTGGGAATAAAATTTTAACCCCTTCATATAAAATTAAGCATAGATTTTAGAAATATTTTGGAAACTAAAACAAAAATAGACATCCTTTAAGAAGAGTACACAGAAAAAAGAAGTTAAAAATAATAATTTACTGAGGAAATATTTTGAATATAAAAATGCATCAAACGCCCATAGATTTAACATTACCGAGGGGAATTCGGAAGCTGAGTGATTAGCATCCTTAAGTCAACAATGTTAACTTAATTTTTATAGTATGTATAACAAACTGCAATGAGTTTTACTTTTTAAGCATCTCATTGCTTGATGGAATAAACTATAATTTTGTATTTACATATATGAAGCTTCAATAAATTATTTTCTGTTAAAAAACTTTATAGGTAGAATACTTTTTCTTTTTTTTAAATATTAATTAAAATTCTTCTGAGGACGTGAGTTTCAAGAATCGCCTTATCAAAAAAAAAAAAAAAAAAAAAAAACATGTTTCCTTTATTTATTTATTCTGTTAGCAAACTTGCACCGAAAAATACTACAAACTGTGACAAAATTAGATTTATCCTATATTTCTGGAATTGTAAAATATTGGTGTTTACTTTCAAAACTCGCCTTATATGGTAGGGATTTGGAAACAAAACTTCGTCTGCCAATGACCCTGGTGATGGCCCCAGAATGGTTGAAACTTGTCGGTTTTTAGACTTTTAAAATTTTATTTTTAATGTTTTCAAAGTTGTTACCCATTGTGTGTAATGTACGTCTTTATATAAACCTTTTTATTATGTATGTGATGTTAAATTTCAAGGTATAACAGTCCTTTAATTTATTTAATTTATTTCGTCTACCAATTTTTTTTTTCCTGGATAAGGCGAATTTCGAAACTTGCATCCTTATATAAAAAATATATAAAAATGAAATAACTTTTCCAAAATATATGTATTGTAACACGGTGCGTACACTCCTCGGAGGAGTCTGGCACAAGTTTCTCTAATTGGAAAATTTCTGTTTAATACACTGGCCTCCAAAAGTTAAGGTACAGGGACTGGATGCTTTCGATTGCACACGTTTTGTCAAATATCTACGAAAATTATTGGCGAATTGTTCTTGAACTTCTGGGATGAAAAGAACATGTCTGATTTCATATTTCTTGGAGAAGATTTAGTCGTGCCGACAATTAGGGGGCTAGTAATAAATTTAATAATAAAATAATATTTGCGATCAGCTATGCAACAGAAAATGCCGTAAATGGTTTGTCACTGCGTTAAATGACTATTTGGGTCATGTTCAACGTTTGTGTGCATTTGTGTAAAGATATCACTCATATTCGTGCAGATGTTATTGTGTCTGGGAAAAATTCAAAAGTTTTTTGCTTATAGCATGCAGAATTTTCAACCAAATTTCACACAACTTTCCGATAACTTTCCAAAGAATAGTAGCAACAGTATACTGCAATTAAAACATGAATATATTGAATATTTGATGATATATGGGCATTTTTATGAGATAATTTTTAACTGCGCATGCGCGGAAGATTTCAAAATTTTTATTTCATAATTTGGTAGTCAGTATTTTGGAACAACTTATATAAAAAGTCCAGTCAAATATTGCGAAAATTCCCAAAGATAGGGTCGATATAGTGAGTTACTTCCCGTAAGGCATGGTGACGTCACGGCGATGTCGTTGTGAAGTCACACTGTGATTTTGTGACCGTCAATGTGGCGTCACATGACGTCGATGTGACGTCATAGTGAATAGAATGCGAGGTCGTTATGGCCGTTTTAGAGGTCGTTTGTGACGTCACATTGTGACCACTCTGTGAAGTCACGGTGTGACAAATTTGTGAAAAGTGTGTCATTTGTGACTATTTCGGCATTAACTTTGTCACGAACCTGTGACGAAAGTGATAATGCTTTGAAGTCACACTGTGACCAATTTATGAAATATATGTCATTTGTGACGAACTTGTCATAAACAATGTAATGATTTCAAATGAAAATCAAATTTCAAATTAATTGCTTAAAAGGCGCAAAGGCGAACATAGTGAAAAAGATTCCATGCTGGGACTCGAACCCGGGCCATCAGTATAGCGCACTGACATTCTACCGACTAAACAACATGGAAAATTTCTCACAATTACATGTTGGCAAGGCTACAAACGCAGCACAAAATGGAATATTTATCGTGAGCCACCGACATGGGGCAAACACGAAACTTAATTAAATCCAGCATCGATTGAAACTATATTAATACTTGGAAAGTTTTCCCGAGAGAACCATTCGCCTTGCATACAATATTTCAAATGAAAATCAAATTTCAAATTAATTGCTTAAAAGGCAATTTTAATTTGAAATTTGATTTTCATTTGAAATACTGTATGCAAGGCAAATGCTTCTCTCTGGAAAAATGTCCAAGTATTAATATAGTTTCAATCTATGCTGGATTTAATTAAGTTTCGTGTTTGCCCCATGACGGTGGCTCACGATAAATATTCCATCTTTTGCTGAGTTTGTAGCCTTGCCAACATGTAATAGGGAGAAAATTTCCAGGCTGGGTATCGTTCCATGTGGTTTAGTCGGTAGAATGTCAGTGCGCTGTACTGATGACCCGGGATCGAGTCCCGGCGTGTAATATTTTTCACTATGTTGGCCTTTGCGCTTTTTAAGCAATTGTTTTGAAATTTGATTTTCATTTGAAATATTGTATGCAAGGCGAATGGTTCTCTCTGGAAAATTTTCCAAGTATTAATACTGTGATGAATCTTGTCATAAACACTATGATAATTTTAAAGTAAAGTTTTGTTTGAAATATAAAATCCTATCTTTTTACCGTACTTTTTAGCAAGATATCACTATTTTGGAATCCTATTCTTCTAAAATATTTTTAATTTTCCATTTAAAAAAACAACGTTTATCAACTGACATCTTTTTTTATTAAGTTCTAAGCTTGATCTTGAATTCAAGCTTAATATTAAGAATGTGTATGCTTTTTAATGTGAATTGTCATTGCTTTATTAAATACGAACATGGAGTCTAACGGACATTAATACAACTGTTATTTATGGAACGACATGATAAGCCCTATTTATTTAAATTTTTTATTCCCGTATATATTGTATTTTGTGAATATGAGCTAAATAGATTTGGTATGTTTTAAAGGAAAAGACTGATCTGGAAAATAGAAACAACAAGTAAGATATATCCTGCGTTAAGCATAGCTTATAAAACACTTTTCAACTCTTCCTGACGGTTTTAACAAGACATCGGGGGAAATAACGTAAATAAGATAACTAAGTAAACATGAAAACGCATAAAACATTTGAAAAACTGATTTCAGCAGTTACCATCCATAGCCAAATATGTTTTCCAATTCTTTTAAACAGTCCTGTATTTGGTCTGTAGATTGATATATATACTATATAATGGAAAAATATAGTTAATCAAGGAGACGCATAACAGGTTGAAATTTTCTTTCAGTAATTTATACTAATATATGGAAACATACTTAAATAATTTTGTACAACCTTGTAGTTTACCTAGAACCTTTATTACACGCCTCTATTTAGTTGAAATTTAATTCAAACTAAAACACTCTTAAAACTGCTGAAATCACTTTTCCAGAAATTATAATTTATAGACGGCTACGTATCCAATTCTTTGCGTGACCCTGTATATCATTTTATCTATATTCTACAAACATTTCTTAGTAAATTAAATACAGTGCAGCGTAAAAATGCATAACTTATTTAAAAACCACTTTTAATCAATACCCAGTAACCCTTACGAATACTTTTGTATAGTCCTGTATATGAATTATAGCATATATATATACACCATATACTATGCATAAATGTAATGAATCATAAAAGCGCATATCATAATTAAAAATGCATTTCCAGCAATCATCGCTAATGAACAGTACTTCGGATACAATATAGTATCTGAAATATTTTGTGTGTCCCTGTAAATGCTATATAAACTTCGTATTGTACATGAAATAATTAATAGTATGTAAACCTCAACAACATATATCAATTTCATTACATATCAAATAGATTAACATTAATAATGTACGCCGCAAACAATTCCCTCCACCCCTATACCATTATGTATTGGAATTCCTTTTTTAGCCATGTAAATGAACAATAGCTATTCTTTGCATCGCATATTCTACGTAATGCCCATTTTAGTGCGCTTCATAAATGCATATCAATTTTATTCTGTTTGAAAGCGTGTAAAATCATTAAAAATCATTTGAAACAATTTTTTTTCCCACAGGTCGTAATGTAATGGAATACTTTTGACAGTCCCTGTAAATGAACTAAACATACTACAAACTTCATTACAAATGGGGACCTTGCTATGGTAAACGTCAATAACATCCAAAAATTCCAAGTCAATCCGAGCATATTTACGCGAGTTAGAGCGCGGACAGACGGACAGACAAACGGAAGTCATAAACACTTTTCAACTTTATCGGGCATGAAAAACACTTTATTTCAATGCTTAAATATTATATTTTATTTTTTAATGCCAATAAAATAAATGTATCGAAAACGTAGAAAATGAGTTTACAATCAAAGAAAATTTAATAACTGATTTTGAATGTCTACAATTAAATGTTTGATTAAAATCACAAACAGAAAAAAAAATGCTTAACAATTAAAAAAATAAATATATCAATTATAAAAACACTAAATAATTAGTATTTATAATTGTACTATTAAACAACAACAAACTACAATAGATGAATTAAATGCATTTAACAATTTCTCAAAAATCTTTCCATATGTTATGAGAAATTCCTATTATTTTATAATTTTGGCAAATGTTAAATCTAAAAACATTCGTATGAAGATTTAGGAATATAAATACTAATTTAAAATATTATTAGCAATGAAAAAAATCTTTCAAAAGTTTCACTGCTATAATATGTAAAAAGACATTTTCCCAGTATAATGTTAATTTCAAAATTGAAACAGTTTCGTAATATCATTATAATCGAATATCATATTTAACTCCAAAATATTAATGACGATAAATACTGTGTTAGAATCAGTCTCTGCATCAGCTTTTATTTTTTCTTTTTTTTTTTTTCCCTAGTGATGGCAGTTTAAGATATTTTACAGCATGGAATCAGAAAATATCGCTTCTGAAAAGAATTCTAGATCAGTCTCATTGCATATAACATACAACTATTTAACTCGTGATAGTAATCTATCAAACAGGAATAAAAAATTTAAATTAAATAAGACATACCTTTTAAGTTCCATAAATATTTTAATAATATCCGTGTTATATCCTAAATTGTCAGACATATTTCTGTTAGCTTAAAAAGACTGACTTCCGGCGTCAAAGTTCTCTGATCCTTATTTTATTCTGCGGTTTAATCGAGCGCAGACGATATTGAGCAAGCAGGTGCTTGTACTGTATTATTATAATTTTTTTAATGCAACAGATTTAGAGTTTAAATGCGCAATTATTTTATCTTTATGAGAGTGTCTATGAAAATTTTCTATTTGAATGAAACACCTGCCTTTTTTCTTTCTTTTTTTTTAAAGTAAAGTTTGTTTTACACGTAATAAATAACAAAATACGTATATTCTTAATAAATGAAAAGAGAGTATGCAGGATAAAAAAATTTTCTTTGTCAGTCTGTCATTTTTTTCCATATTCATTTTCCGTAGAATAAAACAATTTGTAAAATAACTTTTTTTACAGTTATATCTCTAAAACACGAATTTGAAATACGAATAATTATATCATGGGTTTTCTATAAAATTTGTATACATATTTTTTCGGAAAATGCTAATTTTATTTAAAAAGTCTGAAAGAAGTAGAATTTTTAAAAAAAATAGTTATTTAAAATAGTTAAACAATAAGAGGAAAAAATATGACTTGAATGCAAATTCTAAAGCAAGAAATGCATATATGACTAAACTTTGAATCCTCTTTCTACGTGCTCATTAAAAGCTACAGACTTAACTGTAATAGAAAATTTTAGTTTGAAACCACAGATGTGTTTCAAATACCATTCGTCGACAAACAAAAAAAAAAAAAAAAAAAAAAAAAAAAAAGAAAAGAAAAGAAAAAAAAACCTTCCTCCCTGCAAACTAAATACGTAAAGTGTACAGATTTAATATTCCTAATTCTAAAAATGTTATCCAAATTGCTCCAGTACGTACCCTTTTTCCGAGAAACACTTTTATAATAACAACAATCAGTGAAGGAATAAATTGCAATGGTAGATAAAATTGAAATCATAAAAAAAAGTATACATCCACTGTCTTAGATAACAAATTGATAAAATATAGCATGAAAATCTATTTTTTTTTATACTTGTACCGTGCATTTTCCTTTTTATGCCCCCTCACCCCTCTTTTCGTGTCCGAATTTACTATTTCCTATCCACTAATATATTTTCATTCCTTATGTAGCTGTAACTCGGGCATGTTTAAAATATTTCTGTTAATTGTCAAAGATTTTTGATGTTCATATTTTTGTCACACTGTGACTTACAATATGGTGGGTTTTTTCGTCACATATGTGACGTGACGTACGTTACATGCAGTGACATAACAGTGACGTCACAATTTTTTTTTTTTTTTATTGCCAGAAAATATAATTTTACATAAATAACATGTTTTGAATATTTTTTGTAATTTTTAAAAGTTTTCTAAGAAGTTCACATCTTAGTCACAATGTGACATCACTGAGTGGTGGCATTTTGGTCACAGATGTGACGTGACCACAGTGACTCACAGTGACGTCACAACGACGTCACCGTGACCATGCATGCTATGAGGGTTCCTAAAAACAGCTTTATTATAAGGGATTTTCCACAACTTTTCAATCAGCTCACTATATCTTTCTAAGTTTTCACAACATTTGATTGGACTTTTTATAAAAGTTGCCCCAAAATACTGACTGCCAAATTATGAAATAAAAATTTTCAAATCTTCCGGGCATGCGCAGTTAAAAATTATCTCATAAAAATGCTCATATCTCATCAAATATTCAATATATTCATGTTTTAATTGCAGTATACTGTTGCTACTATTCTTTGGCAAGTTTTCGGAAAGTTGTGTTAAATTTGGTTGAAAACTCTGGATGCTATAAGCAAAAAACTTTTGGAATTTTTCACAGACACAATAACATCTTCAGAAATATGAGTGCTACGCTTATACAAATGCACACAAACGTTGAACAGGTTCCAAATAGTCATTTAACGCAGTGACAAACCATTTTCCAGCATTTTCTGTTGCATAGCTGATCGCAAATATTATTTTATTATTAAATTTATTATTAGCCCCCTAATTGTCGGCCCGACTAAATCTTCACCGAGAAATGTGAAATCAAACATGTTCTTTTCATCCCAGAAGTTCAAGAACAATTCGCCAATAATTTTCGTAGATATTCGACAAAACGTGTGCAATCGAAAGCATCCAGTCCCTGTACCTTAACTTTTGGAGGCCAGTGTATTTAAATGGCAGATTTCCAAATTGTCTTATTTGATAGCAGAATTTGTAGTATTTTTCCATGTTTAAATAAGGCGGAAGATTCTATTAAAAGTTTTGGTAGAAATGTACGCTCCTGTTGTAACCTATAAAATTTTTACCTGAAATCGATTTCTAGAAGCTTCAAATTTTCGAATTTGAATTACAGCTTATTCCAACAAGTAGTTTTTGAGTATTTCTTAAAATTGTACGCTCATTGCAGCTTGTTTTACAAATATTAAAAATGAATTAAACATTAGAAGTTCAAAACCACAAATCAACATACCCCTAAACTATTTCAACAATTTAATTAGGGAAATCCAACCATTATGGTTGTACCAGAGTTATTTTTAAAAAAGATGCCTTGTTAAAGCATATCAGCCAACTTTTAATTTTTTTCTTACCATTAAAATTTAAAAATAAAATTTGCATTATTTTATCGCCATAATCGTTTATTAATTAAAGCAAAAAATTCTAATAAATTTTAGTGGCATTAGAGAAGAGTAGAATTTGGCAGAAATGTTAAAACACTAACAAAATACTTCATTATCTTTTAAAATATATAATGAAATAGAGAGGATTATTAGAATAATTTAACAATTTTATGAAAATTATATTTTAAAACGAACAAAATTCAGTTCCTTTGAAATTCATTTTGTTTTCATTGAGTAATTTAGCTTTAGAAAAGTAAATATTGCTCCAGACGTAATTTAATTCAACATTCCTGTTTTTAGATGAATCACATTCTCTGAATTCCTAACCACACATTTTGTAAAGATCAATGGAAAACCATTTTCTGTGGTGTGTTTTCATTGATTAAATTCTCTTATTTTTCAATGGCCTAGCCAAAATTGGAGAATAGGAATTTTCTTATTTTCTTTAAATCTTCGGAAACAATCTGTTCGGAAAAATTATACGTCGCAACAAATCCAATTTGTAGGGTAATTCACTTAATTAAGAGAAATGGCACTCTAACATTTAAATATATATATATATATATATATGTACTTATTAACCAAAATGTAATCAAACTTATTCCCTATTATTTAATACTTCTTTCGAGTAGAATGAAGTTTACAGCACACAAAAAAAAAAAAAAAAAAAAAAAAAAAAAAACCCTGTGTATAGCTAATTAAGTGATAAATATAAATGAGGACGTCACTAAGCATTTTAATTAACCTTAACTCACAGTTATGGTCTCAAAACATTTTACAGAATATAGATTTATAAACAAGTGGGTACGTGAGATCGAAGATCGCATAATGGGTTTCGTTTAACATTCCTTTCGAAACACTTTACACTTTGATTGACGAATCCAAATCATTACTTTATAATTATTAAATCCTTATCTTTTAACAATACAGTTAATCAGTAAGAACATAGATGGCAGAACCATCAAATTTAGTATTAAAATGATTACAAGAGGAAACTATTTTTAATAAAAGTAAAAATATTCAAGAATTGCATTTCAGACAATTGTAACAGCATATGTTTGATATGTGAAAACCATATTTAATTACATGATTTAATTTTAGCTAAAAAAAAAAAGCTAGTGTGGAAATCGGCAAGCAAAATTGCATCTGAAACATTACATTATACAATTTAGACTTTGAATAATAAAATAAAAATTACTTCAATAGAAAGAAGTTTAATAAATTAAAAGTGAGATGACAGCTCTAGTCATTAAGGAGAATTAATTATTTAAAGAGGAAGAATAATATTTAAAATTAAGAGCTATTTATAAAATAAAATTCTGAAATTTCAAAAATTTAACGGAGGTTTAAATAATTTTGAAATTTCTAAAACAAAACAATTGTTTAAACGAAATTTAAAATGCTGAAATTTCTCAAGAATTTATTGGACGTTCAAGCAAAATACAAAATTTCGAATTTTCTCAAAACAAAACAAATTGTTTAAACAAAATTTAAAATTTCAAAAATTTAGCAACAGTTGAAACAAAATTAAAATTTTGCAATTTTTAAAAAGATTTTTTTTACATCAGTTATTGATCGGTTATTTAAAAAAGTGATAAAATATTTTTTAACAACTTTTGGCCTTAAAATGGCAAATATATATATATATCTATATATCTATCTATCTATCTATATATATATATCAACTGGTCACTATTTAAAAAAATCTTAACTGTGTATATAATATAACGACATATGACTTCACAGATCTTTTTAATAATATAGACTTATTAGATTTACATAATATAATAAATGCATTATTTAAAAAGTATTATAAAAAACAGGAATTACCATCTAATATTGATATCGCTTATTTTAAATCATTAACAAACTTTATTATCTATAATAATTATATATTGCAAGATAATACATTATATTTACAGCACGTCGGTATACCACAAGGTCGGTATACATACATCCAGTTTATTATCTGACTTATATCACTATGAACGTACTTTTACTAATAATAATCTCCATTTATATCGTTATATTGATGACATAATTTTAATTGTCACTGATCAATCTAAAATTTCTCAATTTCCAGTTGATTATCCCACTAATTTGGAATTAACGAAAAACCTCTTATCTAACAATACTATTAACTTCTTAGATCTTAAAATTACAATAAAAGACAACAAAACAATAACTGATTTATATGATAAACGTAAAGAATTTAAATTCTAAGTTAATACATTTACAAATTTTAAATCTTGTCTTCATCATTCTGTATATCGAAATATACTACTTAATCATTTATATAGAATAAAATGTTTATGTTCTTCTCATCTAATGAACAATAATATTAAAAAACTAATTTATGATGCATTAAATCATGGTTTTCCAAAAAAATTCATATATTCATTAATATACAATTAGTACTTACATGATCTATATATCTATATATATATATATATATATATATATATATATATATATAATAATAATAACACATGCGTAAACAAAATTACAAAAAAATTATAAAATTAAAAATATTAATAAAAAATTAAAAATTGTAAAATAAAAATAAACAATTACTATAGGATGGTTGGGTGGGTAGATGTTAGAGTACGGAGGAGGGTGGCGTTGTCTGGATAATACGCAATGGTTAATTTATATATATATATAAAATGGGGCTTTTGTATTATAACTACATTTCTAATACGTTTTTTATATGGATGTTGATTTGATGTTTTATATGTAATTGGTGACTTTTCCTCTTTTTTTTTTTTTTTTTTTTTTAATTTCATATTAAATTTAACTTATTTAATCAAATTCAATATTAACTTATTTTTAATTTAGTCTACTCAGGACAATGTCATATTAATTAATAATAGTATACCAACTTTTTAGTGATTATTATGCATATTGGTTTATTTGATTAACTAATGTTATACTGTATGTATTAAAATTGGGTAAATAGTTTTTATTATTACTATTCCTCTATACTATTTAATATTGTTTTATTTTCAACATTGTATTCCATGATTAATTATCGGTTTATATGTTTGATTGGCACAATCATATTTTTTTTAGCTTTTTTATGACTAATATAAGGATAATTCACACATTATGTATGTGATCTTTAGGCTATTTGGAATTTTAGTATCTGGCAATCTTATATAAACATCCATTTTTATTTATTTATTTTATAATTTATTTAATTATTTATTTATTATTTTTTTTCTTTCCTGTTCATTTTTTATATGTAAAGCTAGATATTAAGACTTATATTTTTATATTTTTATAATATATAATTTATTTTATTTTATAGCATATAGCCTATATTCTATATATTATCAAGTTAAAAAAGTTTTTTAATTTCTCAGTTTAGATCTAATGGTACGGTAATAGAATATATTTTATTAACATTTAATTTATTTAAAAAAATTTCTGAATAATGAAATACAGCATGGTATTGTTTATATTAGGATGTGCGTAGGAATGCAGTTGATACATTTTAGTTCATTAGCATGTATTAGGTTCTACTTACTGTGACATTTGTATAATCATAATAGTTTTTAATATAAAATAATAGATGGCAGCACCATAAATTTTGTATTTTTAAATAGCCTCTCTTAATAGTCATAATTTTAATTTTTTCACCAGGTGGTAATTAACGCTGAATATTGGCAATGTTGTAAAATTGTTATTATACAATTTAAAATTGTTTTTAGGTATTATAAATAATGTAATTATTTTTTATTTATATTATATTAATTATATTTATCACAATATTTCAACATGAATTTACTGACTCCAAAGCTTTTAATTTCTGTGTTAACTTAACTGTTATATTCACCTTAATCTTATCATGCTTTTTGGATTCCATGTGCGGGAATTTATTTTGAAAATCTACTGGGAATTAATACGGTATGTTTTGTAAGATTTCTATTGCTATAAATTAAATATTTAACGGGTTGTTGTTTTTTTTTCATTTCATGCCATTTGATAATGTTCTGTATTCATCTTGAAACTATTATTTTGATTATATTGGTTGTTTGAGCACAGGGGAAAAAATTTTCAGCTTATAGCTCTTTTCCCACAGAAAACAACCGATTTGCTTATATCATTGAATTCTGTACTCTTGAAAACGTGATTCAATATATAAGTTTTTCAATTTTTTTGGAATCCATATTCTTCTTTTTTTGTCTTCCATGTTAATTCTTGAAATTAGGTATACGGTACTTTATTTTACACATACAGTTCTATATTGTTGGTTTATGGCGTGTAGTCAATCATTCACAATATTGCAGTTTTTGATGATGGTCGGTAATGTTTAATTAACGGTTATATATATATATAAATCCTGTAAAATTGAATCTATTAGATAAGAAAATCTTTTCCTGAGAAAAAATTCAAAACTCCGACGCCCAACTTCGAACGAGGAAACTTTTGAACGGCAGGTAAATGCGCTAGCACTGAGCCACCTAGCCTACTCGAAAGGGATTGAAAATAATATTCTATTTTAAAATCTAAAACGCAGAAATATGCGGATGTTCTTAAATTAATTTACTTAATTAAAATGATATAAAGACATTTTTCAAAATTTTATGATTGGTCGTGTTATCGGACGTATTAAACTATAAGTATGCAAAAGTTCAAGTCTCTAACTTATGCAGTTTCCGAGAACGAAATCTGTGACTGACAGCCAAACAGAGGAGTGGGGCGAATAGGATTTCATCGGATGAACGAAACCGTAAAAAAATTAACCGAACAAAATTTAATTCTTAAAAAAATATTTCGTTTTTCATTAAGTAATCTACCTTTGAAAAGTATACTGCATACCCACTAAAGTCCCTTGCCACTCTCTTAACTTCGGAACGGCTGCTGCTATATTCATAAAAGTGGTGTCTAGATATAGTAAAGTAGCCATGCGCTACTGAGGGAAACCGACTACGGCGCCACCTGGTGGAACACTGCGAGTTAGTATTCTTATCTCGAAAAAGGAAAGACATTGGGAAAAAAGTGATTTACAAAGTTGTAGAGCATCATCGAATAGATGTAATACGAAAAGACACCTTGTGGATTAATGCGAAGAATAGAACGGTTAAAACGCGCATTTGTTTTTTCGTGATTTTCTTCATTGTGACGTCACGAAACTTGAAAGGAAGGAGAAATGATTATCTTTCGGACAAATGTGCATCCAAATGTGCATTGCAGCTGACGATGAGAAGTTTGAACAAGTCAAATAAAAGTATATTGTTATAAATAGTTGTTTTTTCCTTTCTAAGATCGTTTTGTCACGTCACAGTGTAGGAAATAACGACAAAAACAAATGTGCGTTTTAACCGTTCTATTCTTCGTATTAATGTCCACAAGGTGTCTTTTCGTACTAAATCGTTTATGCTCTACAACTTTGTAAATCATTTTTTCCCTATCTCTTTCTGTTTTCGAGATAGGAATGCTAACTCCGCAGTTTTCCACCGGGTGGCGCTGTAGGCGGTTTCACTCAGTATATCACAGTATCACTCGGTATAGTAAAGTAGCGCATGGCTACTTTACTATACCTAGACACCACTTTTATGAATATAGCAGCAGTCCTCTATGCAGCAGTTATGAATATAGCTGAATCCCGTAGTTAAGAGGGTGATAAGGAACTTTAGTGGGCATACTGTATATTCCTCAAGTCGGAATTTAATTTGTCTTGTTTCTTTTTATACGATTCCTATTTTATGTAATCCCAAACCATATATATAATAAAAATCAGCGGAAAAACTATTTTTTACGGTGACCTTTCATTCATTTAATTTTCCTATTCTTCATTAAGCGAGCATAAACTGGGGAGTAGAATATCGAACAATATGTTATCAGCAGGCTCAGTTCGACACTTGGATTTAGGCTTTTGAATGCTTTTTATATTTATAAAAAATATAGAAATTGTGTTACTTGCGACTTTGCTGTTCTCCATTTATCATATCTTTGGAAAACTTTTATAAAATCTCCTTTTTCTTAACTTCAAGCAGCTGAATTCGTGCTGGCTCTTTCCCTTCATTTTTAGGGTTCCACACTTAAAAAGTAAAAACTGAACCATTATAAGATCACTCCTAATGTCTGTCTGTCACAGTCATTTTACTCGTAAACTATAGAACGTGGAAAGTTCAAATTGGGGGAAGCAATAAAGACTATTGACCTACATATTTACAGATTAGTAAACATTCACAAATATATTTAGTAAACATGTAGAAGGGCTAATTATGCTACTGGGGAAAAAAATCTTTTCTTTGAATATCGCGTGAAAGCTTTTGTAATGCTAAATTCGAAAATATATTTCTTTTAATTTTAGGCATTATATTTTCAGAGATATCGTCGATAATGTAGTGCAAAAATATGCCCCCCCCCCCTTCTATTTCTGAATCTACTGAAACTAAAATTATGAAAAAATAGAGGTAGTAGACGTCAATTTAAAGGTTGTAGGAAAACTATAGTGATTAACCTAGGTCACAAAGTTTTTGAAAAAAGCGCATTTTTCCGTTACACACATATTTCGATTCGCAGACATTCAGCAAAGGTGTTGAGGAGCGCTGTAGGTACCTATCGTAGAGGAAGTATAAAAGCATTGCTGATAATGATTTTCGATAAAAATCGTCGGTAATTAACTGAGATATTAACCCTTAAAGACACGGACGATTTAGACATACATAATAACAGGGGCATCGTACTCTGTATACCATCGGCTTTTAAAGCCTAGATAACAAATTTTAATGGTATATTTGTGTAATGCAATGCCCAGTAGTAGTATAAAAGCCATAAACGTCAAATTGTTAGAAACAGACTAATTTAATTAGAATTAATCAAATAAATACTATGGGATTCGCGACCAGTTTGTAGTGAGTGGATCTCTCAATACGCCTCCCGTGTCTTTAAACGTGAATTAAAAACCTATCTGGAAAAACGGGGTACGGACCAAGGCGGCGTTGCAACTTGCTCCCTGGGAGCGCGCGTAGCACAATTCCAAGTTTAAACTTTGAACAAGGGTTTTGATTTAGCTACACTCTAAAAAGGAAAGATTATTACTACGCTGAATTTAGTTTTATGAAATGCCAAAGGAAGTTTAAATATGCACTACTTTTATTGTCAGTATCGAATTAAGTTCACCATAAACAGATTAGGATAACGAAAAAAAAAAGAGTTATACAGAATAGCGATATTTGATATTATTTAGGCTTCATATCTCGTTGAACTTTTATTGTATACACATTCATACTTTTGTAGTATATACAGCTATACCCAACCCTATGTTGTATAGTTGTTTTTTTTTAAATAAAGTATTATTATTCTTTTAGCAACGATTTTTTTTAATAATACAGTTAATAATTCATATATTTATTGTACAGAACCCTCTGAGCGTGAGTAATACTCGCTCTTGACCGTTTATTTATAATTCCATTCGTCAGTAAAACTATGGCGAGAATCTGCTTCTATTCTATAAGGAAAGAACATGGTTACAAACAAACACTTCCGTCAACAATTGTACCTACTATATTTTTGCCTTAGCGGTCATTGCGGGAATCATTACAGCGACATGGACCAATCGTATCACAGACCTGATAATGGTAGGCCAATCAGGTTGTCTTAACTCTTGTGTACAAGAGGAGTCGTAAAGACGTACAGGTATCCAACGCCAATTTTTCTAACAGTGACATCAGCTACCCTTTCATTATATATGCGATCAAAACTGTATTAACCCCTTCAGGACGGGTTTCACATAATCGTTCCATTTAGGGTGAGTATGGTTTTTAGTAGAAGAATATTTTAGTGTAATATTTTCCCTTCTCTAATCGTAAACTTCTTGGATTAAATAAGGAGAGAACTACTATATGGAATTACTGGTATTATAAATAAGAATGCTCGTTAAATTACCTTCGTCCTAAAGGGGAGTCTGATGTAGGCTCAGTACTACCGAAACAATACCGTCTCTTCAATATATTAGATTTTTACTCTGCTCCAAACGCTGTTTTATATACCACTGTATACTCAGCACCAAGTCTCGTTTCTTTTTTTTAATGTGATATATATATATGTTTTAAAGTATATTCAATCTGCTTCCCAAGGCACACAATCATTAATCCATAGTTAGAAAAAATTTGAAATACGCTTGGAAAAAAGTATTTAAGATTTTCACATAGTATTTCACATAATCAAGATTTTAACCATCCTTTTATATATTATTATGGTAAGTAACAACAAAAAAAAATCCCTGCTGGCTCGGACTACTGGCACAGGTAGATTTCGAAGTTAAGTACTAATTTCACCAATAAAAAATAAATCAAGGTTAGAGATAAACCCAGTTTAACAAATTTACCTGGCCGCTTTTGACGAGTTTTTATTTTCACATTTCTGTAAATCATGTTAAACGCGATATTTTTTTCTTCAACACTTACTATTTTTCATCCGTTTAGAATATTTTTAGTAATATCATTCATTAGTAGAGTTCATCTTATTCAAAACTGGTTACTACAAAAGTTATAGATAATGTTAAGAAGACTTATATAATGAATTTAAACAATGTGGTGATTCTTTCATTAAATGAACCATACATTATATTTTAAATTCTGACGGTCATTTTATTGAGACACGCTCGCTCTTAATAATGCAGACCTATATGCAGCATCTCTGAGTGTTGTCAAAATTTTTCATCACGCTAATGATACTTTTTTTTATGACCTTAATGCGGATCAACGGAGATGTGATTTTTTTCTTCCACAACCCCTCTTTTTTTCTGCTTTTTTTCCTCTTTTTTCCTTTTAAAAACTTGTCAATATAAAAGTTGTAGATAATATTAAGAGGATTTATAATAAATTAATGCGGATTTGATATCTTGTGAATTGTAGAAGTTATGAGTTTTTTTCTTCTACAAACCCATACCCCCTTTTTATTTATTTATTTATTTATTTATTTATTTTTGCTGTAAGAGTTGTTGCTATCATAAACTTGTAAATATGAACGTTCTATATAATATTAAGAAGATTTATAGAAAATATAAGTGGATTTGATACCTTGTGAATTGACGAAGTCATGAATTTTTTTCCTTCTTCAACTCCCCCCCCCCCTTTTTTTTGGCTGTAAGAGTTGGTCTTATCAAAAACTTGTCAACATAAAGTTTTAGATAATATTAAGAAGATATACAGAAAATTTAAACGGATTTGCTATCTTGTGAATTGACAAAGTTATGATTTTTTTCTTCTTAAAACCGTATTTTTTAAGCACCTTCAGGCCATTTTAATGATATAAAAAATCTGCCATACATAAATTTTTGGCCTTTTTCCTAGAAGTAAACATAACTTTAAACTGATTCGATATGTATCATAATTAAGAATTATGGGGTATTTCCTTTTTCACAAAACCCTTTCTCCTTACCATTCCCTTCGTCAGGTTTTGCCCATTAACGAACTTGACCGCGATTTTCTGGCCCTTGATTTTATGTACCAGTTTGGGAGAGATTTGTGCAGAATTATGGAAGTTATCGTGTCCATAAAAGAGCAATATATTATATATATATATATATATATATAGTTTTTAACTCAGGGTGTTTTGATTTTCTAGGAGTCATGATCGGCGTAGATCTGCAAAAACTTTTCAGAAATTCCAACATAGGGGAGAATGCAATAGGTAGTGTTTCTTATGAAATCTACCTAAAATCTGCCTTTTTATTTATAAACAAAAATTATATTAAAACATCTTAAACGGCATTTGCTGAGTAAAAAGCTCTTTTTGAATGTAGTCCTATTTGGCGGTATATTTTCTTCATTTAAAAAATATTTTTTTGTAAAAAGAATTTAATTAAAAAATTGAAAAAATTGAATAGCAACACTATTAAATTTATAAAGACATTTTATTCTACTTCATTTGAAAAGAATGTTTTTTACTTTTTTAAAATTTTCTTATTTGAAGCTGTTTCTTTTTAACGAGACTTTTTATAACACTCTTATAGTAGCAGTGGAATCTAGCAACAGATTTCAATAACCAGCTAAGAAATTCGTCATTTATTTATTTATTTGTATGTAGTATGGGGTAAAGTGGTTATATGTTAGGCTTAACAAATGCATACGGAAAGTATTATTTGTGCGCTTCTGAAAAATATCTAGAGCTTGCTTCTAAACTTCAAAATAAGGGATTATTTTAAGCTTGCTATGGATGTTATTTTAAGAAATGAAAAATGGATAATCAATAAGTAAGATACATAAAATTAGGTTGAGCAATCGCATGTGTTTGTATATTTCGTCACAGCTATTTTGGTAATGTATTTTAGTGAAGCATTTTTTGAATATTTTCATATGTTTTATATTGTAAACAAAGGTGAATTTAGCGTTTCAAATGGACTATTTATAAAGCCAGTTTATTAGTGTTTATGAATTCGGTTCGTCTGTCTTCCTCATCCTTTCTTCCTGTCTTCATCAACTTTACATCCTCTAACTCTCATAAATATAATCTGATTGCCAAACAAGTAATATATGATAATGAGGTTTACTAGTATTGTTTATATGGCATGTTTCGTACTGAAAATTAAGCGCGTAGCTTTTATAGTTAGTTTACAGGTGCACTCAAAAGAATTCCGTTACATAACGTATATGGGGAAAATTATCTGCTGTGCATTTTAATGTTGTTAGACTATTTAAAACATATATAAATTGATATACATCAATGAAGTGCACTATAATATGTTTACTATAGAATATGGCGTGCATAGCATTCATCGTTCATTTACCGGGACACACAAAAGAAATCGGTTACTGTAGTGTCCATGAACAATAACTGCTGGAAGTGGCGTTTTCAGTTGTGGTACTAATTTTTTAATTTAACTAATTTTTTTTTCATTTTACGTGGTATATATAAATCCTATACATCCTATACAGGGGTTCACAAAAGAACTGGGGTGCGTTTCTGTTTAATTCTCGAAAATAATTGAAGGTGAATTTTCAACTGTGCTAATGCGTTTCTTTACTGAAGTAATTTTTAACGTACTATGTAGTATATAAGAATATAATTTATAGGACTGCACAAAAGAACTGGTGTTTATCTAATTACTGATGGCAATTGCAGAAATTGGGTTTTCAAATGTGTTTTGAATTTTCTCCATCCCTGTTTACGTAGACATATCTTTCACCTTATTAACACTTTATGTCCTGACGGCACTTTAAAGTACCATTAAAATAACTTGTTATAAAATTAATTTAATATATCGATTAATAGTAATACTGTTTAGAATGAGTTATAGATACTTTACTTTATCTTGTTCCAAAAGCATTACTGGTTGCACAAAGCAAAAATATTTTTTAAAGGATGATTTCTTTTTCACTTGCATCTATTCAGTTTTCTTGACGTTGAAAGATTTCAGGGGAAAAGTTTCATTTTGGAAATATTTCTATATTTCTATTGCAATAGCATTATATTTGTACATTTTCTAATTCTATAAAGTGCTAAAAACATATTTTAAATACAATATTGAGTGGAGTTGGAAATATTGCACAAAATCCCCATAAATTGAAATTTAATTAATTAATTTTAGTTGGCAAAATCCTTCTAAAATTTATTAAATGGTTAGGTAAATCTTCTAATGTAGTTTCAAAAATTCACGAAAAATGCTTTAGAGGATGAAATTTTCAGGAATTCCTAATTTGTGACATAAAGGGTCAAACTGTGAAGTTTTGTTACAGTATTCTGGAATGTGTTGCAAAGTATTTCATAATCTATGCTTGACTCATGTTTTTTTTTTTGTGCTTGTTGATATACGTTTTGTTTATTTTTATATCTTTCCTTAAGTTGGATATGCCGTGGATATATGCAAATATCAGGTTGTAACGAAAGTTTCCCGCCACAGCTAATACGATCTGTGCAAACAGTTCGTGTTGATGTGTTTGCTCATATTTTGTCAAACGATTTTTGACAGGATTTTTGATTGAAAGAAAGAGACTTGCTTTATAACACTGTGTTGTGAAATTTGTAAAAAAAATATCGTTATCATTAAGTACAAGGTGTCTGAAATGGAACTATCACGCTACCAGATTAGAACCATCATTTACTTCCAGTTCTGTTGCAAAAGGTCAGCTACATGATGTCACTAAATAAAGCGAACAGGTTTAGGTACTAGTGTTCTATCATACGACACTGTAAAGGTTTGGCGGAATGGTGTTTATATATAAAATTACAGTTAATTATATATATTATAATTAGTATGATGTAATGGTGATTTGGCGGAAAACTTTCCTTACAAATTAATAGTTGCTGTTACATCACTTAAAGCTACATTTGATTTTGTGATTACTTTAAGAAATAAGTAAAATTGAGTGGCAGGCAATACTGTTATATTTATAAATCAGATTATTCTTTTCATCGAGCTGTATGTTTTTTTCTGATTGTATAACATTATACCAAGATGTTTTTTACAATAATATGTACTAATCACAATTTCCTTCAATTACAATGATTCTGGAGACAAAAGAGAAGAAAAATAATGCGAAAAAGAGTTTATTATAAAATAAAGTGAAGTTTTATCAGAAGAAAAAATAGCTCAACAACTGTTAACTAAAGAACAAAAAAGACAAAAAGGAAAGAAAACGATCATGAATTTCTATACCCTCAAAATTAAAGCGAAAATTATAAAACTGGCTGACGATGTCAAACCAGGCAAATGGCTAACTATCGAAGAAAATTTAAATAGCAATACATTGGACCTATTATAGAAATGTAGATGGCGTCTACAAACTAAAATTTGTCACAAAAAGTGAAAAAACATGTATTATTCAGACACAGACGATGTTGATATAATTACATTTAACAGCGTTATAAAGGTATATGAGGAACACGTTTTAGGTTTAAGAAAAGGGATGCATTCAGTTTTGTGAATAAATTTATTTTATAATTTAAATTTGGGTTTATTGATTTTTATCTGTATTGCAATGCACAACCACATTACTCCACGGACTATTCACTTAACTCCACCACTCTGGTAGTCAAAAGAAAGTCGAATTAGGCACTTATTAAAACACTAAATTTGTAAATATTACAGATAAAACTTATTTTAGATTGTTTTTTCAGGAGATTCAAATGTATGATAGTATATGTTCTATATATGATAGTATAGTTATATAATAAATGTATATGCATAATACATGCATGTCTGGTTTCAATTTTTGAATTTATTTTTTCATTATGGCTTCCGCTCGGGACCTAGGAATCTTTCTTCCGCAAAAGAGTTGGAATAAAGGGCTGCGGAAGAAGAGAGGCCGCTCGCCGCGGCGGTTGACCCACCCGTCCTCTCCCAACCGCCGACCGAGACTAATAATAAGCTAGAAGAAGCAAGGGGTCGTCGGGTAGCTTCATCGCCCCGAGCCCAACCCTTCCCGCTTTTCGGTGTCTTTAATTTGTGCAATTTCCCTTTTAAATTTGTCCGGTTTCAATTTTTGAATTCATTTTTTCATTCTGGCTTCCGCTCGGGATCTAGGAATCTTGCTTCCGCAAAAGAGTCGGATAAGTGGAGGAATAAAGGGCTGCGGACAAAGAGAGGCCGCTCGCCGCGGCGGTTGACCCACCCTCCCTCCCCCAACCGCCGACCGAGACTAATAATAAGCTAGAAGAAGCAAGGGGTCGTCGGGTAGCTTCATCGCCCCGAGCCCAACCCTTCCCGCTTTTCGGTGTCTTTAATTTGTGAAATTTCCCTTTTAAATTTGTCCGGTTTCAATTTTTGAATTTATTTTTTCATTCTGGCTTCCGCTCGGGACCTAGAAATCTTGCTTCCGCAAAAGAGTCGGAATAAGTGGAGGAATAAAGGGCTATAGGGTATAAGGTATAAAGTATTATGAAAAATACTACATATTTATCTGTTGCTATATTTTGAATCTCACACTGTTTAAAAAAAAAAAAAAAAAAAAAAAAAAAAAAAAAAAAAAAAAAAAAAAAAACGAAAAAAAAAAAAAAAACGAATATTTCTTAGTATAGGAAAATCTTATATAATCCCGAATGGAAATAAATAATAATACCTTCCGAGTTATCAACAATTTCGAAATGCGTCTTTTATGTTTAGAAACCTGTGCAACACACAAGTTTTCGAGATTTAAAGAAACATTTATAAAATAAAAAAATCTTTTGCTGCAACTGATTTTCGGAAACGTTCCCGAGCAGTTTTTATAGTGTATTAATCTGTTTTTTCAACCCGAAATATAAGTTTTTAGGATGCTATCGATTCTCAATTAAACATTTTCAGCTGCATAATCCAATTTATAGGGTAATTCCGGGAGAGATGGACCACGTCTTTTCTTTGCGCTCTAAAAGTCATATATTTGCATATATTTTACTTTTCACAGTACATATATATAGTGTATGATGTTACTTAAAAAAATCCTAATGCAGATATTCATATCTTGAAAGGAATTTCTTTTATAATTTTCTAACTTTTTTACTATCTGGTCCATCTCACCCAAACTACTCCTGGTGAGATGGACCACAATAAAATATTGAAATGATTGCGCATATATTAAATTTATAAAAGTTTATTTTCATTGCATGAAAATTAAATGAACTTAATTTTAATTAAAGTACAGAACAATAAGTTTACATGAATTATTATTTGACCTTTTAATATATACCTATGAAAATTAAATTTGTTTCATGAAATCTTAATATCTAAATAGATTTAAACATTGATTTTGAAAATGTTTTATATACTATGAGTTAAGATTTTTTGCAGTAATTTCTCTCCTGCTATTTAATTTCTTCCCACAATTATCGCCTGTTACTTCAAACCGTGAGCATCCTTCAAGAAGCCAACACAAACGAGATACACACTGTATCAAATATATTTTTGGTCCGTCTCATTGTAATTTTCGCCGCATTCAACACATTCGTTTTCGTTCCAATCTTCCAAACAGTCATCCTCCTAATCACATATTTCTTGAATATTTATATATATGCCAGAGAAGAAACTTTTCTAATATAGGTAGTCGGAATTTTCTGAAAACAGAAAAATACAATCCCTTAGTAATTTAAATTCAGCTCCTTAAAAAGTTAAACTTGAAATTCAACATTGTATGGTCCATCCATCCCGACAGGAAACCTGGTCCATCTCTCCCGATCGCCTAGATGAGAAGTATAACCCAACCCGACTCTACACTGTGGATATTACGTCGTCATTTTAGGTTATTTAGAAGCCTAAATGTTCCCGAGATTGCATCTTTAAAACTAGATAGATCACATATGAACAAAAACATTTAAATGCATAACTATGACCATATGAAAAAATTATTTAACTTACCAAAAGCAATAATGACTTTTAGCTGAAAAAATAATAGGTTTTTTTACGAAGCAAAAAGTTAAATGCCATATAAAATATCTTTATGTAACTGACTAAAATAGTTGCCCCATTTGTGAGCTGCCGCATTAAAGAAATATTTGTCTGGTTCATCTCACACTATGGTTCATCTCTCCCGTATTTACCCTATATGAAAGACTAACAAAATAATATTAATTTTAATGTTAGTGTTAATGCTTTTAATTTATCGTGTTTTTCATTAAAACACATTTGTTGAACCTGAAACTGTTTACTTGAACACAATCCTAAAAAGTGGTATTTCGGGATGAGAAAAATGATTAATACACTATACAATCTGCTCTGAAAGGTTTACGAAAATAGAAGGTAGCAAAAGAAACTTTTTTTTATATAAATGTGTCTTTAAATATCGAAACTATATTGATTTCTGATGTTTCTAATGATAAGGAACGCTTTTTGGTATCGTGGGAAATTCAAAAGAGGTTAGTGTATATTTTTGTTCGTTGTTATATATTTTCGTTGATTAATAAATATCCTTTTCTAGAGTGTAGCTGAAAACTAAAACATGTTTAATTTTATGACCATTTTATTCCCATTAACTCAACTACAATGCAGCCCCGATTATCCGCGGAATTGGGTGGCAAGGGCACCGCGGATAATAAAAATCGCGGATAACCCGAAAAAGACTGAAAATGGGGATGCAAACACGAAAAAAAAAAATCAACATAAAAACATTGTTTTAGTGTACAAAAAACATAATAAAACGTTTAAATTACATACATATGCACAGTACAGCAGAAACAATTGCTTTACGTCTAAATCACTAAAATAAAGAACTGTAAACAAGAAACAATGCCGTACATACTGTACAAAAAGAGCTGAGTTAAAAAAATCTTTTCTTATCAAATCTCACTTCTTAAAAAAATCAGTCACTTTTTTTGCTTCTTGCTTTGGAAACACCTTTTCTTTATTCTAAATTGTAAACTATTGTTTTTCTTTTAGTATGGAATAATTTTTATCTGAAAATTGAAGTTATTCTTGATGTGCTCTGCCGGGATTTATTATAATATTATTATTTAATTGTTGAATATTTTAATTGCTGTGTTTACGTTTGGTTAAAAAAATCAAGAAAAGACATCAAGACTTTATATCTGATATTTCAAACATGGCAACCGAATCTAGAAATATCCTTCTGTTACTTTCGAATACATGAATTTTTCTTTTTATATTTATTAGTAGGGCTTATTGTATTTTCCTTGCTATTGGCTGGAATAAAAAAAAATAATTTCGCTTCCCGGATAAACCGCACCGCGGATCATCCACTCGCGGATAATAGAGGCTTCACCGTATTTTAATTTACTTGTAAAATGCGTTGCGGCCCACCTAATGTAGAAAACACATGTTTGAGGTCCATAACAAAAAAGAGTTTTAGTATAGCTGTAAAAGAGCATGCAACTTTGCTTCCAAAACGTAAAATAGTACCTTTTGATTTTTTTTTTTATTATTAATTAATTTTTGTGGCCATATTTCGAAAATGCGACAACGCATAAAATGACTTTTCAAAACTCGATTTCGAATTTAATAGGCCGTCTGTCCGTCTGTCCACGCTCTAACTCTCGTAAATATGCTCGGATCTTTCTGAAATTTTTGGATATTAGTGACCTCTACCATAGCACGTTCTCTATTTCAAATGAAGTTTGTATCATGTTTAGTTCATTTACAGGGACAGTCAAAGGTTTTCCGTTACATTACGGCCAATGGGAAAAAATCGTTTCAAATTATTTTTAATGGTGTTACAACCTTTCAAACATAGAAAATTGATATTCATTTATGAAGTCCAATAAAATATGTATTCTGTTGAATATATGGTGCAAAGAATAGTTATTGTTCATTTACAGGGCCACACAAAAGAATTCCGTTCATAATGGTATAGGGGAAATTGTTTGCGGTGTATTTGAAAAGATTTCAGATACTATATTGCATCCGAATTACTGTATGTTAGTAATGATTGCTTGAAATGCATTTTTAATTATGATATGCGCTTTTTTTAGGGTTTCGTTCATGTGATGAAACCCTATTCGTCTCGCTCCTCTGTCTGTCTGTCCGTCTGTCACAGGGCCCAAACTATACATGTTGGAGACTCGAAATTTTGCATACTTATAGCTGAACACTACACATCATACTAAAAACATAAAATTTTGAAAAAGTCGTACATTTAACCCTTTGGGCTCCCACATGTGTATTTTAAACAATTCCTTCTAAGTGAGCCCCTAATTAGGTTGGAGGCGTGAAATTTTACATACTTATAGTTGAACACCTCACATCAAACGAAAAATCATAAAATTTTGAGAAAGTCGTACATTTAACCCTTTGAGCTCCCACATGTGTATTTTAAACAATTATTTCTAAGTGAGCACTAATTAGGTTGGAGGCGTGAAATTTTGCATACTTATAGCTGAACAACTCACATCAAATGACAAACCATAAAAGTTTGAAAAAGTCGTAGATTTAATCCTTTGGGCTCCCACATGTGTATTTTAAACAATTCTTTCTAAGTTAGTCCCTAATTAGGTTCGAGTCGTGAAATTTGGCATACTTATAGCTGAACATCTCACATCAAACAATAAATCATAAAATTTTGAAAAAAATCGTACATTTAACCCTTTGGGCTCCTACATGCGTATTTTAAGCAATTCTTTGTAACTGAGCCCCTTATTAAATTGGAGATTTGAAATTTTGCATACTTATAGCAGAACACCTGAGGCCAGGCGACAAATCATAAAATCTAGAAAAAGGTCTTTCGTTTAACCCTTTGAGCTACCACATATGTATTTTAAGCAAATATTTCTAAGAGAGCCCCTAATTAAGTTGGAGACATGAATTTTTGCATACGTATATCTGAATACTTCAGACCGCAAGGCAAATCATAAAATTTTCAAAAAATCTTATATTATTTACTCTTCCGGGATCTAACTTGTGTATTTTAAGCAATTTTTCTAACCTCCGTTCTTTTCACCCGGGGAGCACTTTTCCAACTTTTTCCAACACCCCTTTGACCATACTTTCATATTATGCACCATAGCCTTACATATTTTAGTTTCTCTTTTTACCGCCAGAGTCGCCTATTTATCTTGGGTGATATCGGCCCAATCCCCTCGACTAATATATCTACGGATAGTCTATAAAACGGAATTTCGTTCGAATAGAGGTTTGTTTAGAATAGAGTGCGCCCCTGGTTGCGAAATCTGGAACTAACAGATTTTTCAAAAGGATAAAGTGTTTTGAAAGGAATATTAAACGAAACCTTCTGTGCGATCTGTGATCACACTTTCCTATTTGTTGACTATATTTATGCATACTATAAAGTGCGTATAAATACTATAGTTCATATACAGAGAGCTACAGAAATGAATTCGTAAAGGTTACTGAGTATGAGCATAAATTGCTCAAAGGTGGATTGTAAAGGAATTATGCATTTTGCCACTGAACTGAATTTAGTGTACTAAGAAATATTTGTAGAATATAGATAAAATGATATACAGGGCCACGCAAAGAGTTGGATACATACAAGTCTATGGGTGATAATTTCTGGAAATGTAATTTCAGTAGTTTTAAGCGTGTTTTAGTTTGAATTACGTTTTTGCTAAATAGTGGCATGTAATAAAGGTAGTAGGTAAACTACAGGGCTGTACAAAAGTATTCAAGTATGTTTCCATCTAACAGTATAAATTGCTGAAAGATGAATTTCATCCTGTTATGCGTTTTCTTGCTAAAGTAAATTTTCCCGTTATATAGTATATATATCAACATACAGATCGAATACAGGGCTGTTCAAAAGAATTGGAATACATATTTGGCTATGGGAGGTAACTACTGAAATCACATTTTTAAATGTTTACTTAGTTATCTTATTTACCTTATTTCCCTAAGTAACGAAATTTCGTTAAAGCTTTCAGGGAGTGTTGGAAAGTGTTTCATAATCTATGCTGTACGCATGATTTTTCTTACTTGTTTAATTAAATATTGTTTATTTCGAATGGGAGCCCTACGTTGGACGGATATAATGCGACTCCCGCACGATGGATTATACCCAAACCCGAACCCGAAGATTATATTTCAAGCCAACCCTTAACTTGACCTGAATATGAAAAAAAAAAAACATTTCGTCAACCTGAAACCTCCCTACCAGATCCAACATATTTGAACACTACCCTTAATCAAACCCGAGATATCTGAACACTACCCTTAATCAAACCCGAGATATTTAAACTAGAACCGGGCCCGAAACCCAAATGGAAGAAACATTATCCATATTTTAATACAAATATAGAAAGATAATCTACAATTACAACTCTGATATCAATTTTATCTTTTATGTTAAAAATGAACATATATATGCTCATTAATGTGTACATATGGTTTTCTTTCAACTGAAAAAATATTGTATACATTTTCAAACATTCATTCAGGGTTAAACCGAACCTGACCAATAAGAATACAATTCAAACCCCAAGCAATTAAAATCAACCCGACCAACGCCCCCTAGATAATTGAGAAAGCCTTGATAAGCGTCACCAAAAAGTCACACAAAGCAGCGAAAAGAAAGAACAAAATTCTAGCAACTTGCTTGTTTTGTTTTCTTTGGCTCGCAGAATAATTAATTAATTATTAGGGGCCTCGGTGGCCGGGCGGTTAGGACACCGCGCTGCCAGCCGCCAAGCATTGAGAGCGGCAGAGGTCTGCGAGTTCGACTCTCGCTGGCTCCATTGCACACTCTTTGTGGAGCTCCCGGATGTAATTTCTCTGTGTTGTAAATTTCATTGTGCTATCTCGTCCCTGTATATTGACGATGACTTATAAGCGGACCTAGATGTCAAGTACGCAAGTCAGATGTATGTGTTAACAACAATAAACAATTAATTATTATTAGAAAATAAGAATTAATAATTCCACGAGCCAACGAAATCGAAACATGCAAGTTGTTCGATTTTTTTCTTTGTTTTGCCTGCTTTGTGTGACGTTTTGTGACACATTTCTCCATCTAGCGGTGTTCATCCGACCCGCAAACAAAATATTAGTGTCAATTCAACCATCGGATATTTTGGGGTTATTGGACCCGATGCATGGAAGTTTAAATTTTATAAGCACACTTTATAAAAAATGAACTGATTTTATTCCTCACATAATTTAAAATTACGGTGTTTTTCAAGACCTTAACAGAGTAAAAGGCCCCCATTCTCCCCAATAATCTCGCGTACTATATTTGTGTATTCCAATCCAAACTGCTTATTTTCTGATTCATTTTTAAATTCATTTTTGCTCTCAAACGCATCAAAATGGGAAATTCTCTTATTTAGAAACTACATAATGTGCCGTGCTTCTCGATTTTTTGATAAATGCAGAAAATATCGTAATGCTGTCAAAGTTGGCGTTTTGAACAGAATTTTCCGAAGAGGGAGATCTGGGAATTAAAAAAAGGGTCATACTGAGAAAATAATTGTTTAAAAATCAAATTTTAATTATTTTAGCGAAAAATGAATTCGCACGGCCTCTTATACATCTCTTCAAAAATCACCTCAGCAAGTTTTATGTTTTTACTTTTGAAAAAGAGTCTGAAAATGTCTCAAAAAATTTCGAGCTTTTGAGGGTTGAAAAATATTTTTTTGAATACACCCTTAAACGTTTTCGAACACTAATATTTGTTTATTTAGCAAGAAAAATTCATAAATAATTTAAAAAAAAACTGTAAAAGTTGAAAACATTTGAATGTCTTCATAAAACTATGGTTTCCCAGAAACTACAGTAAATTTTCAAATATATCAGTATGTAAGTATATATTTCATTGCATGAAAGAATCAATCAATCTTCATGTTTCATAAATTTTTATTATTCAGATCTTCTTGAATTTGCATTATTGGTTTGGCAACATCTTGTAATCTTGCAATTGTTGCTGCACGCGGTTCTGAATTATATTCGGAAATACACTTAATATTGCTCCTTTTGTATGTTCCCAATTTTTAACAATTTTTTGTCGGTTTTTATGTACAATGGCCAAAATCTTTCACCACTTTAGCTGATTGCGGCTCGTGCAAGGATGAAATCGTACACGTGTTTCAGAATCTATATATAGTTATTTGGTCTTGATAATTCTATTAGAGATTTCACAGTTCTTTTTTCAGTTTTTTCATATTTGTGTAATTTATCAAAACGGGTCATTTCATCATTCATTTATTTATCCCATTTGTCCTTAAATGCCCTCTATATAGAGATCTATATATACACTATATAAATTCATCAATATACAGAGTGTTTCAAAATTATATGTCAGAAATGTAAAGGCAGGTAGAGGGCACCTAAGTAAGAAGATTTCGTATAGGAATGTGGGTGCGGGAATTCCGCTTTGAAGCAGTACCGGGCGCTGTTGAATTCGGTGGATGAAAGAGCTTTGATGACGATTCAAGCCAGCTAAATGCTTTTATCCGCCGAACTCATCAGAGCCCCCTACTGCCTCAAAGCTGCATTTCCGCACCCACATTCCTATGCAAAAATCCTCTTATTTAGGTCCCCTCTACCCGCCCTTACATTTTTGACATATAATTTTGAAACACCCTGTATAATTATCAATATAATGAATGTATAATTGTCAATCATACATCTACCCTATATATATAAAATCCTAACGAATCGAATTGAAACGAATTTATGTAACGACTCTATGAAACGACTGATTAAACAACTACGTTTCACGGCGATTTCTCCTAAAATATGGAATACTTTGCGATAAAATTAACACCAAAAATCCGTATTGATCCACAGATTTCAAAACTGGTATTAGAATTTTCAAATTAGAATTAGTTTTTGAAATATTAATTTTTTTATAATTTTAAATACTTTTTTCAAATGATGGCAACTCAAATTTTAATCATAACAGATATTTTTTTTCATATTCTTTATAAAAGGTTATTTTAAATTAATTTGGCGACGAGTTTGGCCTCCCTTAAATGTATGCTAAGAAATGCATCATGTTACTTTTATTCAGAATTCAATTTGTATTTCATTATCCTTTTATTTAATACAAAACATTCATTTAAAATTGAAACCTTTAAAATAAATGGCTTTTACTTCATTCTTTTTTTTAAACGAAACGAAAAGAAAAATATTAGACACAGATGTCATATACGCAACGGGGTACCTAATTGGCGCCAAAATGGTGTTATTTTGCCTAACATGGTAACCCGGCTATTGTTGCTTATTTATTAATAAATGTTTATTTGAATTTATTTTCTTTTTATTTACAAAAAATGTTATAAATTGTTTTGTTCTATAGTTATTAATTATTTTTTTTTATTTATTTATTGTTATTTCATTTTCAAAATAACAGAAAATAATTTAAAAATACATATGTAACAGGTATTTGAAAACGAGGTTTTCGCCAAATTGTCGTAAAAAAAAAAATCACGCCAAACCCGGTGCGTATGTGACAATGCAACAAATCATGAGATTTAATTTCCACTTCAAAGCAACGTTTTAATGTTATTACTTCTCCCGTCGACCAATTTCGCCAAATTATATAAATAGCCAAATTATACAAATTGACATATTTTTTAATTTTAAATAACAAAAGAACAAATAAATTAGTATAACATTACTAAAAATACAAATAAAACGTCGAAATAAAAATCACTTGATGGCGTAAACATGTGTAACTTTCTTAAAGTCAAGTGAGTGTGACATTTACGATCAACCATTATTGGCATTTAATCTTATAGTTTGGCGACAGATTTATGGTCGATGGGATAACCAAGTAGCACCGTTTTAATTTACCACTCGAAAAATAAAAAGATGCTAACTGGCGAGTTAAAAAAAAAAAGCTATTGGCGAGATTTTCCCCCGGCTAACATAAAAGTACGAGGAATTCTTTGTGATCATGACAACTTTTATGTAGTTTTATTCGAAAAAATAATTTTGATTCTTTAATCAAAATGGAAACCTTTCTTATGAAAAGCGAAGGAATCAGCCCGTTGTTTATGGCAGTTACATGACTTGGACTATTATAATATAAACGAAATAATGAGGATAGAATAATATTCGGCGACTTACCACACCTGTGGCTGGCTAACATTAAAGTACCAAAATGGCCGCCTGGAACTGTTGATGATAGTCACATGACTTAGGCTATTATTATAGAGATTGTTTTCAATTTTAAAAACAGCGCAAAGAATAATATTTCCTAACGATTAAAAATTTATTTTCACGTGCCTAATAAAAACAGGAAAAAAACTTTAAAATTACTATTAAATGAGTACGTGTTAAAGGCAGGAAAATATTGAAAATTATGTCCTGAAACTTGTATTTACACATGAATATTAAAAGGGAAAAGAAACTTTAAAATAATAAATACATTAATATGCGTTTAACCCTTTCACGGACAAGGCACTTCTATTCGTAAAATCTTGAAATCAGTGAATGGCACCAGAATTTACAAACAAATTTCGAAATACAAAAATGCTTTTGTTCACTTACTTAATAAAAGAGAAATTTTCATCACAATATTCTGACTCTAATGTGGCATTTAAGAATTAAAATTAAGTGGTCCAAAAATGAACCACTGCCGTTGAAGGGGTTAAAGCAGCAAATTTTATTAATTGTAATATGTCAATCGTTTTATAACGCTGTTAAAAAATACCGAGAGACAAAGACTCTGTTATTTAATTCAATTTATTTTAGCTTCTTTTCAAATGTTTAACTGATCTTCTTTAGCAAAACACGAAAACAACCATTGGCTGTCTTAAAAGCAGCCGATTCTACCTTAAAGTTTTGCAATCAAAGGGAATTGAATGGAAACCCGTTTAAAGGGAGATCACTAAAAGTTTTTTTCAGTATAATTCAATCTTCTCTAATCTTTTTAAAACCGATCAGATTAGCGTGCTTTTAGGAACGGGGGTTGGCGAGCGTAGCTTGCAGGGGGCAGAGCCCCCTAGTAATTATGTGTTGATTATTTGATAATTATCAATCTTATACTATTATCAATACATAATTATCAATGATAAATCAATATACATTGATGTATATATTTATATATGAATATTTTTTTTTTCACTCTCAATGTAGCATACATATAAAAGCCATGTTTATTGTATATCGTTCACCATAACGAATGAAAGTTAAACTATAGCTACTTCTATTCACAAAACACCAATTTATTTTCGCGTCTCCTTACTGTTTAAAAAAAAAATAAATAAATAAACCTTTTGTTAAAAATACAAATTTTCCCACTTTTTCAGGAAAATAGCGTATTTCAGGAAATATTTTTGTATAAAATGCAGTAGGCTACATCTAAATATTTACTTTAAAAAATAATAACTTGTCGTTTATAAAAATAATGAAACTATCCAGATAGCACTGTGAAAAAATGGTATTAAACCTTTCAGTTTCCCCATGGGTCGACCGGAGCAATTTTCATTTTTCCATTTTTTTTTTTTTGTTATTTAGCATTTAAATGCGACAAATATATGCAATTTAATTACAGTCGGTAAAAAAAAAAATCCTCAAGCATTTTAATCTTTAAATTGTCACGAAATATACGGAAATAACCATTCAAATGGATGGTTGGTTGGTTTTTGACGGCCAATCATCTGCTCGAGGGATATAGGCCCAGAGGGGGTAGTGCCCTTCGTTGGGGTCTTTCTAAGGGAACCTAACCCGCATTTACGCTTGAAAATCAAATGTTCGAAGAATCCGAACGATTAGGCCAACAGGCGCGATTGGGATCAATCCCAGCACCTCCCGTCAACCAGCTTCGAGAGCAAAACCTCTCGGCCACTGGTGGGGCCACCATTCAAATGGAAATTATATCTTTTTTCAACATGTTAAGAAAACAAGTTTAATAAAGAAGTCATCATATTTAAATTGTACTAAATAGTAAAATTTATGGTACGAACACGTAATTTTGATATTATATTTGGATTTTTCATTAAAACTTACTCAAGGTTCCCAGACAAGAAGTCATTCGGTCAATTAGTTTAGGAATTATGGCAATTCAAAGTTTGAAATCGCTAATGTTAAATTTAATTGTAGTCGTTGCAACACAGTTTACGAAGCGGATAGTTTTTTAAATACAAGTTTCATAACACACTATACATAAACATAAGACATATGTTTTTAAACATAAATTATAAAAAATATATAATTTCTAATTGAATATCTATTTCTTTTTTTCTGTGGAATTTAGAGATTTAAATGTATGGAATATTCTCATTTTGTCTTGTTTTTGGTTGATTGTATGTCACTTGTCACACTGCAGTCTGCATAGGGCGTGGAGTAACAATTTGCATACAGAAAATTTCTAAAATTATTATCCTAACTATAAGTCATGATAAAATGTCTGTACTCACATTTTGCAAGCCATGTTAAACACAAAAAATATGCAAATCGAAATATCGTTAGTCAAAAAGACACTTGGAACTACTGAAAGTTGTAAAAATTATATGCTTATAACAGCAACCTGTTGATTAGGTATTAACACCTTCATTAGTGTTCCAATAAATGGGTCTGGAATTTCTTCAAGAATTACAGAGCAAAATAGTTACTTACACTTTGATATAATATTACTCATTATATTGGATAGTTCCACATAATCTATGCTTGAATTCATAGGCGATTGGAGGCGATTTTAACCCTTAAATGCCGGGTGTTGCTTTTCGGCAACATACCCAATTTAGACTCTAAAATACTATTAGAATAATATTGAAGCTATAATGTCTAAAGTTTCCAATAAAATACATTCTGAAAATATTATTAAATCATTTTCAACATGTAGATGGCAACACTTGTGCTGTTTAAGAATAAAGATAGATTTATTTTTTCAATTGTTGCTACTTGTTCTTTTTGTGTTGTTTGGAAGCTTGCAAAATACCCTATTTTGTTCTGCAGTGAGCAAGTAAAATTTATTTCTCTAGTTCCTAAAATTCTTGTTTGTTTAATGTTATCGAATTTTATCAATGAAAATTATTTTTTCAATTAAAGGCCAGTATTGCCGATTAGTAACAAATTGTTTTTTAGCCGTAAACCGTACTTAAAACAAAATATGATTTTTTTAAGTATTTTTCCCATGCTTATTTAAAAAATGAAAGCTAAAAAACATGATTGCAATGATTTTTGAAAAATCAGGCATTTAAGGGTTAATTAACGAATATATATCAAATTCCGTGCAGGAGATATTCAGATTTTTTTTTTAATCATTGGGAAGGAAATATATTTACCACCAGGTGGCTTATTATTTCAACATGAAATTTATGACATGAGGGTTATTTGCATATTTTCAAAACTATAGAGATTTCTTACATTGAACACATAATTTTATATATTTTATCTGCCTTCTTTAAAGGAATTTTCGAGCACTGCTCGTGTAATTTTTATCGATGCACTAAAAATGGATACTTAAAATTTGAACTATATTTTATCTTTTTTAATATCTTCCTAGTCATCTAAATACTACGTATACAAAAATTTTTATGCATTGGTTGTAAAACCACTTCTAGAAATCTCCGAGTAAATCTAGTTTACTTAAAAGAATTCTATACTTAAAATTCAACTACCAATTGGAAGAAGGGAATAAGCGCCACTTTTTGACACATTCATTTTTCTACATTTTTACATTCTTTAGACGGGTAGCGCTTAATTGTGAGTTCGAAGAAAATAACAAAAACCATTCGCTTCGTATGTTTTTTTTTTATTTTCTTCGAACACACAACTAAGCGCTACATCTAAAGAATGTAAAAGTCTAGAAAAATGAATGTGTCAAAAAGTGGCGTTTATTCCCTTCTTCCAATTGGTGGTTCAATTACAACCTGGTGTCTTTCTCATTATTGCTACAAAATTTCGAAAAGCCTTTGTAAAGCATACCGAGGAGAAATGGTGATATGGTGTTTATTATGCCAACATGATATTTCAGTTTATTTGTGGTATAGTAGCAGCAATCCCTTTGACATTCAAAAAGTACTTTATTCATAATTGAGAGTAGAATTTATAGACTGACAACTATGATGGACAATTATGTTAGAAAATTGCAATCCAAAGCAGAATTAATGATTTCATTAATACTAAGCCCTAAATAAAAACGGATCTACACTTCATACGCCTTATAACCCTTTAAGAACCCAGCTTGCATAGCGGGTTAGACATTCATTTAAATTTTTGCTTCTGAGTCATATGTAACAGTCGTACGTAATAAAAACCTGAATCGAACGATCTAAGTAGAAACGAAGAGTAAAGTATTATTTTTTATCAGATAGTGATTGTTGTACATGTTTTACTTTCAGCCGGCATGACTAGCTTTGTTTACAAGTACAAGGGATACAGATCATCGGGTCTTAAAGGGATTACGGGTACATTCGTCCGTTAAATTAGATCATCTTAGATTTCTGGACAATGCTTCAGGATGCGTACGTTTCTTATTTTTCAGTTCACTTATTTCCGAATAGTATTCTAAGTCTTACATAACTGCACAATTTTTAATAATTTAGTGCAATTAAATATGGCGTAATTTACTATTCGGGAAAGTGGTATTCAAAAATAAGGACCGTACAGATCATGAGTATCGACGGGTTTGTTAGACATTGATGAGCGTGTCTATAACAGCTAAGAAACAGTTAAGGAGCTTTTATATGCTTAACCCGACGAAAAGCTGTAAATCTTCAATTAAGACCTTTCTTTTTCAAGCGTTCTATGGTCATCAACAAAAGAAAGATGTGAAGATGAACATGTCAACGACGTCCACTGGTGACCTCTGACCTCTAGACATCCTACAGAAGTCATAAAGCATGAAAGGGAGCGTCTCACTATATAAAAGGTGCCGCCTACAAATAATCTAGATTGTTTAAATATTTCGGCTGTGGCAACATGGGATATCCATTGAAGCTTTAAGCTTGAGTAACTTTGTAAGACAGTAGATGCTACACGGACAATAAAGCATGGTTGGTCAACAGGAATACGAATAAAACCAGACGATGGTAAATGTAAACCCTGCCTTTATCACTAAACTAGTATTTGAAAGTAGTTGAAATAACACTCTTATATTCTCACAAGTGAGCTAGACTGACAGATGTCATCGGTATCATGTCAAACTATCCAATATGAAAACGGTGTTGCCAGTCTGCTCCTTTTTTTAATTCAAATTTCTTGATTGGTACCTCTTTTCTGAAATGATAAAATTCCCCTTGTTTAGGCCTTAAATAATATGTCATTAAATAAGGTTAAATAAAGCAAATTTTATATTTAAAAAAAGTAGTGCCAATCAAGAAATCTGAA